>BTPG01000003.1:95807292-95829792 GCA_036245525.1 Semisulcospira habei | reverse complement strand
TCTCTGTGTGTGCAACAAGGGCAGCGTCATCAGCAAAGAGCAGCTCACGAATCAGTTGGTCTAGGGTTTTCGTGTGGGCCTGCAGTCGTCTGAGGTTGAACAGGCTGCCATCGAGACGATACCTGATGTACACTGCATCGTCATCGTCGAGGTCTACTGTGGCCTGCTTCAACATCATGCTAAAGAAGATGGTGAAGAGGGTTGGTGCCAGCACGCAGCCCTGTTTCACGCCGTTGATAATGGGGAATGGTTCTGAGAGGTTACTGTTGAGTCTAACCTGGCCTTGCTGGTCCTCGTGGAGCTGGACGATCATGCTTAGGAACTTTGGGGGACAGCCAAGTCGCTCCAGGATCTGCCACATGCCTTGCCTGCTCACAGTGTCGAATGCTTTTGTTAGGTCGACAAACGTTACGTACAGCCCTTTGTTCTGCTCGCGGCACTTCTCCTGAAGCTGTCTCAGCACAAAGACCATGTCGGTGGTACTCCTGTTGGCTCTGAAGCCACACTGGCCCTCTGGGAGGTGGTCTTCAGCGATGGCAGGTACCAGCCGATTCAGGAGCAGCCTTGCGAGAATTTTCCCGGCAATGGACAGCAGGGTAATTCCACGATAATTAGAGCATTCAGATTTCTCTCCTTTGTTCTTGTATAGGGTGATGATGACTGCATCACGGAGATCCTTTGGTAGTGTTCCTTTCTCCCAGCAGCAGAGAAGGAGGTCATGGAGCTTGTTGTGCAGTGCTGGGCCTCCATGTTTCCAGATCTCTGGCGGGATTCCGTCAATGCCTGCTGCTTTGCCACTCTTGAGCTGGTGGATGGCTGTGTGGGTCTCTTCGGCGGTGGGCGGTTCGTCCAATTCAACCTTTAGTGGGAGCTGTGGGATTTGGAGGATGACTGTTTCTTGAATAGTGCGCTCAGCGCCGAAGAGGTCCTGAAAGTATTCTGACCAGCGGTTCAAGATGGAGGTATTATCTGTGAGGAGTGCCTGTCCATCGGCGCTTCGCAGGGGACTTTGTACCAGGTGCCTAGGGCCATACACTGCTTTCAGTCCTTCATAGAAGCCCCTGTAGTCACCGTTGTCAGCGCAAAGCTGGGTCCTCTGTGCCAGTCTCGACCACCACTCGTTCTGGAGCTCTCTAAGCTTGAGCTGGAGACTGCTGCAGATGAGGCGAAAGGCAGATTTCTTCACAGGGCAGGAAGGCTGGGCTAGGTGGGCCTGGTGGGCGGCTCTTTTGTTTGCTAGAAGTTCCTGGATCTCCACGTCGTTTTCGTCAAACCAGTCTTTGTTCCTCTTTCTAACAAAGCCCAAGACTTCCACAGAAGATTTTACAATAGCAGTTTTCAGTTGCTCCCAGAGTGTTTCAGGGGAGGAGTCTGCTGGATCAACTGTGTCTTTGAGCATGCGCTGTAAATCTGTCTGAAGGGCAGCTTTCTTGTCATCACGCTGAAGGCTGGTGACATCAAGCTTTTTCTTGAGGGGGCCTCTTTTCTTGGGTTTCAGCTTGAGGTGGAGCCTGAGTTTGCAGCGGACAAGGCGGTGGTCAGTGTGGCACTCTGCACTGGGCATCACTCTGGTGAGGAGGACATCACTGCGGTCCCTCTGACGCACAAGGACATAGTCGATAAGGTGCCAGTGCTTGGAGCGAGGATGCATCCAGGTGGTCTTTCGACTGTCCTTTTGCTGGAAAGTAGTGTTGGTGATGACAAGTTGCTGTTCTGCACAGAACTCCAACAGCAGACGGCCATTGTCATTGCAGTTCCCAACGCCATGCTTGCCGAGGACTCCTTTCCAGGCTTCAGAGTCTTGGCCCACTCTGGCGTTGAAGTCGCCAAGGATGATGACTTTGTCGTCTGCGGGGGTGCTCTGCAGGAGGCTGCGCAGGTCAGAGTAGAACTTGTCTTTTTCTGCAGGCTCTGCCAGGAGGGTTGGGGAGTACACACTGAGAAGGGTGACGTATTGCTGGTGTCTCAGTGGGAGGCGCATGGACATGATGCGGTCGGAGTGACCCATTGGTAGGTTTTCCAACTTATTCGCAATGGGGGTCTTGACCATAAAGCCCACGCCTGAGAGCCGTCTTTCTGATGCAGGCCTGCCTGACCAGTAGAGGGTGTAGCCAGCGCCAAGTTCTTGGAGGCTGCCTTCCTCCGGGAGGCGTACTTCGCTGAGCGCGGCGATGTCGATGTTTAACCTCCGCAATTCATGGGCAATAAGGGCGGAGCGACGTTCAGGGCGTCCGCTGTCTGCTGTGTCGAGCATGGTTCGGATGTTCCAGCATGCTACGTTGAGTCCGGTCGTGGTCGTCATGAAAGTGGATCCATTGTTTTTTCTTGTTTTCTGACCGCAGGAGAAGATGCCCGTTGACCGCGGCTAGCCAACTGGGGTTACGAGGGGATGAGCTTTGGTTAGGCCACCTTTTCTAGGCCCCTCTCCGTGTGGAGCAAGCAGTGCTGTCCCTAGAGAAGGCTGCTTGGTCGTTCAGGGTGTGCCGAGTGACGTTGTCATCCCCAGGTCAACATCAGGCGACCAATATCCTGAACCGCCTGCATGCAGGTTTGAGACTGCGGCTTCCAGTGACATCTTTCACCTGCCGTTTCGCCCCTTGCCCATCGCTACAGGACTTGGAAAGGTCGTTGTCATGGTCCGTGGGCGTTTCCTAAAGCCTGCGCGGTGGAGCTTTTTGGTGGAGTGCAGTGTGCGCAGTACTGGCCCCACCCTTTAAACCCTTGGTTCGTCTGCCATGGCCTAGCACGCTAGGACGGTGGCATCGAGGTCCTCGGGTCGTAGGTTTTATATCAGACTGTCCTTGTCCTAGTCTCTGGCTCAAAAACCTTCCCCGGAGACACGGGGGCTTTGATGTCAGGGTTTTCCTCCCTTAGCCTTTCCGCAGCCAAGCGGCCAGTCCTGCAAGGCAGCAGGGGACTCGTGGAGGGCGGGGTCGTCTATGTCCCGTGCAGATGTGAACATCTGCCCACTGCCTTAAGATTTATTTATTTAAGATTATCTCCTCGAAGTGACTGTATTGTGAGAGGAGCTTTGTCACAGTGACATTTTGAGTTATTGTACTATTTAAAAGCAGCCTGTGTTACAGAAGGCCTCATCTCGGAAGCAAGAGCGTCGAGTTGAGCTGCGCTTAACGGTTGTGCTTCCGGGCGAGAAGGTCACGTGACGTGAAATATATTGTTTATTCAACTTTCAGTTATATTAAGGACATTTGCATATGTGATATTGTTTATTCTGAACGTTGCTAGTTAAAGGAGTCTTATTTATTCTTAAACGTTGCTAGTTAAAAGAGCCTTGTTTATTCTGAAACGTTGCCAGTTAAAGGAACCTTGTTTATTCCGAAACGTTGCTAGTTAAAGGAGCCTTGTTTGTTCTGAAACATTGTTAGTTAAAAGAGCCTTGTGCTGTGAATGTCTAGTTTGCTAGAGCATTAGTTTAATTCGAACTTGTCATTCGTGCTCCCGCTGAGGAGATGTAGTAGCTTATGAACAATACTCTTTTTTTCTCGATCTTCGCTTCTTCTAGTAGGCATATTTGGTTCATAAAATTGATATTGTACTATTTGAACTATTGTATTAAGGAGCCACGTGCTGTGAGGGACTCATCATGGAGGCAAAGGCGTTAGTCTAAGTGACGTTAGCGCTTGACGCTTGTTTCCATAGGGGGGGGGGGGGGGGGTCCAGTGGCTTTTGATTTAAGCTTTTCAGTTTGAGTTTTCGTTGTATGAAGGATAGTCGTTATTAGTTTTCTTAAATCTGTCTTCGTATTTTATTAGAGATATTTTGTTTATTATATATTAGTTTTCTCAGCCTTTTGTAGTAGGGATATTTAGTTTATTTATTATTTTGTATTGTGTACAGTGGTTAATCGGTTTAGGGAATTTGGACGTATGTGTGTGTGAATGTGATGTTTGAGCGTGTGGTTAGGATTGAATGAGGGTATAGTTGGTTATTGTAATAAATGTCGTCGTCATTGTTCCTCTGGTGTTTGTGTTAGGTTTGTGTTAGTGTGGGTCGGGCGTGTCTCGAGCGGTAGCGCTCATAGTTCGCGCCCCGGAAGCGGGGTCGTGACACAATCTTTCGCAAAGCTGGTGAGGCCTAGAGGAGACTTCCTTGATGCACTTGTGAGCTCGAAATCTCTATGAACTTTAAAAATTGTTACAAAGAAAATTTGAAGAAAGAAACACACATTTAACCTATATCATACCGAGGCTAAACTTCAAATTTGTACACTGCCATATGCAAGCTACATTATAGTACTTACAGATAAGGATATAGACCAATGGTTTTAGTTCAAGGTTGGTGCCAGAATAGCTTGGTGCCTAGAGGCGCCAAACTATTCTGGCACTACCCTTGAACTATTTTAGTCAAACTTATTTCACACACTGGTGTAATTCCGAATGATAAGGGTTAAAGGACAATTACAACACAATTTATTACACTTAAAGGTTAAAACCCTTTTTTTAAATTGGACATACAGACAAAAATACAGGTAATGCAGTTTTAAGTGTATGAATATACAACTACGGGTGTAAATTACATTTTGCAGACGCGCAAGATGAGGTTCGTCCTCTGTCTCATGATATTGGGTTTAGCAGACAATGTTTATAATTTATTAGTAATGGCAGTAATCATGGCAATTGTAAGCAAAACAGTGGGAGTAGCCCGATATTTTGATTTGTTAAAAGATGGCCCTTTATCGAGACTTAGGCGAGGACATAGTGGGGTCATTCGACCTACACTGGACCCGGGATCGGTGGCTACAACTGTGGCGGACGACAATGACGTCTACGGAGCAAATGCCTCCGCACTGATGATGGAAGACAGGGTGGAACTGAAGACGACATCGCCAGTCGTGAAATTCTACCCGACCTTGAAATGAGGCGACCTACGAGGTGGATGAATTATGTTTGGACTGTGAGCGCAACGGTGCCCATGAGAGACGAACAATTTCAGCGTTGACAATGAACTCTTTCTCTTTTATTTTGTATTATATGTATTAGAGTTATTTTTAACTCTTTCAACCCTGACTCAGTACAGCAAGAGATGGGTCGACCATGATAATTCAAGGGTAGTGCCAGATTAGCTTGACGCCTGTCGGCCTTGAATTATCATGGTCCATCCATCTCCTGCAACAGGTGCATAGTCGTTAGATGACGCCCCCCAAAATTTGGGAAATACGTGCGTGGGGTTGAATCAGTTACTGAAACTCGCCCTACTGTCTGCGCTGTCTGTAGCTCTTGATATTGGGTGTGTGTTGCCCAATGGTCTGCTGCACCTAAGAGATGATAGGTTATGTGTTTGCGGATATTGCACTTTTATATATCATTTCCCTGTGGGTATTTTGTAATTGTCCTGATTTTCTGCTCTTTTTGTGCACTAGAATACGATAATTTAGCATGAGGACGCAGCGTCCTTGGCACGACTTAGGGGTTGTTTTTAAATCTCTTCTATTTATAGAAGGGACGTTTTAGGACGGGTCGCGGTGGGGCGAATTTAATAGCATGTCCATGATGTCAACGGAGGGAAGGCTAAACCTCTGGCAACTGAAGTAACAAGATAAATATTACGTCATGTCTAGTTACGCCAACTTCTCTGCTGAACGTACATTTGACACGAAGCGCCGTATATGCGTATGTGTGTGTGTGTGTGTGTGTGTGTGTGTGTGTGTGTGTGTGTGTGTGTGTGTGTGTGTGTGTGTGTGTGTGTGTGTGTGTGTGTGTGTGTTCAAATTCAAATTCAAATTCAAAAACTTTATTGTGTCAGTCTAGCCGACAAATTTTAATTCGTTGGGATCACATTCGCGCGTATGGTTTTAGCCACATTATGACAATGGGAAAACAACAACAAGAACAAAAAAAAAAAAAACACTACATGACCACAGTGATAGTGGTGTGAGTTTGTCACTTGCAAGATGCCACTGCGACATATGAGGTGCAAGTTCCTCGACGGCATCAACAGGGAGAGAGAGAGATACTCTAGTTAACACACTCTTCATTAATTAGGAGACGGATGGCCGAGGGTACAAAGCTGCCCTTGTAGCGTATGGTTTTAACAAGAGGAGCCTTGAACCTACGGCCAGACGGGAGCTTTTGAAGGTGCTTAGAAAGGCAGTGGGAAGTGTCAGCTGCCAGCCTCAGGCCCTTGCGTATCATTCTCGTCCTGTAGAGGCCGTCAAGGTTCTCCAACCTGCCCCCAACGATTTTCTCACTAAGCCTGATTATCTTATTCAATTTCCTAAAGTTCTTCGCGCCCAGGGAGTCGAACCATGACAAAGGAGAACGTAAGAAGGCTTTCTATAAAGCAGATGTAGAACTGCCTGAGGATTTGCGGGCTCACATCAAAGGAGCGGAGTTTGCGCAGCATATACAGTCTCCCTTGGGCTTTCTTAAAGATGAGGTCTGTGTTAATAATAATAATAATAATAATAATAATAATAATAATAATAATAATAATAATAATAATAATAATAATAATAATAATAATAATAATATAAAATAATAATAATAATAATAACAATAATAATAATAATAATAATAATAATAATAATACACAACAACGAGAACAACAACAAAAGCTGGCAGTAAAAGGAAATAGGACACAGCGTTTTCAGCAAGAGACAGACGGCTCATGAGGATCTACGTCTCTTGCGTTTGGATCGTGTTACTCGGCAGTGAAGGGGTTAAGGAAGTCTTGGCTTTGTGTACTGTGGGTTTTGTGTACTGTGGCTTTGTGTACTGTGGGTTTTGTGTACTGTGGCTTTGTGTACTGTGGGTTTTGTGTACTGTGGCTTTGTGTACTGTGGCTTTGTGTACTGTGGCTTTGTGTACTGTACTGTGGCTTTGTGTACTGTGGCTTTATGTACTGTGGCTTTGTGTACTGTGGCTTTGTGTACTGTACTGTAGCTTTGTGTACTGTGGGTTTTGTGTACTGTGGCTTTGTGTACTGTGGCTTTGTGTACTGTACTGTGGCTTTGTGTACTGTGGCTTTGTGTACGGTGGCTTTGTGTACTGTGGGTTTTGTGTACTGTGGCTTTGTGTACTGTACTGTAGCTTTGTGTACTCTGGCTTTGTGTACTGTGGCTTTGTGTACTGTGGGTTTTGTGTACTTTGGCTTTGTGTACTGTGGGTTTTGTGTACTGTGGCTTTGTGTACTGTGGCTTTGTGTACTGTGGCTTTGTGTACTGTACTGTGGCTTTGTGTACTGTGGCTTTGTGTACTGTGGCTTTGTGTACTGTGGCTTTGTGTACTGTACTGTAGCTTTGTGTACTGTGGGTTTTGTGTACTGTGGCTTTGTGTACTGTGGCTTTGTGTACTGTACTGTGGCTTTGTGTACTGTGGCTTTGTGTACGGTGGCTTTGTGTACTGTGGGTTTTGTGTACTGTGGCTTTGTGTACTGTACTGTAGCTTTGTGTACTGTGGCTTTGTGTACTGTGGCTTTGTGTACTGTGGCTTTGTGTACTGTGTGTTTTGTGTACTGTGGCTTTGTGTACTGTGGGTTTTGTGTACTGTGGCTTTGTGTACTGTGGCTTTGTGTACTGTACTGTGGCTTTGTGTACTGTGGCTTTATGTACTGTGGCTTTGTGTACTGTGGCTTTGTGTACTGTACTGTAGCTTTGTGTACTGTGGGTTTTGTGTACTGTGGCTTTGTGTACTGTGGCTATGTGTACTGTACTGTGGCTTTGTGTACTGTGGCTTTGTGTACGGTGGCTTTGTGTACTGTGGGTTTTGTGTACTGTGGCTTTGTGTACTGTACTGTAGCTTTGTGTACTGTGGCTTTGTGTACTGTGGCTTTGTGTACTGTGGCTTTGTGTACTATGGCTTTGTGTACTGTGGCTTTGTGTACTGTGGCTTTGTTTACTGTGGTTTTGTGTACTGTGACTTTCTCTACTGTGGCTTTGTGTACTGTGGGTTTTGTGGGATGTTTTTTCCTTCATGTCACAACACTCATCTGGTTCCGTCGGTCACAAGTCGGTAACAGCTTCGGGCGTTGTCGTGACGACAGCTAGTCCGGGTAAACAAGAAATCCACTGAATGTGGTACCTTTGTGATCGTACGTCCCCTCGAACCTAGATACCAACCAAACCTTCTGACCTTTGTTTAGACGCCCGGCATAACTGCACGTGGCCGTCTCGAAGTAATTGACGGACTTGGCATACAAGCTACACGCAAAGACGCCATCCACTACCATGAACGTGACAATATTATTTGGCGTGCCGGCTGTATGCACTGCTTCGGTGGTGGCTGTGAAGTAATAATACCCGCTGTAGGGAACAGTGAATTCACCCGTAGTCGCGTTGTACGCATGACCAAGATTGACGTACACATTGCTGAGTTTGATGCGCTGGCCAGACACCCGTTTATTTCGTGAATCCAGGCTCGCGTGGAAGATGACCCGCTTGGAGTGAACGTCTGGCAAAACAAGAGGTTATCTTTTGTGAGTACAGGTATCCCTAAGCAGAAGAGGTCAAACATTGCACGGATATCAACCATTCCGTGGATTCATGCAGCCCGCTCCATCTGTAATAAGCGTATGTTCAGAAGAAGAGAGAATACCGGGTCATGGACACGAGCCCTCCTCCCTCCCCCCCCCCCCAAGGGGTTAACAAAAATCCCCAAAACAGCAAACAACGACAAAAGATGGAGCAAAAACAGCCATTGTTTTCACCAAAAGCCAGAACAATTACCTAACATTTCCAGATGAAACAAAGAGATGATAGGTCTTACCATCAGGCATCTCTGTGGCAAGTTTGCGTTTGGAGTTGTGAATAGTAATTGAGAAAAAATCATTTCTTGTCAAAATATGGCTATTGTTTTACCTATTTCCTGAGCTCTTGTGACCCTTGACCTTTCCGAGGGGTAATCCAAATTAGTATGCCTAGACAGGTCTTACCATCAGGTATTTTTGTAGCAAGTTTGGGTTTGAAGTTGTAAATAGTATATGAGAAAAAAACATCTTTAGTCAAAATATGGCTATTTGGGACCTATTTCCTGAGTTCTTGTGACCCTTTAACTTTCCGAGGGATCAACCAAATTAACATGTATAGAAACGTCTTACCGTCAGCTATCTTCGTACCAAGTTTGGGTTTGAAGTTGTGAATAGTATTTGAGAAAAAATAATGTCAAAATATAGATATTTGTTATATATTTCCTGATCATCTGTGACCTTGACCTTTCTGAGAGGTCACTGAAATTGGTATGTTTACAAAGGTCTTGCCACAAAGTATCCTTGGGCCAAGTTTGAAGACTGTAGCTTGAATAGTCTCCGAGAAAATGCCAATGTTAAAGTTGACGACACAGAACATATAACAGACTCTTTATTTGCTTCGCACGTGAGCCAAAAATTACGGACTCCAATGTGAATCAACCGGTTTTTGTGCACGGCCATTTTCTCGCCAATGATCATCTTAATAAAAAAATAAATAAAAATAAAAAATATAAAACTGCATCGAGATTATTCTCTTAGGGACAATATCCTAAAATTACAAGTTTGCCCGTCCTCAAACGCGGGCTCTAGTCGCTGCCACACACACACACACACACACACACACACACACACACACACACACACACACACACACACACACACACACACACACACACGCGCGCGCACGCACACATACGGCGCTTGACGCCCCAAAACATTCTCTTTCAAGGTTTTCGTAGCTACACGTGACGTCATTTTCATCTTGTTACATCTTTGCAAGAATTTCTGCCCCGTCCTTCGCATGCTCCGGAATGCGCTCCAAAAAGCTCTTTTCAAAGTTGTTCCTATTTTTAAACAGGAACAACAAAAATAGGAGAAAGATCTTCATTGTATCACGTATCATAATAATAATAATAATAATACCGTTATTATATAGGCGCTTTTTCTCAATTTTTGGGCGAATCGACTCAAAGCGCCGCGAACTGAAACCCAACACGCACACTCACGTAACAGACACGGATTTACGCCATTTAAGACAAACACAGTACAAGACATACGAAGGGCCAGTTCAGCTAGTGAAGTTACAGAGATATTTGATCGCTTGAAATTTGTAAAGTGGCTTGAAACCGGTACCAAAGTGGTGGGAAGGGGAGGGGGGGAGGGGGGGAGGGGGGGGCGTGTATCACGTATGTTAGAATAGTTCTTCTGGGCAACTTTACTGTAAAACATTTTAAGAAAATTTATAAGTGATTTATTGTAAATTAAAATGTGTTACTGCCTGCATCAGATAGTTGTAATATAAAAACCTAGTTATCGGTGATACATCATACTGATTTTGGGGAAGTACTGATGTCTGCGTAAAACATGTGGCCTTAGATCTTTTCGTCGGGTCAACCTAACTGGTATATATAGGTGGTACTATCATCAGTTATCTCTGTACTAAGTTTGGCTTTGAACGTGCAAATACTATCTGAGAAACACGTCGTCAAAACATGGCAGTTGTGACCTATATATTGACCCTCTATGACCTTGACCTTTGAGAAAGGTCACTTGAATTGTTATGTATTGGGCCAATTTTAAAGTCTGCGGATTGAATAGTCTGTGAGAAAATACCAACTTTAACGTTTACCATTGACGACGGAGAGACGACGAACGGGCGACCACTGGCCCAGCACACAGACTTCCTTTTGCTATCGCACCTGTATCATAATTCTCGCCATGACCAAATTTTCTTGAAATCGAGTGCAAATGATATATTACGAAATTCTCGAAAACACATATTCACAACTTGAGTCAGTGTACTTACGAAGAACCGACTTCGACAGCTCTTCCATACTGGCGGTCAGTTCTGTGTCACGGGTGGTCAGTTCACTGATAAGCGCGGTCTTTTCAGCGTCACGGGCTTCTAGAAGAGTGAGGCGGGTCTCCATGGCGTCCACGCGGACTACGGGCTGGTCACGCAGCGGAGACTTGTAACTGACACAGGCGAGGACCGGGGCTTGAGGGTCGACCTGACAGCTGTAGTCCCCGGGCTCCACGGGGTTGGCAACGACCAGGGAGAAGACTCCGCTCTCGTACGACGTGCTGGGCAGGACTGTGCCGGACGGCGTCTGCAACAGGGCAGCACCCACTTCAATATGCTCCCAGTCTCTCGTCAAGTTCAGGTTTAGTTCGGGGTTTAACGCGTCCACGGCACCGAAGTGATAATGGACGGCCCTGACGGGCGGGTTATGGGGGACAGGGAAATCTATTGACTATAGAGTACGACCTGAACACTGATCAATTCAGGCGCACTGACACTGTGCCACTTTGATTTACCAGGACCTTCCAACGGACATGCTATGGAACAAGCCCGCCTTTTTTTTTTTCTCCCTGGACTGCGAGTCCAGCTACCGGGGCCGGTACGGAGTACTCGAACCCACGACCAGGCGATTCCCTTCGCTCTCTTCCTCCGACGCTTAACCGCCTGAGCTATTGCGGACTCAGTCTCGTTCAGTCTAGCAGGTCACGCAATATCTGACGAGGTATCCAGCGCGCAATGGCCATCGGGCCCACGTCGGACACCGTTGGCCCGCGCACAGCTGTGCGCGGGCCAACGGTGTCCGCCGTCGACCCAAAAGTCACATTGGTTTGCTGGTATGAAACGAAAGTACTAATACCATTTCGTTTATTCACAGCAACAATACGTGTCCTTAGGATGAAGACATTTTTGTAGAAGTGCTTTTGGAGCGCTGTGTGTTCGCAGAGGGGCGACCAGTCCTTGAACGCGGCCAGGATAAGACGGAAGACATTTTTGTGTGTGCATAGCACTGTAAATTTCAATATTACAAGTCAAACGTTTACTCCAGTGATCAAATCAAAAGCATCAGTAAATAAGCAGGAATACAGATTTACGATAATATTTGAACAAGAAAGGCAAAGCCCTTAAATCTCACGTGAATGATCGATAATTTACATGTGTGATCTTTGTGACAATAGGAAAAGGGTTGGCTTCTGCACCAGCAAAATACATGTTTTCTCAAAATGTGTCAACCCCGGTGAACCATATCTTTTGCGGTGAGTCGACAAAATTAGTATGCATAGGAAGGCCTTATCATCAGCTACCTTTGTGCCACATTTGATTGAAAAATGCACAAAACTGTCGATAATAGCTACAATTGTATTAAAAATTGGCATTCTACACACATTTACCGACCTCTTGTGACCTTTGACCTTTCTCTTTTCATGCACCAAATCTGATTGCGTTTAATTAAAAATTCTAAACCCGCTGTTTTTCTGCTGTTTGTGACCTGAAGTGAGTGTGTGATATATTTTCTACACAAATTAACTCCGATACCTTGCGTTTTTGGCCAGTGAGAAAAACAGCTGTCCAACGTAACGGGCGTTTCCGCCGCACATGTCAACCAACAGGCACCGCTTCTATTGACTGTAGGTATGAAGACAGAACTATATTTATCCTGCGACCTTGGGAGATGTGTTAGAAACGTGTAGGACAAACCAATGACGCGTATGCACTGCGCGCGCCCCTTACAGAGTTCAATATGGCGCATTGGAACATCTGCGAGGCTTTTTTTCAAAAGTAGATATTACAACATCAGAATCAAGTCAAAGACAAAAGGTAGAAACCCTTGACTGCGAAGACAGGTCTCATATAGAATTGACTTTGTGGGTTATGGTTCATCGCATCTTGTTATCTTGTTACTTCAGTTGTTAGAGGTTTAGCCTGCCCGCCTTTGACATCATGGACATGCTATTAAATTCGCCCCACCGGGACCCGTCCAAAAAGGTCCCATCAATAAATTGAAGGGGGTGAAAACAGCAGGGGGTGGGAAGGAAGGGGAAGGGAGGGGAAGTGTGGGTAAGGGAGGGGGAGGAGAAGTGTGGGGAGGGAGGGGGAAGGGGAGGGGACGTGTGGGGGGAAGGGAGGGGCTAGTTAGGTAACAGCTATTGAAAAATTAACACGTACTTCAAAGCACTTAATGCTCACGGGCATGACCCATCCATATAATTATTTTGACCTTTGTGACTTTCATCTTTCCAAGAGGTCACTAGAATAAACAGGCGACTTAATTGCTCTAACGTACGTAAAATGTTGAAAGTTGTACCTGTAAAATCCATGTTTTTTTTTTTTGGTTTTTTTTTTCAAAATCTTTGCATTTTTCACACTTCTGTCAACCTTCCGTGACCTTTGACCTTTGCAAGTAGTGAACCAAATTAGCACACATGGTTAGATCTTATCTTCAGCTACCTTTCTACATTTTGCTTTTTAAAAAAATGGCCAAAATGTTGATAAGAACAAAACTTTCTATTTAAAAACCCAAAACAAAACAAATTCACCCCAATTACCGATTTCATGTGACCCTTGACCATTCTGATGGGTCATTCACATGAGCATGCATAGGAAGGTCTCGCTGTATCAAGTTTGAATTGGTCTGCATAGGAGGTCGTACCATCAGGTATCTCTTTATCATGTTTGAATTTGAAGCTGTGAATAGAGAAAAATAATCTTTCGTCAAAATATGACAATTTGTTAACTGTTTCATGATCTCTTGTGACCCTTGACCTTTCTGAGAGTTCAACCAATTAAATATACATGGAAAGGTCATACCATCAGGCATCGTTGTACCAAGTTTGGGTTTGGGGTTGTGAACAATATTTCAGAATATAGCAATTATATAACAATGTGGATATTTTGCTTAGTTCCTGATCGCCTGGGACCTTGACCTTTCAGAGAGGTAAGTGAATTGGTATATTTATAAAGGTTTTGCCACAGGGTATCGTTGGGCCAGAGTTTGGGCCGCAGCGCATTCAGGAATTTGTAGTATCACGAATGTACTAATCGTATGCTAAAATTGCTTTCGGTTTTACCACATACAAGGATCCTTTCTGCATTTATGACACTATATTTTGTTTAACCTTAACTCATTGGAGACGTGCCGCCTCCGGATACGCGGCATAAGCCGGCAATAAGCATAAGCCGCGTATCCGGAGGCGGCACGTCTCGAATGAGTTAAGACAAGTGGAATGATTCTCATGATGTTTAAAACAGCTTGTCAGTGTCCTTTATATCTAATTTGGACTGAGAACTAACCCTAAGACCTTTTGACGGATGTGACCCAATTCAATTCAATTCAATTCAAAAACTGTATTATTCCTTAAAGGGCAATTACAGTTTGTGGACGGGAGGGAACAATAAAAAAATGAAAAAACAATATTCTAAGCTCTAAAAAACAAACAAACATTTAAACAGCATTAATAGCAACACATTTACGACTTATTATCCACGTACATCCTCTACAACCTTCCATCAATGCCAACGTTACCCACGCGATGAAACAGCTGTGTAAATCACACACACACACACACACACACACACACACACACACACACACACACACACACACACACACACTCACACACACACACACTCACACACACACTCACACACACACACACACACACACACACATACACCACACACACACACAAACACAAACACACACACACCACACACACACAAACACACACACAAACACACACGCATACACACACATACACTCACACACACACACACACACACACACACACACACACACACACACACACACACACACACACACACACTTTTAGAGCCTGTGTAGATTTACAAATTATTTAAGAGTCGGACGGCAACAGGGATGAAAGACAGTTTCCTACTGTTGGTTTTACATGATGGTTGACTGTATCGGCGGCCAGAAGGGTGCAATTCAAAGAGGTCTTTCATCACGTGAGCATCACTAGCCAGGATGGAAGTATCTTTTCCTTTCTTGGGGAGCGGGATCACTAGAGACTGTGTCCATTCTACTGGCCATTTCTTTTGCTCCCAGATCTTTTGACAGAGTGTAGTGAGGACCTTTGTTGTTACTTCTCCTCCATGTTTCAACAGTTCAGCAGGTACGTTGTCTACACCTGGAGACTTTCCTCCCTTCAGGCCGCGTACGGCTGCTTCCACCTCTTCAGCTAACACTGGCAGGTCTTCAGCCTTCCTGCCCCCAGCCTGGTTATTTTGGAGGATGCTGGTGTCTGGCTCAGCCTTGTAGTTATACAAGTCTCGGCAGTACTCAGACCATCTGTTTAGTACAGCAGTGTTTTCCGTAAGGAGTTGGCCGCTGCTGTCTTCGATGACTGTGGCTGTTCGCTGTTGAGTCTTGGTGAGGGTCCTTAGCGTTTCATAAGCTTTCTTGCTGTTGCCATTTGCCATGCCATCTTCCACGCTACAACACTGGTCTTCAATCCAATCTTCTTTGGCTTCTTTCATCCTCTTCCTGATCTTCTTGTTGACAAGTCTGTACTTGTTTGCTGATGTGAGGTCTTGGCCTCTCTTTTTCTTCCAGGCTCTCCTCTCATCACAGAGATCGAGGATGTCATCGGTGACCCAGGGCTGTTTGCGCTTCCTCTGCTTCCCCAGCACTTCTTCTGCTGTAGAAAGTAACACCTCTTTTATATTTCCAGCAAGGGTGTCTACGTCGCAGTCCAAAGTAGCCAAGGCTGCAAATCTGCCTCCCACCTGGGCTTGGAAGAGCTCTTCTACTTCAGGGTCTTTTAGCTTCTGGAGGTCGAATCTGATGCGAGGGTTCTTGCTATCTCGTTTCAATGCCAGCTTCAACTTGAGGCTAGTAAGGACGAGGTTGTGGTCGCTGCCAATATCATCGCCAGGAAAGGACCTCGTTTGTGCTTTGTTAACGCTGGATTTGAATCGTCGAGGCAGCAAGATGAAGTCAATCTGGTTATGGACCAGGCCTCCTGGCGATTGCCATGTCACTGTTCTTGACTTCTTGTGTGGATGGAGGGTATTAGCAACGGTGAGACGGTGACTCTCTGCGAACTCTAAAAGTCGCAGGCCTCTGTCATTTGTTTCTCCAAGGCCAAACTTGCCAGCTGTTCCTGCCCATTGTTGGTAGGCGTCAGGGCCGATCTTTGCATTCCAGTCACCGAGGACAGTCAGAATGTCTTTCTTAGGTGTTTTCTTGATGATGTTGTCCAGTTGTTCGTAAAATTCTTCTAATTCTTCATCATCATGGTCTGCTGTTGGAGCGTATACTTGTATGATAGTGATGTTGTGCGGTCGGGCGGAGATGCGGATGGAGATTAGTCTGCTTGACACGGGGATGCAGCTGATGACAGTTCCAACCACCTCTTTCCTTACGATAAAAGCTACGCCATGTTCGTGCTTGGTTTCTTTTCCGCTGAACCAGATTTTATGGCCTTCATCTGTTGTTGTTTCTCCGAAGCCTGTCCATCGAACTTCTGCAAGTCCTACAATGTCCCAGCGATAGCGCTTCAACTCGTGGGTGAGTTCCTTCACTTTGCCGCACTGGTAGAGTGTGCGAACGTTCCAAGTTCCGATAGTTATTCCTTGCGTGGGCAGCTTGATGGTGGGTTTGGTTCCAGTAACACACTTGTCGCCCCCACCCTGGAGACCTCCAATGGGGTGCGCGGTCGTTGGTGATCCGGGCCCCGACCGATCCGGCATGTTATTCTTATTCTGTTGCTTGTCCATCAGTCCTTTCAATGGGCTTAGGCGAACTTGGCGGCGCCCGTCTCCTCTCCAAGTATTTCAACTGACTGAAAGACGCGTCAGCCCCTCACAACGTTTCGCCCGCCAGTAGAAGCGGTTACCGGGGTGTGGCTAGGTAAAGGACCTGGAGCCAGCTGTGAGAGTTGAGTGCCATGTGAAGACCAGTGCTCCCGCCTGCCCCAAGAGGCGCTGCTGGCTGAAAAGTCAAAGGTACTACTTCTCCATGAACACTCTACACCCAGTAGGGTCAGCTTACATTCTGACAAACAGCCCTGACATCGTGCTCATGATAGAGTCAGCTTACATTCTGACAAACAACCCTGACATCATGCTCATGATAGAGTCAGCTTACATTCTGACAAACAACCCTGACATCGTGCTCATGATAGAGTCAGCTTACATTCTGACAAACAGCCCTGACATCGTGCTCATGATAGAGTCAGCTTACATTCTTACAAAAAGGACTGGGTTCACAGGCAACTGCTTTACTTACAGTCCACGTGACCGTCACAGGTGGCTGACCAAGGCTGAGAAACGTTCCACATGAAAGCTGTACGTGCCATCCAGATTGTGGTCCGTCGGTCATCATGACGGCTTGAGGTTGTAGTTCGACCTGCAAACCTTTCTCGCCTAACACAGGACTGACTGTCAACAGGTACAGAAACAGGCTTCACTGATTATGATCAAATACAGGACTGACTGGCAACAGGTAGAGGAACAGGCGTCACTGATTATGATAAAATACAGAACTGACTGGCTACAGTTAGACAAACAGACATCGCTGATTAGGATCAAATACTGGACTGATTGGCAACAGAGCAAAAGGCGTCACTGATTAGGATCAAAAACAGGACTGCTTGGCAACAGTTAAAGAAACAGGCTTCACTGATTAGGATTAAATACGTGACTGATTGGCAACAGAGAACAGGCGTCACTGATTGGAATCAAAATTAATACGTGACTGACTGGCAACAGAGAAAC
Source organism: Semisulcospira habei (assembly GCA_036245525.1). NCBI lineage: Eukaryota > Metazoa > Mollusca > Gastropoda > Semisulcospiridae > Semisulcospira > Semisulcospira habei. The sequence goes on along the minus strand of BTPG01000003.1, from coordinate 95,812,331 downwards.
TGGCGTCACTGATTATGATGAAATACTGTATGAACTGGCTACATAGAAACTGGCGTCACTGATTAAGATAAGGTACTGGACTGAATGAAAACAAAGAAACAGGTGTCACCAATTATGATCAAATACTTACCAGCTGGCAAGAGTTTAAAAAAAAAAAAAAGAAACAGACGTCACTGATTATTATCAAATACCAGACAGGCCGGCAGCAGTTTTAGAAACAGTCGTCGATGGTTACGATCAAATGTGGGACTGAATCGCAACAGTTAGTGAATTTGGCTTTACTGGTTATGATCAAATCCTGGACTAAGTGGCGGCGTCACTGATTTTGAACAAATACGGGACTGGCTGGACACAGATAGCAAAACAATCGTCACTGATTGTGATAAAGTAAACTGGAGTGGCTTGCAACAGCTAGAGAAACAGGCATCACTGAGTTTGATCAGTTACTATACTCGTTAGCAATGGACAGCATTGCTGTCCATTGCTAGGAAAATCCTTGCAAGGCTGCTCCTGAATTGGCTGGTACCTGCCATCGCTGAAGACCAACTCCCAGAGGGCCAGTGTGGCTTCAGAGCAAACAGGAGCACCACCGATATGGTCTTTGTGCTGAGACAGCTGCAGGAGAAGTGCCGCGAGCAGAACAAAGGGCTGTACGTAACATTTGTCGACCTAACAAAAGCGTTCGACACTGTGAGCAGGCAAGGCATGTGGCAGATCCTGGAGCGACTTGGCTGTCCCCCAAAGTTCCTCAACATGATTGTCCAGCTACACGAGGACCAACAAGGCCAGGTCAGACTCAACAATGACCTCTCAGAACCATTCCCTATTCTCAACGGCGTAAAGCAAGGCTGCGTGCTGGCACCGACCCTCTTCACCATCTTTTTTAGTATGATGTTGAAGCAGGCCACAGTGGACCTCGATGATGACGATGCAGTGTACATCAGGTATCGTCTCGATGGCAGCCTGTTCAACCTCCGACGACTGCAGGCCCACACAAAAACCCTAGACCAACTGATTCGTGAGCTGCTTTTTGCTGATGATGCTGCCCTCGTTGCACACACAGAGAGAGCCCTGCAGCGCATCACGTCTTGCTTCGCAGATGCTGCCCAGCTCTTTGGACTCGAGGTCAGTCTGAAAAAGACAGAGGTCCTCCATCAGCCGGCACCCAAGACAGTGTATCGCCCTCCTCACATCACCATTGGCGAGTCTGAACTAAAGTCAGTGCACCAGTTTACTTACCTTGGCTGCATTATCACGTCGGACGCCAAGCTGGACAAGGAGCTTGACAGCAGGCTGGCAAAAGCGAACAGCGCTTTCGGGCAACTTTTCAAGCGGGTGTGGCACAACCAACAGCTGAAAACAGGCACCAAGATCAGCGTGTACAGAGCTGTGGTCCTCACCACCCTGCTGTATGGTTCCGAGTCCTGGGCCCTCTACCGCAGCCAACTACGACTCCTCGAACGCTTCCACCAGCGCTGCCTGCGTACCATCCTGGGCATTCACTGGAGTGACTATGTCACCAACGTCGAGGTCCTTGAACAGGCTGAAACTGTGAGCATCGAGGCTTTGCTGCTGCGGACACAGCTCCGCTGGGCGGGGCATGTCTCCAGGATGGAGGATCATCGCCTACCAAAGATCACCCTGTTCGGCGAGCTTGCTACTGGACACCGTGACAGAGGGGCACCAAAGAAGAGATACAAAGACTGTCTCAAGAAGTCACTTAGTGCCTGCCAAATCGACCACCACCAGTGGTCTTCGCTTGCTGCGGACCGTGACACCTGGCGCTCCACCATTTACAAGGCAGCTGTCTCCTTTGAGGACTCTCACAGAGCTAGCCTTAAGGACAAGCGTCTCAGGAGAAAAAAACAGAGATGCTGCAGCTCAGAACCCTGGCCATACCTTCCCCTGCAGCCACTGCGGTCGAACCTGCTGTCTCGGATTGGCCTCAGCAGCCACGAACAAGCCTGCAGACGTCGTGGGCAACTCCTATAAAATCTTCGTTCGCGTAGTCAAGCCAAGAGAGAGAGAGAGATACTCGTTAGCAACAGTTAAATAAACAGGCGTCACTGAGTTTGATCAATTGCTATACTCGTTAGCAACAGTTAAATAAGCAGGCGTCACTGAGTTTGATCAATTGCTATACTCGTTAGCAACAGTTAAATAAGCAGGCGTCACTGAGTTTGATCAATTGCTATACTCGTTAGCAACAGTTAAATAAGCAGGCGTCACTGAGTTTGATCAATTGCTATACTCGTTAGCAACAGTTAAATAAGCAGGCGTCTCCGACTATGGTCGGATTGGACATACCTTTTACCAATAAGGACGCTCTGGTCATGTGGGGCTGAGCTTCTGTTTCATCTGCTGGGACGACCATAGCCTTGATGACGTAGTTTCCGGTGTCGTTCGAGGTGGCTCTATTGATGATCATCTGGTGGTCGGGTGTGAAGCTGAAGTGTGGGTCAGTAGAGACTATGGGTGTTCCGATTCCATCTCCCTGGCCACTCTCGCTAGCCTTGTCCGGTGTTCCGTACTGGAGCTGCAGGCGGACAGTTTCAGCATTAGTTGTTTATGTTCACACCTATAGAAAGACACTCAGGTTTAGCATTAGTTGTTTATGTTCACACCTATAGAAAGACACTCAGGTTTAGCATTAGTTGTTTCTGTCCACCCTTACAAAAACTGGTTTAGCATTAGATGTTTGTGTTTACACATAGAGCAAGACACGCAGTTTTATCGTTAGTTTTTTATGTTTAGACCTAGAGAAATACACGCAGGTTTAACATTAGTTTCTATGTTTACACCAAGAAAAAGACACTCAGGTTTAGCATTAGTTTATACGTTTTCCATAGAGAAAGACAATCAAGTTTAGCATTAGTTTCTATGTTTACACCTAGAAAAAGTCACTCAGATTTAGCATTAGTTTATACGTTTACCATAGAGAAAGACACGCAGGTTTCGCATTAGTTTCTATGTTTACACCTAGAGAAAGACACTCATGTTTAGCATTAGTTTCTATGTTTACATCTAGAGAAAGTCACACAGGTTTAGCATTAGTTTGTATGTTTACACCTAGAGAAAGTCACTCAGGTTTAGCATTAGTTTATACGTTTACCATAGAGAAAGACACTCAGGTTTACCATTATGTTTTATGTCAACAATGTGGGGAAAGGCACTATTTACACACCTCCTTCTTTGCTAGCTTTGAGCGAAAAGCTGTAACACACGACAAACTGGTCAACAACAAGGTACGGGCACACACGATATTGAAACCTGACCTACTTTCAGCTCACGTGCAATGACACGATTCATAGTGGCGACTGACACTCTGGCGTCATGTATTGCTCTATTACGCCATTGTGTAGAAACATTTGTCTGACATCCAAAATATTCACGTCACATTACAAAGTAAATGACGTCATGTTCTTTGCCAAAGACACAACGGCGGCTGATTTATGCCAAGAAAGAGTGAGAAAGAAATAGATTCTTACATCGGTGTTTAGGTGATACTGACTCTCTCTCTCTCTCTCTCTCTCTCTCTCTCTCTCTCTCTCTCTCTCTCTCTCTCTCACTCTCTCTCTCTCTCTCTCTCTCTCTCTCTCTCTCTCTCTCTCTCTCTCTCTCTCTCTCTCTCTCTCTCTCTCTCTCTCTCTCTCTCTCTCTCTCTCTCTCTCTCTCTCTCTCTCTCTCTCTCTCTCTCTCTCTCTCTCCAGCAACTCGTGTTAGTCCAACTTCCTCCACCCCTATAGACCACATATATACAACTACTCAATCAAGGGTGATGGCAGTAGACGTGCCTAAGGTAGGGATTGGCGATCACTACCCGGTGTGCTGTTGCTTGGCATTAAAAGCGGATAATTCATTCCGAAAACATCAGCACACGACTATTAGATACAGATCACTTAAACACTTCAACAAGGAAACATTTCTTTGTTATTTAAGTAGCGCGCCCTTTGATACAGTGTACTACCATAATGACCCCAACGATGCTTTGTTTGAGTGGTACGGATTGGTCCTTGGTGTTCTCGATAAACACGCTCCATTCAGAGAGAAACGGGTGAAGAACCCCCAGCTTCCCGCCTGGTTAAGTAAGGAAATCAAGGATGCCATGCAGCTCCGAGATGACTATAAAAGAAAGAAGGATTTTGTAGCTTATCGAAGGCAAAGAAACCATGTTAAGCATTTAGTGAGGATACCTCAAAGGTAACTTTTTCACCGTCTTATGAACGGAAAGAAAGATGTCGTATCTGTGTGGCGAGCGATCAATGCTTTTACGAGGTCCAAAAATACCGCACAATGTACACAGTTATCAGCTGATGTCTTGAATCAGCATTTCCTCTCGGCTGCCAGTACGTTGCTAAAAAATACATATTCTGGTCAGTCTTCAGCTGTGTCAGAAAAGCGAAACACGTTTTGTGCAGAACGGCTGGACCCTGATACGTCATTCAGCATTCCGCTGTTAACGATATACGACGTGGGAAACTCCATCTCGTACTTGGAGAACAAACGTACGTCTGGCCATGATGGTATTAGTAGCTCAGTTCTAAAAATGGCCCTGTTGTATATTGTAGATACCTTGACATATATATATATACAACCTTTGCATAAAGCAGGGGATATTTCCATCTCCTCTAAAAACAGCCAAAGTGATCCCACTACCTAAAACGAAAGAACTTGCCGACCCTAACAAGTTCAGGCACATTTCGCTACTGTCAACACTGTCGAAACCGATAGAAAGACACATTCACACACACTTACAACATTTTCTAGACAAGCACAAACTCATACATCCATTACAATCTGGCTTTCGGCGGAAACACTCCTGTCACACAGCATTGGTACACCTAGTTGACAGATGGCTTACTGCCATAAATAGCAGTCAAATGACTGGAGCAGTATTTTTGGACCTTTCAAAAGCATTTGACCTCGTCAATCATAAAACTTTATTTGAAAAACTTAATGTCTATCAACTAAGTGCAGACAAACTTGCCTTCCTTACGTCATATCTGCATGGGCGGACGCAGTATGTCTACGTGAATGGT
>BTPG01000003.1:95764792-95802292 GCA_036245525.1 Semisulcospira habei | reverse complement strand
AAGTCTGTGCAGTCCACCATATCACAACACTGCAAAATACATCAGTGCTACGCTGGCAGAGTGCCTACAATACAACCCGAAACGCTGAAGGTAAATTCTTTGTAAGGCACTGCAACACTAACCTGTGAAAGTTTTGTTTTTCTAACAGAGTTGCCATTGTTTGGAATGAGTTACCAGTTTCATTAAAAAAAGCACCTAACATAAATTCTTTACAAACCAGATGGACGAATTACCAAAATTTAAAGAGTTTTTCTATTCATATGATGAATCATTTATAGGAAAATTTCATGAATAGCAGACTCATAAAGTAACTTAAGAAAGAAAGGACATTTGCAAAGGCCTCACGGCCTATTTTGTCCTCACACTACTACAGTCTGCACCATGCCGGCTATTAATATAAGCAATACTCTTCAAAAACTCAACATGGTGCAGGCTATCGTGTCACAACTGATTGCACATTGCATAGCAGCCACCACACACAACCTGGTACTGTGCACAATGTTGGCTTCAGTTTTACTTTGTTTATTTAATTTTGGACCTGCTGGGGGCATGAGAAAAATCACAAAAGAACTTACATGATTGCGCTCAAAAATTAACTACACATGAACACATGTTCCTTAGACAGCACAAATGACTTGTATGGACACAGATCATAGTTAGGTCATTCTGTTTGCTGGTATGTGTCATGTACAGTACGTCTGGAAAACATGTGAAATGAACCATGTGATTAGCAATTCTGATACGATAAGTAAAGCTACACAGCTGAAAGTCAACGATTGACAGAGGAAGAATAAATAATAAAACAAACAAAGTACAGTACATATCATATGCCTATGATCAGTTATCAACCAACCACTGAAAACTGCTGTGACAGATGGAGGGTAATGCAAGAACTACATGGTCAACTCACTCTTTAGAAGTATTGCGATTTTCATTGAGCAAGTCCACATTTGGTATATTTTGAGCAGAGGGTTTAATGACATATATGTATATATATACTACATACCTACCCCCCCCCCCCCCTCTCCCCCGGCTGCATTTCTATATTTTGGCACACCCTCTCTTCAGAAAGGACCCATGGGTGTTATACTCTGAGGCCAATGACCATTTTCAGAATGTATATCATTTATAATCATGCAAAGCGGAGCAGTGATAAGTTTTCTCCTTGTTTCACACCGACGCTGCAAAAAAATCTATCTGTACCACTGTTTCCTAACTCATAAGAGTCAGCTGTGGAGTACATATTTTGAATGACTGATGTATGCCAGTATTTCGGAACTTGTCACAAAAAAGACCTGTTTATATGCTGAAATGGAAATGTCTTCGAAAAATGAACACATTGGCAGTAAAGGGGTTTTTCCCTGGATAATCAAAAACTAATACAAATTAAGCTGCGTTTCCAAATCGTGACATGACAGGAGAGTGCAGTAAGGCAAAGGCGTTTGCTGCATTGCGAAGGATGTGACTGTCCAAAACCTTGGCATTGTGGCTGGACAGCAAAATAACAGGACGTTTGCCCACAGGACAATCAGTTCACTTCCTTTGCCTTCCTGTTGGTTGGCCATCCCGGAGAGACGTACCCGCTGAACTCTTCTTCAATGTGGCTATTGCAACCTGCAAAAGATAATTAAGAATCAAAAAAAAGTTTTGAAATGCACATTATGCGTGCATATATATGTGTTTGCAAGTATTTTTACAAAGTACATACATGCATAATAATTATGACAGTATTCAGAGCAATTGATTGATTGATTGTACATTGCTTAACGTCCCGACAGCAACAAGGCTTTCTCAGGACGTGCCTGCACTGCTTGTGAAAAAAAAAACTAAACAGAACATTGAATGTATGTCGCCAGCCGGTCAAATACATTAAATAAACCTAACACATGGGGCCTAAATAAAGCTAAGACCATTTAGCAACACACATCCAATATCAAGAGCTACAGGCAGTGCAGACAGTAGGGAGAGTTTTAAAAAGGCAAATACAGGTGAATGGACCTCGGGTAGACAGAAACACATGCCCCAGAATAGAGAGAAAAACTCACCCTGTGGGGCTGACCAGGGTGACCCTGAGAACTAAAAAGTACCTAACCCCACCCAAGTCCCCCAGGGCAGACCCGGGTGGGGGTAGTATTCAGAGCAAGAACAAGAAAGACAATGAATGTCCTTATGGTTTACGTGTATGACCAATCCACATAATACGTCCAACCTGTGTGACCTTGTGTGAGGAGAAACAATTTGTGTCAAAATCTGACCATTTTTTACCCCTTTCTGGACCCCCCCCCCCCCTCGTGACCCTGACCTTTGAAAGGTCACAGCAGTTGGTATGTTTAGAAAGATTGTACCACAAAGTACCCTGGTGCCAAGTTGGACGTCTGAGGCTTAAATAGTCTCTGAGGAAATACCAATGTTAAAGTTGCCTACAGATAACAGACAGTCGACGGATGACCCATTACAAACACTTAGTTTTGCTATCACACGTGAGCCACATATGAGACACAACTGAGCTTTAAATGACCACAATGGGTGTATAAATATATCTAGAATCAGCATCACAGTGTAACTTGCAGAAAATGTTTCATACAGGACACGTTTAACATATTGCTGTTTAGCAACAGTACACACTGGACCAAAAAACCCACCCCACCACCCCCACACTTTGGTACCGGTCTCAGGCCACTTTACAAATTTCAAATACAAGCGATCAAAAATCTCAGTAACTTCAGTAGCTGAACTGGCCCTTTGTCTGTCTTGTACTGTGTTTGTACTGTGTTTGTCTTAAATGGCGTAAATCCGTGTCTGTTTCGTGAGTGTGTGTGTTGGGTTTCAGGCGTGGTGCTTTGAGTCGATTTCCCCAAAAGTGAGAAAAAGCGCCTATATAATAACGGTATTATTATTATTTATTATTAAAAGCTGGTATTCAGTGTTTTCTTGTCATTCTTGCACTAAGTGCTTATTAAAGAAAATGACAGTATTTGCAGACTTGCACAAGCCTCTAGTTTCCAAATCAAATGCAATATGGTGCCACTTGTTGACAGCAAGTGATTTTAGCATTCGGTCTTGTAGAGAATGCTGGTACTGTACTACACCATCTTCAAAATGAAAAAAAGCATTACAGTATGATGTGTTTATTCACACCAGTTGTGTTTTGTTATGAACCTGATTCTATTCACAAATCAACCGGTATGATTTACCTCGAGTCCAGGAGAATAGTTGATCTACTGGAACTGGCATTGCCTGCTTTCAGCTGTGACCTTCTCCTTTTGAGCAAACATGACCTGACTAGCTCCTGCCTCTTCTTGGTGTAGGCGTCATACTTCTGTGTTCTGTGCTTGTTTTGAAAGTATACCCTCTGGGTGCGACTCTGCAGTGCGACGTCAACAGCAGCATTGACCTGAAATGAAATACATGTTTATTAACGTGTTGTTTAGCAGCATGCCAATTTTACATCTGATCTTATTTCAGGGTGGGTTGGTTCCAAACTCCCCAAAAAGGGACTTTGTTATAGCATTATAAACAATTCGGGCCAGGGCGGGAGGGCTCCCCCCCCCCCCCCCTGCCCAATATGCCCCTACATTTAGTTTACGCATTACTACCTTCAAACTAATGTGAAATAAACTGTAAACACCACAAACAACAATGGTGAAGCCTGGATCGCTCATGTGCATTTAAAACTGATCATTTACATAATCTGCACTGTGTGACCTTTCCAAAAGGTGACTGAAATTTAAGTGCCATGAGTCTCCGCATCAGAAAAGGGCTGGCTTTTGTACTTGTGCATAATTTTATTACGATTTAAACTACTGAAAATCCAATGAACAGCAACAGCACAACATTATTTGAGAAAAAATATCTATTGTCAAAATATGGCTATTTTTTTTACCTATTGCTTGATTTCTCATGACCTTTGGTCTTAACTCAAACTGGTATGCTAAGACAGGTCTTGCCACAAAGTATCCTTGGACCACGTTGAAGACTGTGGTTTGAATAGTCTCCAAGAAAATGCCAACATTACCGTTTACCATGGACGACGAATGGCCCAGAACATAGCCTCACACTTGCTGCACACATGAGCCAATGACAGAAAGCATTACAGTATGATGTGTTCATTCACAATCACACCATAGTTGTGTTTTGTTCTGCACCTGATTCTAGTCACAGATCTACCGGTATGATCTACCTTGAGTCCAGGAGAATACGTGTCGCCTTCCTTCACTTCACTTGAGCTGTGGCCTTGGTGTAGGCGTCATACTTATGCGCTTGTTTGCAAGTAAGTCCTCTGGGTGAGAGTACTGAGACTCCACAGTGAGAGGTCAACAGCAGTATTGGCCTGAAATGAAATACACGATTATTAGTATTACTGTGTTGTTCGGCAGCATGATAATTTCACTTTGTGTGAACTAAATGCAGGAGCAGATTATTACTTTCAAAATAAATGTGACATAAACTGTGTACACCGCAAAGAACAAACAAGAATTGCAGTCTGTACGCCTCATGTGCATAACTAATTCACATATAAGTATAAACTGTGTGACCTTTTCAAAACTGAGGTAGCTGACATAAGTGTCACAAGTCTCAACATAAAGGCTTGCTTTTGTACTAGTGACATTTGTATTTTCTCTACAAATTACAATTATGCATTTTTCTACAGTTTGTCAACCTTCTGTGACTCTTGACCTGTGTAAGGAGTCAACCAAATTAGTATCTATAAGATGAGGAAGGTTTCATCATCAGCTACCCTTGTGCCAAATTTGATAGGGAAATTGCAAAAACTTTGATACAAACCGCAATCATACAATGAAAAAATAAATAAGCATATATCACACATTCCAAGGTCATCCAAAATGGTAGTCAACAAATATTAGGGTTTCAGTCAAAGTAGCGTAGGTTTAATTTAACATACATACATACCTATAAAGTACTAGGTAACCCTTTTACTCCTGATACACCCACTGCTTGACATAAATGTGACTATGATAGTTCAAGGGTGGTGCCAAAATCGATCGGCGTCTCATCCGCCAAGCTATTCTGGCACCATCCTTAAACAAAAAAAAAAAAAATGCTGGACTTATATCCTAATCTGTAATATAGCATTTATAAGACAGCAAGGGAATGGATGAGCAAATTAAGTTACTAAGTACTGGAAGCAGTTAACTGAGTTAGGTTTATAATGCCAAATTCTCCCTTAACAGGACTTTTTTCTACACACAGTACGTTTTCCTAGATAATAAGCACTGGCACTGGTTTAATATAACTACAATGTCGACTACATACCCTCCACTTATTAGTAAAGGCTCTCCGAAAATGTATGGAAATGTTCTACTTCTAGGTGGTGACTGACATGGCCGGAATGCCCTCCCCCCCCCCCCCTCTCAACCCACAATAAAATGTAGTCTTCTTCATTGCAGGTAGGCAGTGACGACTGACGACGGCACTAGTACCGTGGGGACTTAAATTTCCATGCATACACGGACAGTTAGCTATGGGGGTTTTACGCCGTGCAGGTGATATCTCACGGCGGTGCATAAAAGGGTTGGACGCTGAACCAGTGAGATATGCCACTTATATTACGACAGTTTGCTTCTGCTAGTACCTCGTGTTCTAATCGCTTAGCAAACACCACCACAATTTAGTTGCTGAGATTTTGTTGTTTTCCTGGCTGCCACGTAGACTGCTTCCCGTCTTTGCTTGGCCCGTTCTTTTTTTAAAACTTCAGATTCCGAAATTGCGTGTTGCTTGGCGCTATTACGCAGGTTATGCCTTACGCTCGATGACTTGTCGCAACTTATGCAAAAGTATCTTATTTCTGAGGAAACAAAACATTTTACGCATAGAAACAGTCAGCGTACACACCTATTTCAGACAGTATATCTCTTTTATCAATTATCGATAAATTGAGCTTGTTTGCAATACGACCTGACGTACGGCGTTTTTTTTTCCTGTGAACTCCAGTCTCAGGTCACGGCAGACGCAAGATAGCGGTATCTAAATGCGCAAAAAAGATGCGCGAAAGAGGTGTGTCCTACAACCTTAACACTTTGTGACTCTGTTAATTTCAGCATGAGTTTGTAATTTACAGACGGGTTTTTGAAAGACGGGACGCGGTCGAGAGGATTGAAATGACTATAGCAACATAACCAGGCAGGCCAATAACTCGGACACGGATGTCCCACCTCCCCCCCCCCCCCCCGATGACGCCAGGATAAAGTGAACGGAAACCGGATGTCCCTCCCCACCAACCCCCCCCCCCTCCATGACGCCAGAATAATGTGAACGGAAGCCGGATGTCCACCAGCCCCGCCCCCCGCCCCTCCCCCCGCCCGCCTATGACGCCATGACAGGATAAAGAGAACGGAAGCCGGATGTCCGTCCCCACCCCCCCCCCCCCCCATGACGCCAGGATAAACTGAACGGAAGCCGGATGTTCCCCCCCCCCCCCATGACGCCAGGATAAGGTGAACGGAAGGCGGATGTCCACCTCCCCCCCCCCCCCCCATGACGCCAGGATAAAGTGAACGGAAGCCGGATGTCCGACCCCTCCCCCCTATAACTCCAGGGTAAAGTGAACAGAAGCCGGATGTCCCTCCCCCTATGACGCCAGGATAAGGTGAACGGAAGCCGGATGTTCTCCCCCCCCCCCTCACCCTGATGCCAGGATACAGTGAAAGGAAGCCGGATGTCCCCCTCCCCCCCCCCCCCCCCCCCGCCAACCATGACGCCAGGATACAGTGAACGGAAGCCGGATGTCTCCCGGATGTCCCCCCCCCCCCCCCCCGATGACGCCAGGATAAAGTGAACGGCAGACGGATGTCCCCACCCCCCTCCTCCCCATGACGCCAGGATACAGTGAACGGAAGCCGGATGTCCCCCCCCCCCCTCACCATGATGCCAGGATAAAGTGAACGGAAGCCGGATGTTCCCCCCCCCCCCCTATGACGCCAGGATAAAGTGAACGGAAGCCGGATGTCCCAACCCCCTTCTCCCCATGAAGCCAGGATAAAGTGAACGGAAGCCGGATGTCCCCCCCCCCCCATGACGCCAGGATAAGGTGAACGGAAGCCGGATGTCCCCCCCCCCCCCCCATGACGCCAGGATAAAGTGAACGGAAGCCGGATGTCCCCCCCCCCCCCTATGACGCCAGGATAAAGTGAACGGAAGCCGGATGTCCCAACCCCCTTCTCCCCATGAAGCCAGGATAAAGTGAACGGAAGCCGGATGTCCCCCCCCCCCCCCATGACGCCAGGATAAGGTGAACGGAAGCCGGATGTCCCCCCCCCCCCATGACGCCAGGATAAGGTGAACGGAAGCCGGATGTCCCTCCCCAAACCCCCCCCCCCCACCCCCCATGACGCCAGGATAAGTGAACGGAAGCCGTATGTCCCTCTCCCGCCCCCCCCCCCCCCCCCGCCCATGACGCCAGGATAAAGTGAACGAAAGCCGGATGTCCCTCCCCCCCCTCCCCCATGACGCCAGGAAAATGTGAACGGAAGCCGGATGTCCCGGCCCCCCCCCCCCTCCCATGACGCCAAGATAAAGTTAACGGAAGCCGGATGTCCTCCCCCCACCCCATGACGCCAGGATAAAGTGAACGGAAGCCGGATGTCCCTCCCCCCCCCCCCATGACGCCAGGATAAAGTGAAGGTAAGCCGGATGTCCCTCCCCCCCCCCCACATGACGCCAGGATAAAGTGAACGGAAGCCGGATGTTCCCCCCTCCCCACCCACATGACGCCAGGATAAAGTGAACGGAAGCCGGATGTCCTCCACCCCCCACCCACCCCATGACATCAGGATAAAGTAAACGGAAGCCGGATGTCCCCCTCCCCCTCCCCCCAAGACGCCAGGATAAAGTGAACGGAAGCCGGATGTACCCCCCCCCCCCCCCAAGACGCCAGGATAAAGTGAACGGAAGCCGGATGTCCCCATTCTCCCCCCCCCCCCCAAGACGCCAGGATAAAGTGAACGGAAGCCGGATGTCCCCCACCCCCATGACATCAGGATAAAGTGAACGGAAGCCGGATGTCCACCCCCCCCCCACCCCCCATGACGCCAGGATAAAATGAACGGAAGCCGGATGTCCCCCCCCCCCTTAACGCCAGGATAAAGTAAACGGAAGCCGTATGTCCACCCCCCCCCCCCCCCCCATGAAGCCAGGATAAAGTGAACGGAAGCCGGATGTCCCCCTGCCCCCCTCCCCTATGACGCCAGGATAAAGTGAACGGAAGCCGGATGTCCTCCCCCCCCCCCTCCCCCATGACGCCAGGATAAAGTAAACGGAAGCGGATGTCCCTCTCTTTTCAAAGCAAAGCATCACATTGCACGGCATCACTACAGGTAACTTAATATGGGCTTGTCTGTCTGAATAACAGCACCCTGACTCACACTAACAGTCTATGGCGGACAACAGCAACTTGACTCACACTAACAGTGTATGGCGGACAACAGCAACTTGACTCACACTAACAGTGTATGGAGGACAACAGCAACTTGACTCACACTAACAGTCTATGGCGGACAACAGCAACTTGACTCACACTAACAGTGTATGGAGGACAACAGCAACTTGACTCACACTAACAGCACCTTGACTCACTAACAGTGTATGGGGGACAACAGCACCTGGACTCACAATAACAGTGTATGGGGGACAACATCATCACATTGCACAGCATCACTACAGGTAACTTACTATGGGCTAGTCTGTCTGAACAACAGCAACTTGACTCACACTAACAGCACCTTGACTTACACTAACAGTGTATGGGGGACAACAGCAACTTGACTCAAACTAACAGTGTATGGGGGACAACATCACCTTGACTCACACTAACAGTGTATGGGGGACAACAGCACTGACTCACACTAACAGTGTAAGTTGGACAACAGTAACTTGGCTCACACTAACAGCGTATGGGGGACAACAGCACATTGACTCACACTAACAGTGTATGGAGGTGGGAGGGGGGGACAACAGCACCGTGACTCACACTAACAGTGTATGGGGGACAACAGCACCTTGGCTCGCACTAACAGCGTATGGGGGACAACAGCAACTTGACTCACACTAACAGTGTATGGGGGGACAACAGCACCTTGACTCATACTAACAGTGTATGGGGGACATCAGCACCTTGACTCACACTATTAGTGTATGGGGGACATCTGCACCTTGACTCACACTAACAGTGTATGGGGGACAACAGCACCTTGACTCACACTAATAGTGTATGGAGGGGGGCAACAACACCTTGACTCACACTAACAGTGTTTGGAAGACAACAGCAACTTGACTCACACTAATAGTGTATGGGGGAAATGAGCACCTTGACTCACACTAAGAGGGTATGGAGGGGGGGGGAACAACACCTTGACTCACACTAATAGTGTATGGGGGACAAGAGCATCTTGGCTCACACAAACAGTGTACGGATGGGGAGGAACTGCACCTTGACTCACTCTAACAGTGTATGGGGACAACAGCACCTTGACTCACACTAACAGTGTATGGGGGACAACAGCACCTTGACTCACACTAACAGTGTATGGGGGACAACAGCAAATTCACTCACACTTACAGTGTATGGGGGACAACATCACCTTGACTCACACTAACAGTGTATGGGGGACAACAGCAAATTCACTCACACTTACAGTGTATGGGGGACAACATCACCTTGACTCACACTAACAGTGTATGGGGGACAACAGCACCTTGACTCACACTAACAGTGTATGGGGGACAACAGCACCTTGACTCACACTAACAGTGTATGGGGGACAACAGCAAATTCACTCACACTTACAGTGTATGGGGGACAACATCACCTTGACTCACACTAACAGTGTGTGTGTGTGTGTAGGGGGGGGGGACAACAGCACCTTGACTCACACTAACAGTTGATACCGGGGAAAGATACACTGTAAACGTTAGTTTTATGTTGAGTGGTAACGTCATCAATAAAATGCAATTTGTCAGCAGTCCTGTTCATAAACAAGCATTCCATTTTCGTTGCTAGAGGGAGAGACAGACAGACATACAGACAGACCTGCTGATGATAGCTGACGGTGTCCACCCTTTCCCCAGCAGCTAGGCGAAAACCCCATGGGAAGGTGGCGCTGTCTCCATCACAGACCTCCAGTTGGGTTCCGTTCAGCAGAGAGTCGGTCCATTCTAACGCTCCTATCTGGCCTGTCACCACGAAATCCGTTTATATCAGACGTCATGGCACTTTGTCAGTAAAGGCTCTTGATATCAGGCGTCATGACAGTAAAGTATGTTTATATCAGGCGTCATGTCAGTAAAGTATGTTTATATCAGGCGTCATGTCATTAAAGTCCGTTTATATCAGGCGTCATGTCAGTAAAATATGTTTATATCAGGAGTCATGTCATTAAAGTCTGTTTATATCAGGCGTCATGTCAGTAAAGTATGTTTATATCAGGCGTCATGTCATTAAAGTCTGTTTATATGAGGCGTCATCTCAGTGAAGTATGTTTATATCAGGCGTCATGTCATTAAAGTGTGTTTATATCAGGCGTCATATCATTAAAGTCTGTTTATATCAGGCGTCATGTCAGTAAAGTCTTTTTATATCAGGCGTCATGTCAGTAAAGTATGTTTATATCATGCGTCATGTCAGTAAAGTATGTTTATATCAGGCGTCATGACAGTAAAGTATGTTTATATCATGCGTCATGTCAGTAAAGTATGTTTATATCAGGCGTCATGTCATTAAAGTATGTTTATAGCAGGCGTCATGTCAGTAAAGTCTGTTTATATCATGCGTCATGTCAGTAAAGTATGTTTATATCAGGCGTCATGTCAGTAAAGTCTGTTTATATCAGGCGTCATGTCAGTAAAGTATGTTTATATCAGGCGTCATGTCAGTAAAGTCTGTTTATATCAGGCGTCATGTCAGTAAAGTCTGTTTATATCAAACGTCATGTCAGTAAAGTCTGTTTATATCAGGCGTCATGTCAGTAAAGTCTGTTTATATCAAACGTCATGTCAGTAAAGTCTGTTTATATCAGGCGTCATGTCAGTAAAGTCTGTTTATATCAAACGTCATGTCAGTAAAGTCTGTTTATATCAGGCGTCATGTCAGTAAAGTCTGTTTATATCAAACGTCATGTCAGTAAAGTCTGTTTATATCAGGCGTCATGTCAGTAAAGTCTGTTTATATCAAACGTCATGTCAGTAAAGTCTGTTTATATCAGGCGTCATGTCAGTAAAGTCTGTTTATATCAAACGTCATGTCAGTAAAGTCTGTTTATATCAGGCGTCATGTCAGTAAAGTCTATTTATATCAGGCGTCATGTCAGCAAAGTCTGTTTATATCAGGCGTCATGTCAGTAAAGTCTGTTTATATCAGGCGTCATGTCAGTAAAGTCTGTTTATATCAGGCGTCATTTCAGTAAAGTCTGTTTATATCAGGCGTCATGTCAGTAAAGTCTGTTTATATCATGCGTCATGTCAGTAAAGTCCGTTTATATCAGGCATCATGTCACTCTGCCAGTAAGTCTGTCCGTTTATATCAGCCGACCATTTATTTTTTTCGTCCGTTTCAATCGAGCACCACGTCCGCCAGTAAGTGTTATTGAAGGGAGGACCAGGAATGGGAGTTGCGTTAACCACCCACCCCGTTTGTCTAGGTACTATTGTCTGGAGTGTACAACAAGGTGCAGACAGAAACAGACACAATGGCCAGGTACACATCTTGAAAGGTGTCTACAACAAGGTGCGGGCAGAAACAGACACAATACCCAGGTACAAAACTCACACGGTGTGTAGAAGAAGGTGTAGACAACAACAGACGCGGTGACCAGATACAAAACATACACGGTGTGTAGAACAAGGTGTAGACTACAACAGACACAATAACCAGGTACAAAACTCACACGGTGTGTAGAAGAAGGTGTAGACAACAACAGACACAGTGACCAGGTACAACACTTACACGGTGTGTAGAACAATGTGTAGACTACAACAGACACAATAACCAGGTACAAAACTTACACGGTGTGTGAAACAATGTGTAGACAACAACAGACACAATGATTAAGTGCATTATGTCGTCCAGTCTCCAGCTTTTTTTCCCCGTTGACACTGAAATAAACATAGAAAACTGTTGTAAAATCACGTTCACCAATAAGTCATTTGCTGGTCAAGACTGATGATGAACTTATAATAATTTACACTAATACGAATTTGTGCTGTTTATCGGTGAAAGTTGATTTTGGTGGCGGATGCGACGTAAAATATGTAAACATTGGCTACTGACAAAAGGTGCAACAGAGACGCCAAACTACAGTAGAGACACGGCTCATTCTCGTGTCTGTGAGTCACACTACATGCGTATCGTATCATGCAATCTGCACACGCCCGTCATTCATTGTAACTACAGGGATCCTCCTTGTATCGTATCACGCCACACGCCCGTCATTCATTGTAACTAGAGGGATCCTCCTTGTATCGTATCACGCCACACGTCCGTCATTCATTGTAACTACAGGGATCCTCCTTGTGATATCTGACCACAGCTGGGTTGAAACCCCGACCTTTCGGACGACAGTCAAACGCTCTACCACCGAGAAATCCAGCTCCCCTTTGAAATGAGGCTGGTCGGAGCGCGTTCAAGAGCGTACACACGATATGCTGGGCGCGCGAAAGTCCAGTTTTTAACAAGAAAGGAAAAGCCCTTATGGCTCATGTGTTTCTGACACCTCTCCGTGTCGGTAGCGGTTTTAGTCGTCATGATGCCTACTGGAATCATCACGACTAAACCGCTACTCACACGGGAAGGGCTAAGAGCTGAGGGCAATATCCGTTCTTTCTGAGACGTCAGAGCATGGCACTAAGATACACGTAAATCACACGGTTGTTGAAACCTTCAGGTGTGGGTAATGGTCTTGGTCGCGATGGGACTATAGGACCCTACTCTAACCCTTCTTACAGGTATCATTGTGACTAAAACCGCTACTGACACCCAAAGAGTTAACATACACCTGAATTCTTGCTGGCCTCTCTCTTTTCTCTCTCTTTGCCACTAACAGCCGTTGTCTGCTGCCTCTCTCTTTTCTCTCTCTTTGCCACTAACAGCCGTCGTCTGCTGCCTCTCTCTTTTCTCTCTCTTTGCCACCAACAGCCGTCGTCTGCTGCCTCTCTCTTTTGTCTCTCTTTGCCACTAACAGCCGTTGTCTGCTGCCTCTCTCTTTTCTCTCTCTTTGCCACTAACAGCCGTTGTCTGCTGCCTCTCTCTTTTCTCTCTCTTTACCACTAACAGCCGTTGTCTGCTGCCTCTCTCTTCTCTCTCTCTTTACCACTAACAGCCGTTGTCTGCTGCCTCTCTCTTCTCTCTCTCTCTTTACCACTAACAGCCGTTGTCTGCTGCCTCTCTCTTTTCTCTCTCTTTACCACTAACAGCCGTTGTCTGCTGCCTCTCTCTTCTCTCTCTCTTTACCACTAACAGCCGTTGTCTGCTGCCTCTCTCTTCTCTCTCTCTCTTTACCACTAACAGCCGTCGTCTGCTGCCTCTCTCTTTTCTCTCTCTCTCTCTCTTTGCCACTAACAGCCGTTGTCTGCTGCCTGCAGGGCTCCGCTCTGAACGGTGGTTGTTATGGCGCCTTCACCACGTCAATCAGATATATATATACGTCATAATCTTGCTTTCACTGTGTAAAGACGTCACGTGCACGTGCTGAAATCTTCCTTATTCGTGTGGCATGCTTTGTTAGTGCTTCTTGCTTGAATCATGGGCGTTGGCAACGCTGGTTCCATCATGAACGTTGGTTTCTATGAGCGTTACAAACCCTTAGTCTAGTTGTGATCTGACAAAGGGCGAGATATGCCTGGCGTCGAATCTCGAGGGGACAACAACGAAGGTCACGGTGTAGGAAGCCTACTGTCGCCCCAGCCCTGCGGCAAACGCGTCATATGTGTGTTGTCCACTTGGGGCCATTTGCGATCTGGATCCCTAGATAAGGGTTTTGTTGGACATGTTTCAGCTGGATGACACACAGAGTGTGCAGTATGGAGGCTTGCATGTTTCAGCGGGATGTCAAACAGAGTGTGCAGTATGGAGGCTTGCATTTTATGAATAGGACGTCGCACTGAAGCGCATGCCCCAGTTCTGGGACCACTCTTCCAATTTCCTGAGGTCGTTGTGGAGGGTAAGGTGGCCCTGGAAAGTACGGATCTCTCAACAAAGAAGGCAGCCGTCTGGATGAGGCGCACGGTTGACCTGACTTGTTCCGGGAGGTCACTGACGTGTCATTGATAATACGTTTTGTGAAAAGAAAATTCAAGTGTGTACTGGGCCTGGTACACCGCAGTGACTCCCGCTTGTAAAGCAGCGTCTGGTCGGGCGAGTGTATCAAAGGCCCTGGAGAAGTCCAGGATAGCCATATCTGTTTGTGTGCCAGCGTCCTGGGAATTTAATAGATTATTAGTTGCGTTGAGCAGTTGTGTCTCGCAGCTGATGCCAGACCAGGTGCTTCCTGTCTGTCAGTGCGGCCTGCTTCCTGTCTGGCAGTGCGGTGTGCTTCTCCAGGTGATTCCTATCTGTCAATATGGTGTGTGTCTGCAGGTGCTTCCTGTCTGTCACTGTGGTGTGCGTCTGCATGTGCTTCCTGTCTGTCACTGCGGTGTGTTTCTCCAGGTGCTTCATGTCTGTCAGTACAGTGTGCTTCTCCAGGTGCTTCCTGTCTGTCAGTTCGGTGTGCTTCTCCATGTGCTTCTTGTCTGTCACTGCGGTGTGTTTCTCCAGGTGCTTCATGTCTGTCAGTACAGTGTGCTTCTCCAGGTGCTTCCTGTCTGTCAGTTCGGTGTGCTTCTCCATGTGCTTCCTGTCTGTCACTGCGGTGTGTTTCTCCAGGTTCTTCCTGTCTGTCAGTGCGGTGTGCTTCTCCAGGTGCTTCCTGTCTGTCAGTTCGGTGTGCTTCTCCATGTGCTTCCTGTCTGTCAATACGGTGTGCTTCTCCAGGTGCTTCCTGTCTGTCAATACGGTGTGCTACTCCATGTGCTTCCTGTCTGTCAATACGGTGTGCTTCTCCATGTGCTTCCTGTCTGTCAGTGCGGTGTGCTTCTCCATGTGCTTCCTGTCTGTCAGTGCGGTGTGCTTCTCCAGGTGCTTCCTGTGTGTCAGTGCGGTGTGCTTCTCCAGGTGCTTCCTGTGTGTCAGTGTGGTGTGTTGCTCCCAGGTGCTTCCTGTCTGTCAGTGCGGTGTGCTTCTCCAGGTGCTTCCTGTCTGTCAGTGCGGTGTGCTTCTCCAGGGGCTTCCTGTCTGTCAGTGCGGTGTGCGTCCTCAGGTGGTTCTTCCGCCGTGAGATGGCCTTTGTCGACTGCTCGGCGTTAAACACCAATAATAATTAATCATTCATCTAGGTGGTTCTAAAGGTGGCGGCAGATTATGTGCTGCATGAGTTGACGTGCACCTGATGTAAGCGACGCCACTCTGTCATTTTCTGCGCTGTCCGGTTGCCTTTTGTGAAGATGGCCGACACATTTGCAGTCCGCCAGTCGTATGGTTTGTCTCCTGTTTCCTGGGAGCGGCTGAAGGTGCTGGTGAGTGCTGGTGAGATACAGTATGTAAACATAATTAATAATAATTACGGTATTTATAATGCGCTTATCTTATAATAATTATAATTCTAAGCGCGCACTCACAACTCACGCACGCATGCGCTCGCTTAGACAACGGCTCGCGTACCACAAAAAGTGAAATACATTACGACAGTCGACTTCGGGTGGGGAGTGTGGTGATATAGTGCTAGAACTGTTGAAAGAGGTGAGAGGAGAGAGTGTGTTTCTGACGGAGAGAGAGTGGGAGAGTGTTCCAGGTGGATGGACCGTATACAGAGAAGGAGCGAGGGCCGAAAGTGCTGAGTTTGGTGCGCGGGATGTGGAGGCGGAGCGGAGGGAGCGGGTTTGGTATGCCGTCTGGTCCGCATGCCATGCTTGGGTTAAGGTTTCGAGTGCTTTGGCGACCCCGCTGGTGCTGATAGAGAGATTTTGTACGGTTGGGAAGGACGGCCGGTTATCTCCGACAATCGTGCTGGTTGAGTATGATGTGGGCCTTGGTAGGGCTGTTGCCATGAAGGGTGGTGCCTTACTTTAGAGATGAGACTCCGACATTGTCCTGGCCCTCAGCCTTGACATATCCACAGTTAACTCACTGTAGTTTCAAAGTCAGAGATCCCCAGCAAAGAAAAAGCAGCACGGATACAAGGTGTTGTCAGCAAGAGGCAAAGATCCTCATCAGCACCTACAACTGCGGGGTCCATGAGGATCTATAGCTTTTGCAGTTACGTGGCATTCAATTTTTCTTGGCGAAAAAAGGGCCGTTAGCGCCATTTCCTGCGACTGTTAAATGAAAGGCAGGAATGATTGTGAAAATGGACTCTTCAAGTACGGACTACCGCCTCTACATGTCCTCAACAACAAAGGCCGCCTGCTCCAGGCAATACGAGGGCTTCTCTCTTTTACTGAGAAATGTGTCGCTATGTCCTACAGCAATGCTGGACACGTTTACCACGGAACATGGCTTCACTGTGGTGTCAGCAAGAGGCATAGATCCACATGAGCCCCCGCAACTGCGGGGGCTTATCAGGATCTATACCTCTTGCAGTTGGGTAGTGTTCAATTTTCTCGTCACTAAGCAGGCTGAACACCACACGGCCTCTCAGACCGAACTGACAAGGAAGTAAAAACACCACGATTCAACACTGGAATGCAGCTGTCTAGGACTGTGAAAAGGCTGAATCAGTCGTGAGGACTGGCCACTGTCACCGTGATAGTTTGTGTTGTATTGGTAGTCTGAGGAAGTAACTCAAGCTCGACCGTGGGCATTGTCCATCGGCGAGTATTTCCCCTTGGTACAAACTTACGGTCGCGACCGTATTTGCTGGAACTTGTCTGCACTGTTATGGCGGCATGGCGGGCGGGGGGCTTTTGTCAACACTCTGATGCTATACTGTTAGGGCAGCATGGCGGGCGGGGGGCTTTTATCAACACTCTGATGCTACACTGTTAGGGCAGCATGGTGGGCGGATGGCTTTTATCAACACTCTGATACTACACTGTTAGGGCGGCATGACGGGCTGGAGGCTTTTATCAACACTCTGATACTACGCTGTGACGAGCTGGGGTTATGTCTGCTGTTAATATTACGTGTTTTTAAGTCTCTCCTATTTATAGAGGGGACTTTTTAGGATGTGTGGCGGTGGGACGAATTTAATAGCATCTCCATGATGTCAAAGGCGGGCAGGCTAAACCTATAACAATTGAAGTAACAAGATAAAATTTACGTTATGTCTATGTGCGTATGTGTGTGTGTGTGTGTGTGTGTGTGTGTGTGTGTGTGTGTGTGTGTGTGTGTGTGTGTGTGTGTGTGTGTGTGTGCGTGCGTGCGTGTATGTGCGTGCGTGTGTGTGTGTGTGTGTATATATGTGTGTGTTCGCGTGTGTTTTCGTATGTATGCATTCACGGGAATCTCCGATATTGCTGTAAGCACAAGCTTGAAACTTGGCGAAATACTTTATTCAAGGGGTGGCTTAGAAAGCGTCCGATCATAATGTAATTAAATGTCTCATTGAAGACATAAACAACCGTTTATGGGAAGTCGGTGGACCCAGATCAGAGTCCGCAATTTAACAAATATAAATACACAGTGCCTGTACAACATAAGGAAGGGTCGGTGTTTATCACCATGCAGGGTCGGTGTTTATCACTATTGTGGTTTAGTCCGCTGACGAGAGCAGTACCTGGCTTGCAAAAGCAAAATCATGTTCGCAATACACAAGGGTATAAGTGACGAACTAAAATCTAGACCTGTGTCATAAAACTTTGTGTATAGGGCCAATCAAGAAACAGGCTACAGCGTGGTTGTTGGTGTGCGATGTTGAGCACATTTTCTTGGCCAGCTTTGTATCTTTTCAACTTTTTCAGTTAAAATTAATTCTTTTCAGAAAAAAAATATATGACGGTTGAGGAAGTACACGACTGTTTTGCTTTTCTGTGTAGGACACAGTGACCTTTTCGTTGTGGTCACGGGCATTGCCAACAAACATTAATATGTTCTGGTCACTGGGCGTTAGCCGCTGTTCATGAACAGACTTCAACGATTTTGGAATAAGAATTTCTTACGGGATGTTTTGCATCGACTGCGCGCTCCACTGGAAAAATATGACTAATGACATGCAGCTCTTAGTTTTACCGATTACAGAAAATGTTGCAGTCATTTATGAAAATCTGACAAAGTACCCTTAGTCTCCTCTCACCTGTGGCCAACCACTCCTGATGGACTGTTTGCTGGGGATACCCGTTACGGGACAAGCAAGCATCATCTTCAGCGATGACATCACACGGTCGTTTGCGGCCGTTTATGCGAAACGTTTTGAGTAGTTAATCTAAGCGATTATCTTGCTGTTGCATCTGAGCCTCTGTCAAGAAGTGGAGTATCCTTATTGCAGACTATTTTTGGGAAGTGAAAGTCATTGCACACTATCCGTTCTAACTGTTCCAAAGGAAAGACCGGAAGTTTAAGATATTTCCCAAAATAAAATATATGCATATTTTCCAATTACCTCATTCAGCCCGACGCACGTATTTCCCAAATTTTGGAGGCGTCATCTAACGACTACGCACCTGTTGCAGGAGATGGATCGACCATGACAATTCAAGGGTTGTGCCAGATTAGCTTGGTGCCGACAGGCGCCAAGCTAATCTGGCACTACCCTTGAATTATCATGGTCGACCCATCTCCTGCTGTAGTGCGTCAGGGCTGAATGTTTTAATAATATAAAAAAAAATAAAGAGGAAAGTTTGCGTGTTCCCGGCTCAAAGTTGACGGTCAGACCAGCCCTCCTCTTCAAAGTCCTCTCTTTCAGATTTACATTGCACAGTCCACTTGCCGTCAGTGCCGTACAATACACAAGCCCCCTATCAAACAACGTTCAAAGTTGTTTGGATTTTGACAGGACTGTACCACAGTTTCACTCTGTTAAAAAATGTAGAAATAAATGTTATCCTTGGAGAGTCCACTGATTTCAAGCACAACTGTTTACATCACTTTTTCTGAATGACGTCACAAAACGGCATGGCTGAAGATACGAGCTCTGGATTGTGCGTGATTAAAGTTAAGAAGTTGAATTGTGTCTTTATACTAATTTTATTATGTGACTTAAGTACGTGACAAATGGCGGCCCAACTATCAAGACTTTTTGATAATACTTCGTAAATTATACTGTGTCATAAATTCGCAGAATAGCACAACCTTTTCGGCGAGAGGTATTAAGCCAGTGGTCATCAGTGAGACACAAAACAGCTGGCCGCAATTTGCATTAGCAAGCTTAAATCTTGTGCGTCACAAAGCCATATGCAAAATGGCTGCCCTAAAACACAGATCCCAGCAGCAGCCGGCGTTTCCCTGTAGTCTTTGCCTTCACCTGAATAGTCCTTGCTGAAACATGTAAATGCACAGAGCCCAGCACCCGGCCTTTTCCAGCAGTCTTTGCCTTCACATTAACCGGTCTTTTCCAGCATTCTTTGCCTTCACATTAACCGGCCTTTTCCAGCAGTCTTTGCCTTCACATTAACCGGCCTTTTCCAGCAGTCTTTGCCTTCACATTAACCGGCCTTTTCCAGCAGTCTTTGCCTTCACATTAACCGGCCTTTTCCAGCAGTCTTTGCCTTCACATTAACCGGCCTTTTCCAGCAGTCTTTGCCCTCACATTAACCGACCTTTTCCAGCAGTCTTTCCCTTCACATTAACCGGCCTTTTCCAGCAGTCTTTGCCTTCACATTAACCAGCCTTTTCCAGCAGTCTTTGCCTTTACATTAACCGGCCTTTTCCAGCAGTCTTTGCCTTTACATTAACCGGCCTTTTCCAGCAGTCTTTGCCTTCACATTAACCGGCCTTTTCCAGCAGTCTTTGCCTTCACATTAACCGGCCTTTTCCAGCAGTCTTTGCCTACACATTATCCGGCCTTTTCCAGCAGTCTTTGGCTTCACATTAACCGGCCTTTTCCAGCAGTCTTTGCCTTCACATTAACCGGCATTTTCCAGCAGTCTTTGCCTTCACCTTAACAGCACTTGGTGAAACATGTAAACACTTTGAAGGAGGCTTGAACAGGCCTAACCTGCTCGACCAGAGCAGTGATGGAGGCAGCTTGAATTCTTTTCACTTGTATGGGCGGCAACACACTGGTTACCTCGCTCACACGGAGAAGAAAGCAGACATGTTACACACCGGCACCGCTGTACGACCATGATGTCTCTGATGCCGTATCTAAACATCCCAAAGTCTTACTCCGCGGAAGGCACATCGGCGACTTCGGCGAAGCCACTTTGGTCACTAAGGCGAGCCATCCAAGTGCCTTCCAACTTCGGCCACGAACCTTGTAGCGTTTATACATCTCAGGGACAGGCCCTGTGTATTGCTGAAGAATCTGTTGCTCAAGGAAACCCATGAAAAGGCAAGCATAGCTGGGTCCCATTTTTGTGCCCATCGCTACGCCACTGCACTGAGCGAAGGTGACGCCATCAAAGGTGAAACTGTTAAGAGAGAGAACCAATTCAGCCAGACGTAGAAGTGTATGAGTAGGAGGTTGTTTATGACTTCTTTGGTTGAGGAAGTATGCAAGTGCATTGAGGCCGTCATTGTGCGGTATAACAGTATATAGAGAAGTGACATCAAGGGAAAACAACAGTTCAGGTTTGAAAAGATGTTTCTGGTTGACTTGGTCTATGGTCTCTAGAGCATGGTTGATGTCTTTAATGTAGGTAGGTAGACAAATAAAAAGAACATGATGGAATTTAAATCACCAACAAGTGTCACTGTAAACACATTTCAATTTAATGTAGATGCCAAGTATAATGTCGCACCAACTTATGAACAGAAAATAATTCAACTAAATCAACTCGATATAGCCGTGACAGAACAAGATCTATTTCAAGTCAAAGTACCCAACCCATTTGACCATTACCTAAACCCTCCAATAACAGACGATGCTACTGCAAGAAAGTGGTCTTCAAGACCACTACAGATGTTTCAAAACCAACTTAACTTTGCTATTCTGTGTTCTACTACAGGCTGTGGTGTTTCATTTACAGACCACATAAATCACTCAAACAAACTGATTAGGTCTGTCTACCTTTTCCACACGTATTACCAATTAAGAAGAATACTGTCAGAACTGCATACTCCACTACCAACTGAATCCAGTTTCAACAGGTTTAACAATCCTATGGATATGAAAGCATTTGAACACATTTGTAATGAGTTTAACATTAGTACAAAGTATAACTTCACACAAAAACTTAATGATCATAATGGCATGGGTACATTGTATTACGCTATGACCCACAGGCAATACCCTCAAGATTACTGGCTTGGTTACACTTCATTCTCATCAAAATCACAAGTCTGGTTAGGTTCAATAGAACAGAAACAGTCTAATGCCTGGACCACATTTATTTTAGATAGGAGTGACGGATTTACTCAAGCGGGAGTCGAACGCGTAAATGAGTCTATCAGAACATATGTGTGGTGTATACTAGGTGCACAATCATTAACATAATCAAACATTTTAAACGGGAGTGGTAAATTCGAGGCACAAAAACAGTTTCTCGCAAATCTAGAAGACTCAATTAATTCAACACAGTAGATCTCCCATCAAGCATACAACGCTAACGGCTATGCCAGATCAAAAGTTCACTTTGTAGTTGGCATCGGGTTATACATGTTTCCATCCGACCTTCAATTACAAATGGGGACAATAACAAATTATAATAATGAAATAATTGTTGCAGGTCATGATCAGAAATTAGGACTCAATCAATCTGTGAACCCTGGCACACATTTACAGTCAATAAAACCATTAATAACGCCAGTCCCAGTATCATCATCACCCGTACAGGCAGTAACACCAGTAATGTCAGTAACAGCCCCATCCCCAGCACCCACACCTGCACTGGCACCAGCACCAGCACCATCACCAGCCCCGGTAAACACACATGAGTCAGAGAGAACTGCATTGGTAATAGGCCTCACAGGACTAGGTATATTACTTCTTTATCTGTTTCATTAAATAACCCACCATTAACCCTTCTACTGTCACCAAACAGACAAACACATGCTCTGATAGAAACCCCACTACCTTTGCCGCTGTACTGATAAGCCAACTGACAACTGTGCCAATTATGCCTGGCAATGCATCCATTGCTTTCAGAGCCAATTTCTTAAGCAAGTCTGATATGTGTGACAACTGTTTTTTTACCCATGATTGTAAATCTTTTGGGTCTGATGGAGTTGGAGGTGTTGGAGGGACCGGAGCGCCACCACTGCCAGAGACAGCCAACACAACAGTACTGATAATAAATCCAAGAGCAGTAATTAAACTTGCAATAGTGATACCCTGCTCTCTGAAAAGTGTTTTCAATCTCTCAGCCAATGTTGTGTCATCATGAAGTATTTTTTTAATAGTTTCCCTAATCCTGTTGACCTCTGTTTTCAGTTTTTGTCTTCCAATACTAATCGCTTCTAACCTCGCTGATCTTTCTATATACAAATCATTTAATCTGTGTTGGATTCTTTGTTTTACTTCTGTGTCATAATTTTCTTCATCTGCAGTTGCCATTTTGTTTTTTCTCTTTCTATTTGATTATCAAGCTCACCAAGTTTGGCAACATTATTTACCATCTCACCTCTGATTGTCTGCAGTGATTTATCCAAACCCTTTATCTCTCGCATTGACAAAGGTGGGTCATCTATTGTTTTCATTACTTCATCAGTAAATGACGTTTCTTGTATCACCGTGTTTGCTATTTCTGGCAGTCTTGTTACTTCCGTCATCTCAATTTCTTGTCTTGTTGGTAATCTTGTTTGCGTGTCCTGAAGCACAGTAGCAAGTCTCGGTGTCAACCATTTACTAGAACCAACACCAAGGTAACGCTGCAGTGCTGCCTCACCACCTACATCAGTTTTTATTGTACTTAAAGCTCTAAACCTAGCAGCGTTGTTTTTAATGGGTTAGATGCACTTTACCTCTGTCTGTATTTACAAATAAGTGACCTTTATCATATTCAAACTAATTAGGATCTAGTACATCTGGGCGCGCACCAACACGGTCATAAAATGAGTTTACTTTGTCTTTTAACAGTTCGTGATACATACTAGAAGTAGTTACAGTCATGTCTATTGCACTAGCACTGGTATCATAGATCCCAAGAAAGGCGACCTCAGCAAGTGCTCCAACTACAGAGGAATCACCTTGTTGTCAGTACCAGGAAAGGTCTTCAACAGGATCATCTTAGAGAGAATGAAGAGCTCCGTTGACCCCCAGCTGAGAGACCAGCAAGCAGGATTCAGGAAGAACCGATCATTTACAGACCAGATCACCACTCTCCGCATCATCGTGGAGCAGTCTTTGGAGTGGAGCTCCCCCCTGTACGTCAACTTTGTGGATTATGAGAAAGCATTTGACAGTTTGGACCGAGAGACTCTGTGGAAACTCCTACGACACTACGGTGTACCCAGAAAGCTCGTCCGCCTGATCAAGAGCAGCTACGATGGCATGACATGTCGCGTGATCCACAAAGGGCAGTTCACCAGGGATCTCCAGTAAAGGTTGAATTGGACGAACCGGCCACCGCTGAAGAGACCCTCACAGCCATCCACCAGCTCAAGAGTGGCAAAGCAGCAGGCATTGATGGAATACCGCCAGAGATCTGGAAACATGGAGGCACAGCACTGCACAACAAGCTCCATGACCTCTTTCTCTGCTGCTGGGAGGAAGGAACACTACCAAAAGATCTCCGTGATGCAGTCGTTATCACCCTGTACAAGAACAAAGGCGAGAAGTCTGACTGTTCCAACTATCGGGGAATTACCCTGCTGTCCATTGCTGGGAAAATCCTTGCAAGGCTGCTCCTGAATCGGCTGGTACCTGCCATCGCTGAAGACCAACTCCCAGAGGGCCAGTGTGGCTTCAGAGCAAACAGGGCTGTACGTAACATTTGTCGACCTAACAAAAGCGTTCGACACTGTGAGCAGGCAAGGCATGTGGCAGATCCTGGAGCGACTTGGCTGTCCCCCAAAGTTCCTCAACATGATTGTCCAGCTACACGAGGACCAGCAAGGCCAGGTCAGACTCAACAATGATCTCTCAGAACTATTCCCTATTCTCAACGGCGTAAAGCAGGGCTGCGTGCTGGCACCGACCCTCTTCACCATCTTTTTTAGCATGATGTTGAAGCAGGCCACAGTGGACCTCGATGATGACGATGCAGTGTACATCAGGTATCGTCTCGATGGCAGCCTGTTCAACCTCAGACGACTGCAGGCCCACACGAAATCCCTAGACCAACTGATTCGTGAGCTGCTTTTTGCTGATGATGCTGCCCTCGTTGCACACACAGAGAGAGCCCTGCAGCGCATCACGTCTTGCTTCGCAGATGCTGCCCAGCTCTTTGGACTCGAGGTCAGTCTGAAAAAGACAGAGGTCCTCCATCAGCCGGCACCCAAGACAGTGTATCGCCCTCCTCACATCACCATTGGCGAGTCTGAACTAAAGTCAGTGCACCAGTTTACTTACCTTGGCTGCATTATCACGTCGGACGCCAAGGTGGACAAGGAGCTTGACAGCAGGCTGGCAAAAGCGAACAGCGCTTTCGGGCGACTTTTCAAGCGGGTGTGGCACAATCAACAGCTGAAAACAGGCACCAAGATCAGCGTGTACAGAGCTGTGGTCCTCACCACCCTGCTGTATGGTTCCGAGTCCTGGGCCCTCTACCGCAGCCAACTACGACTCCTCGAACGCTTCCACCAGCGCTGCCTGCGTACCATCCTGGGCATTCACTGGAGTGACTATGTCACCAACGTCGAGGTCCTTGAACAGGCTGAAACTGTGAGCATCGAGGCTTTGCTGCTGCGCACACAGCTCCGCTGGGCGGGGCATGTCTCCAGGATGGAGGATCATCGCCTACCAAAGATCACCCTGCTACTGGACACCGTGACAGAGGGGCACCAAAGAAGAGATACAAAGACTGTCTCAAGACGTCACTTAGTGCCTGCCACATCGACCACCACCAGTGGTCTTCGCTTGCTGCCGACCGTGACACCTGGCGCTCCACCATTTACAAGGCAGCTGTCTCCTTTGAGGACTCTCACAGATCTAGCATTAAGGACAAGCGGCTCAGGAGAAAAAACAGAGATGCCGCAGCTCAGAACCCTGGCCATACCTTCCTCTGCAGCCACTGCGGTCGAACCTGCCTGTCTCGGATTGGCCTCCGCAGCCACGAACAAGCCTGCAGACGTCGTGGGCAACTCCTATAAAATCTTCGTTCGCGAAGTCAAGCCAAGAGATTGGTATCATAGTCATCCATGACATCCATTTCAATATCTTCATGATTAAATCCTCCTGCTGCCATTGTTTTTATTAATTTAATATTTTTGATTTTTGCATAATAAAATGACACAGTCCTACGGATCAAAGTTAGACCTGTACAGAAAACTATGTGAGCCTCTTGGTGTTAAGGGCATTAGGCAATCAATTGTCATCACAAACAATCCTAGTACTATAGACCAGAACCAAACCCTTACAGTCAAGTTTCCAGACCTGGGTCCCAATGATGTTATTGTTCCTGTCACTGCACGCCTTGCATTTAATATTGAACTATCATCAGAATCAGATGCAAACAGAACACTGGTTGACAATCTTGGCAGAGCAATTATTAAGACTATTAAAGTAAAACTTGAAGAACAGGAAGTGTTTAGTCTTGATGATGCTGATGTGTTTTACTGTTACAAAGACATTTGGCTTACATGACAAGAAAGAGAAGATCGTGTTTACCAAGGCATACAGTCAGATAATATTGCTAAACTTAGAATCGATGCCTCAGACAAATCAACATCTGTAATTGAAGACGTTATATTAACAAATACATACGGTAATAGATTTTTCATTCCACTTGAATTTGAAATCCTCACAACACACTTGCTTATTACCAAGGAGCACTGAATGACCATCTGAGTTTTGAACTAACCTTCAATGAATTTGCAAAAGTTATCAAAACAACTGACCCAGACACAACATACAAGATCTCAAACATTTCATTGGAATACGAAATTGTCACTCACACTGAACTTGCCAGACTAATTCAAAATCAATATCAGTCAAGACTTCCAATTTATTATGACCGCATGATAAGACACAGTACAATACCCAAAGACAAAGGTGATACGATGTGGAACAAAAACCTCAACACAACTGCCAGGTCACTGAAAGGTATACTGATGTTGTTTATTGAACAAAAAAATCCATTCCAACGGGATTCAGAAAAATTTTACAATCCAAAGATTACACATTTATCCTGTACGATTGAGGGACGTCCTAATCAAGTGTACGCATCGGGTATGCTGCCTTATCAACACTATGAGGAGATCACAAAATGGGCGGGTGGGAGACTTAGAGAAAAACCAACAAACATAGCGTGTCTACGCCACCATGAACACACTCCTAGGCACTTCTAAAGACTCTCCTCTCCCCAACGCACACAGCAAAGAAGAACTCCCGTCTGCTTTTTCTACCTATTTTTTGGACAAAATCCAAACTCTGCGCAACACACTCAACACCCTGCCTTCTCCGCCTTGCCCTCCCGACCCCCCCTTTTCCGGCACTCCCCTCTCGTCCTTCCACCCTGTCTCTCAGGATGAAGTACTCAAGACCATAAAGTCCATGCCCTTCAAAACCTGCGAGCTAGACCCCCTCCCAGCTTCTCTCTACCGTGACAGCCTTCCAAAACTTCTGCCCTTCATTACCGACATCATCAACGCATCTCTAGAAAACGGCTACGTCCCCGATATCTTCAAGTCCGCCATCGTCTGTCCTCTCCTAAAAAAACACAACCTCGAACCAAACGAACTCAAGAACTATCGCCCAGTCTCCAATTTCTCTTTCCTGTCCAAGCTTCTTGAGAAGGTTGTTTTCAACCGGCTCAACCTCCACCTCACCGACAACAACCTCCTCAGTCCATTCCAGTCTGCCTATCGCAAACATCACAGCACTGAAACAGCCCTTCTACATATCTTAAACGATCTGCTTCTCTCCACCGACTCGGGCAACATCTCTCTTCTTACACTACTCGATCTCTCTGCCGCCTTTGACACTATAGACCACTTTATCCTCCTCCACCGACTCCACCACTCCTTTGGCATCACTGATTCTGCTCACTCCTGGTTTCTCTCCTACCTCTCCGACAGACAGCAGTCCGTCACCATCAACGGCGTCTCTTCCAACCCAGTCACGCTCACCTGCGGAGTCCCACAGGGGTCCGTCCTGGGCCCGGTCCTTTTCACACTCTACACCTCTCCTCTGTCCAGCATCATCCAGTCTCACCGCATACACCACCACCTCTACGCTGACGACTCACAACTGCTAGACAAAGACAAACTCGACAACACTCAGTCACTACTGACTCGCACGGCTGACTGCTACGAAGACGTGAAAAACTGGATGACAGCAAACAAGCTGAAACTGAACGATGACAAAACGGAAGCCATGCTGGTAGGCACTCGCCAGAAACTCTCCCAGCTCCCTCCCTCTCTCCACCTTCAACTCAATAGCACCCCCATCTCCCTCTCTGACTCGGCCAAGAACCTCGGCATTATCCTCGATTCCTCTCTGTCCATGACCAGCTTCGTTTCCGCCATGGCCCAGGCATGTTATTTTCACCTCCGCCGCATCAGTCAGATCAGAAAATGCCTCACTACCGAAGCTGCCACCAAACTTGCTGTCTCTCTCATCTTATCTCGCATCGACTACTGCAACTCTCTCCTTTCCGGCCTCCCTCACTCCACCATTTTCACTCTCCAACGCATTCAGAACAATGCTGCCTGCCTCGTCCTCAGAAAGAAAAAATCCGACCACATCACACCCCTGCTCAAACTCCTTTACTGGCTCCCCATCCCCCAATGCATCCAATACAAAATTCTGTTTCTCTGCTACAAATCCCTGAACAACCGCGCTCCTGCATATCTCTCCAACTTACTTCACCCCTACACACCTTCCCACTCCCTCCGCTCTGCCTCTGACCCTCTCTGCCTCCACATTCCTCGCACCAAACTTAACACTTTCAGCCCCCGCTCCTTCTCCATCTACGGTCCATCCACCTGGAACACTCTCCCACTCTCTCTCTCCGTCAGAAACACTCTCTCTCCTCCTTCCAGTCCACCCTCAAAGCTCACCTCTTTCAACAGTTTTAGCACTATATCACCACACTCCCCACCCCAAGCTGACCGTTGTAATGTATTCCACTGTTTGTGGTACGCAAGTCATTGTCTAAAGTGTGCGCATGCGTGCGCGAGTTGTGAGTGCGCGCTTAGAGTTATAATTAATATAAGATAAGCGTATTATAAATACCGTAATTATTATTATTATTATTTAAAGATCTACATCTGTATGAGGTAAGAATTGGTCAATACCTGACAAATAAGTATGCACTGTGGTTAGACCTACGCAGTACAGACGATGATTACCTGCATGGGTCAGCACATACTGTTGAAAATGGCAGTGACGGAATAACAATTCAGATACAAAAAAAAGACTGAAACAGGAGGAGCAATAAATATTTATTTGTATCTGATTTATGATGCACAACTCAATATTGCAGAGAGTAGACTAAGTGGACACTTGTATTAAATTATATTCTGTATTAAAATGAACTTGATGACACTCGACCCACACTGTGGATTGTTTTGTGGGGCCACAGGTTGTGGGAAAACTGAATTTGTACTTGATGTCTTACAAACAAGATACATCCACCATTTCGAAAACATAGTAATATTCTGTCGTACTATCAAACACAACAAAGCTTATCACAACCGTTTATTTATTTGGACTGACAGCAACATTTATTTAGTTGACCCTGAGAAAAAACTGAATGACTACCTGCTGTATTTTTACAAACAATTTGAAGGACAGCCAACCTTGTTTATTGTTGATGACTGCTCTGCAGAGAAAGACATTGTTAAAAAGAGAAACACACTGGCAGAACTGGCTTTTAGTGGCAGACACGCAAATATCAGTGTATGGATTCTCACTCAAAAAAAATATAATGCTGTACTGAAAGATTATCGAGAACAGTTAAAGTTTATCTGTTTGTTTTACTGTAAGGATCGTGACAGCTTTGAAGACTGTCTCAGAGAAAATGATGTAATACCAAATAAGCATTAACGGAATGATGTAAAAAATAACTGAAATCAACTAAGCATCTAAAGCTTATTTTAAAGACAGATCAGCCCACAGGGTATGTATTAGTAAATTAATTTATACTTTTGTTTTGTCCAATAAAAATGATGGACGGACAAACCATTGACATCACACACTGCTTCAAAGATGTTGTGCACTTTAATCAGATAAGAACACCTCCCAAACAGCCTGACATAAACCTCTTAAAACCAACAGCAATATATTTGTCATATAATGTGTCTTTGGATTATGTTGATGAGCCTCCAGTTGTGGAGTGTTTAACAGTTGGTTTTAGGACAAACACCTTAAGAGTTAATAATAATAAATGGTTTGAAATACTTTGTGAACAAATATTTCAACAATTACATAAACTAAATGTTTATATTAACAGTGTTACAGTTAATAAAGTGGTATTACACAAAGTGTAATTTTTCTATTATTATTTTGTCGGACAAATAAAAATGACGGACAATGATCAAGGTTTAAGAAACGTGTTTCACACAACAGACTTGCCTATATCTTATAGTAACAATGTTTATGAATCGATAGAAAACTCTTTTTCTGTCATACAAGATAATCTTCTTACAGGCAGTGTAAAGATTCAGATTGTTGCTAAAATAGAATTTACTAGAGAAGATTGTGAAGTAATTGTTTCGTATATATCGACAAGACAACACACAATTAACACAAGAAGGGAACTAGAAAAAGTGTTTAGACAAAGACTATTGCCTGACTATTCTAGAAGCAATTGACAAAGCAAAAATGAAGGGGTCTGGTTGGCACGAAGTCCATGTACATGAACTACAATTAAAATAGTCAAGGTGTCATCCTATATTAGGTAAATCATGGATACCACTGCCTATTTAGGTTGTAAACAAAAAGGCTGTCATCAATATACAGAACAATGATATTTCTGTTTTCTGTGGTGTGTGCTTGCTAAACTACACTTCATAAAAACAAGACCTGATCGCGTATCTAACTACACTAAATTTGTAAATGAACTCAACTTCAGTGGTATGGATTTTCCTGTTAAGGTAGAAGACATAGACTTAAGAATAAGAATAAGAGTACTTTATTATCTCGAAAAGAGAAATTCGCTTGTGGTACATTTATCAGTAACAAATAGTACAAACAAGACATAAAAACATTATAGCATAATTATTAACATTTTCTCCCTGCACTTGCACAGCTACAAATTCCAAATGGATATAAAGTAAACACTACAAAATCTTTACACATAACTCTTACACATCTCACACAAACATCTTTTATGGACTGAACTGAGCGGCACTTATACATTCACACCCACCTCTACATATGCATACATAATACTCGTGTTTCAACCTAGTCCTAACCCTCACTACTTATTATACAAACATCTCAGTACATTATTACACATTATTACACAAGCTGCATAATTAAAGTCTACCATAGTAAAATAATTAGTGGGTAAACACTCAGTAACAACAATCCCAGTATGTCCATGTTCACCACCAAATGAAACGCAATATAATCACTTCTCTAAAATCAACAAGCTCCATTCCTACTGATTGCACAGGTAAAGGGGGATAGGGGGAGGAGTTAGGTTTGGGTATGCGTGGATGTACCTACAGATTGCTTAGATTGCTTGTTTGGACAATTAAATCCTGGCATATATGTGAATGTGTATGTATGGGATAATGAGTCTGTTGACAAGTTACAACCCATTAGAGTATCACCACTTGCCCCCACCTATGGTCAACCAGAAGATAAACATGTTGACATGTTATTAATCGGTGATGATGATAATTTTCACTACACAATTATCAGAAGTATGTCATGTCTAATTCGCAGTATTGTTTCAAAATATGTTAGTAAACAGGAAGTGTGTAAAAGATGTTTACAAAGATTTTCTTCTATTAATGTGGTGCATAAACATGTTTTACATTGTAGGTCAGATGATGACATACAAACAGTACTTAAGTATCCAGATCCTGGTAGTCAAGTGTGTTTCAAGAACTATGGGAATCAACAAAAGCTGCCGTTTGTAGTGTATGCTGATTTTGAATCACTGGTTGTTCCATATGAAGGTCCTGTTCCAGAATCATTACCAAAGACTATAAAGTTAAGTGACCAAGTGGTGTGTTCTTTTGGTTATATTCTTGTTAAGTCAGACGAACAGCATTCAGAACCTGTTATCTACAGAGGGGAAAATGCAGCATGTCTGTTTTTAACAGAAATGAGATAACTGTATAGTCAGGTAGTACAATATCTAGAAAACAATCAGATGCCTTTGGTGATGACAGAAGAAGACAAACTAAAATAGCCCTGACGTGTTGGATTTGTGAAAAACCTCTGGGGGATGATAAAGTTCGCGACCATGATCACATAACTGAACTGTACAGAGGTGCTGCACATAACAATTGTAACTTGTTATTAAAAACAGATCCTAAGACATATAAGTTACCAATCTTTTTCCACCATTTACAAGGCAGCTGTCTCCTTTGAGGACTCTCACAGAGCTAGCCTTAAGGACAAGCGGCTCAGGAGAAAAAACAGAGATGCCGCAGCTCGGAACCCTGGCCATACCTTCCCCTGCAGCTACTGCGGCCGAACCTGCCTGTCTCAGATTGGCCTCCGCAGCCACGAACAGGCCTGCGGACGTTGTGGGCAACTCCTATAAAATCTTCGTTCGCGAAGTCAAGCCAAGAGAGAGGGGGGGGTTTGACTAACTTTGATTATGTTGTTTGTTTCATCATGAATGCTTTTCTGGTATAAATAAATCTTGGAACCTTACTTCTATCTTATGATGCTCGGCTAGAGTGAGTGCAAGACTGAGACTGTGCGTGTGTACGTGCGAGAAGTTTGTTTGTGTGTATGTCCGTTTGGTATGACGGTGTGACTGATCATGCGAGCGCACATTGGTAGCTCAGTAGCACTTAACAGCAACAAACGCCAAATCCAGTCAAAATACAGTTTTTCTGGATACTGTGGTCAGTCCATAGCGCAGGTAATTTGACTATTGAACACAACGCGAGGCAAATAAACACGGCTTTTGTGCGCATGCGGGACTAGAGTAGACTTATAGTTTACTCTCAACAGCAATCTCCAGCCCTTCCCTAGACCACAAAAGGGATACGGACTTAAACTCTGTAGGCACTTGAGTACTGTATTAGATGGGCAGTTTTTGCCTATCTGATAAACTATTTAAGTCGCCTACACCCAATCAGCCCGGTTTCAATACATATAGAAACATACCTGAATTCTAGGTTTCAGAGTCCTCGAATACGGGCTAAGGTATTTCACACACGTCTGTACCCTCTGACAATAAAGCCCGTACTAATGTTTCTACAGCTCTGCCAGACTGAGCTCTCGCCTACAACTCACTAAAACTCCCCGTATTAACCATGTCTTAAAGATTTCACGTGGATCTCGTGCCGCACGGACAATCGGCACAAAACAAACCGTTGACAATTACTGTACCGTATTTAACCTACTATGTGAACACTATGCATGAGCAAAGAGTTTCATCACACTCACTCACCCTGGACCAAAGCACTGGACATCTATGGCGTCTCACCAATACTCTGAACGAGGATGCCTCAACCACGTCTAGATCCACAGCACTTGCGGAAGATGGTATGCTCCACACAGGGAAGATAACTGCAAACATCATTGCTGATGCCTTTGAGATGGACAGTACTCTAAAAATCCAGCAAAAGGAAGAAAGGAAGTCAAAACACAGCTGCAGACCAAGCTTAAACACCAGAGAAACCCCACTGTAGCCATGACATCAGACCTCACACTGTCAGAACTCAATGATGCGATCAGGAGACTCAAGACAAGGAATGCCCCAGGGAAAGACGGAGTCTGCAACGAAATGATCAATCATCTTGGACCAGATGCCAGAAGGAAACTGCTTGAACTCTTTAACGTTTCATGGAGAAAGTGTGTTTTTCCATCAGCGTGGAAGGAGGCCACCATTGCACCCATACTCAAGAAGGGAAAAGACCCAAACAAAAAGTCCAGCTACAGACCTGTCAGCCTGCTAAGCTGCCTCGGCAAGACTCTCGAGCACATGATCAACAAGAGACTTCTGTGGCATCTGGAAACCAACAACCTGATCACCAAAGAACAGACAACATTCAGGAAGAACAGAAGTACTGAAGATCAGCTCATCTACCTTGCACAGTCGATAGAAAATGCCTTCCAGGAAAAGAAGAAATTAGTCGCCACCTCCGTTGATCTCTCCAAAGCGTTTGACAAGTTATGGAAAGCGCGTTTTCTTCTGAAACTATTGACGGCAGGAGTTGTCGGGCAAGTGTTCATCTGGATCAGGAATTTCCTTAGCCACAGAACAGCGAGGGTCAATCTGGGTGACAGCCTGAGCTACACCGTCAAGATCAGGGAAGGTGTTCCCCAAGGAGGTGTCATTTCCCCCACCCTCTTCCTCGTCTTCATTAATGTCATCATTGATAGCCTCTCCAGACACATCCCGAGAGCCCTGCATGCTGACGACTTTGCCATGTGGAACGCCTTATAATCTACTCCAACAGCTACAGTTAAAATGCAAGAGGCCCTCAACAGCAGATCCAGATGGGCGAGGGACTAGTGTGTCACCATCAACAGTCAGAAGATGGCCTCCACTTGCTTCTCCCTCTCTAACTCCAAATAATCCCTCAAACTAACGGTCAACAACCAAGATGTCCCCCAGGATGACACTCCCACCTACCTTGGTGTAAAACTAGACAAGAAACTGACCTGGAATCCACACATCAAACAGGCGAAGAGGAATGCCACGAGAAGACTGTCTCGTTTGAAGAAACTGGCAGGCACCAAATGGGAGCAAACAGCAGCATCCTCAAGCATGTGTACACAGGAAACATCCGTCCTGTGATGGAGTATGGCTCAGTAGCCTGTGCCACTGTTGCTAAGAGCAACACGAGCAGGCTGGCCAGAGTGCATAACGCAGGCATGCGAATGATCACAGGCGGGCTATAAACAACACCCATCCACACCTTAAAAACCACCACTGGTCTTCACTGCATAGGCAAAAGACGGGAGGAAAAGGTCCATGCTCACAGTGAAAAGTTGGATACTGCCCCCCCTCCCCCCCCCCCCCCCATCCAGTCCATCAGCAACTCCAAGAACAAACAAAGAACAGGCTGAAGAGGAGCAGTTTCAACCACCTCACAAAACAACACACTACAGCTCACCAGGACACCATCTACAATTCCTCAAGTGAATAGAACCTCTTCAAGCTACTGAGGACTGGAACATCTCCTTGTTAAACGTGCTGTTTGTTACGGATGTCCCAGGTATAGCCAGCAAAGAATCCCAATCAGAAGCCATCCTCAGGTCTCTCACACTAGAAATGCTGGTACGAGATTACAATGCATCAGTCTGGGCACACGTTTTCACAGATGGATTCTCAGACGCAGCTGTCAAGTATGGAAGCAGTGGAAGTTTCATCCGCTACCCAGATGGACACACCACATCCAAATTCCTGCCTGCGGGAAGACTGTCAACCAACTACATGGCTGAACTCACTGCTCTACAGGAGGCTGCCAGCCGTGTCAGTGCAGACGATCGCCTGCCCTAACACGTCGTTTTCCTGACAGAATGCAGATCCACCATCCAAAGCCTGCAGTCCCCCAGTATGCAGCTGGAAAAAGAAACACTGCAACTGCTGGTCGCCCTTTCACGTCTAACACAAGTGGCTGTTCAGTGGGTACCTGCTCACTGTGGACTATCAGGAAACGAGGAGGCAGACGGACTCGCCAAACCCGGCAGGAAGCTTCAGCAGCCAAACCAACCGATGTCCTTCCAGGAAGTCAAAACCCTCATTAAGCGGCACTATCATGCAGACTGGCAGACCCAATACAGCCCACCATCTGACGACCAGTTAAGACACCTCCAGCGATACCAACAGACCACCATATTCCGCCTAAGGACTGGTCACTGCCGACTGCGTGCACACTTGTACCGCCTTGGACTGTCACACACTGCAGACTGCTTGTTTGAAACTGGTCTGTACACCCCAGAGCATGTACTGCAGTCCTGTCCCCTGTACCAAGACGAAAGGATACAACACTGGCCACATGGAGAAACTCTGGGGCACCATTCTAGACCTACTGCAGACGACGAACATCATCTCAACAACCAATCTTGACATCTAAGGCAAAACCTCGGGAACGCTGAAGAAGAAGAAAAAGAAGAAGACATAAACAACCGTTTATAGGAAGTCGGTTGACCCAGATTCAGTTAGAGTCTGTAATTTGTGTCGTATTTACTTGAACTTTTGGATATAGCTAGTTTGGAGGAAGACACTGGATGAGTTTGTATATCCTTTCAACTTCTTCAGTAAAAAGTAATTCTTTTCAGAAAAGAAATCAAACAGTAAAAAAACTTGACTTCTTGAGAAAGTCAGACAGTGGCGGTGACGTAAAAGATACAACTCCGTCACCATGCAGACATAATACTCCAAATATGACGTCATTTTCTCCCTCTCCCTCTCTCTCTCTCTCTCTCTCTCTCTCTCTCTCTCTCTCTCTCTCTCTCTCTCTCTCTCTCTCTCTCTCTCTCACACACACACACACACACACACACACACACACACACGAACATGCGCGCATCTGTGGGAAGAATAGATCCTTATGCGCCTTCCGGGCGCATGAGGGTCTATTCCGGCTATAGGAGATGTTTGGAGCGCGCGCGCGCGCACGCACTAACATGCACACACACTTCGACGCGCTTTCAAAAGACGCAGCATGCAAGTGACCCGTGTAATTAGTAGCTGTGTAAAGTCAACCTGCTTTGACACAAATTATAGCAAGTCTGTAAATGTACGGTGAAGTTCTAGTTTTGTCACCATTTTATCAACCTATGAAGTGAAAGTGAAACTCATATCAAGTAAAATATAAAATTACGTTAAAACTAAAACTTGCCTGATGACAAATGACGTTTCACTAAAACAAATGACGTGTATGTCCTGCCCCCTTAGAGAAACCTACAGACGGATTGGCAGATATGCGAGACTTTTTCAATAGGAGATAATTCAACATCAAAATCAGGGCAGACAAAAGGTAGAAACCCATGACAGCGAGGACAGCTCTCATATATGAAGGGACTTTGTGGGTTATGGTTCATCCAATCTTGTTTAAAGACGTAAAGTGTTTTAAACTTCTTTTTTTTTTACTGCAAAGGAAAGCATAACAATCTAAGTTCCAGTTCATAAGTAGGCCTATTAGTTTACTTTTGTCGCATGTTGTATGGCCGTTTCAGTGAGAGAAGCTTGCCTCGTGTTTTTCTCAATCAACTTTTAAACAAGAAATATTTATTTTAAGACAACACTAAAAACAAAAAGAGATCACCAAACTTCGTTTTGATATCATAGCATCTTACAATTTAGATGGTTTCATACCCAATGGCCGGTTTGGCCACTACCCTCGGGTGATCCTGGACCTGATGGCCCAAGTGGGCTAAACCTTTATTGTCAAGCGAACTAAAGAACATTTGAAATAAATTAGGACTATGGTTGGTTACTATCTTCTCTTCTTAGAGATGTTATAAAATATCGGAGTTCAAAAATTATTTTAAAAAAAAATTAAAAAAATAACGCGACTGAGGTGTCAAGCTTTGCAGCAAACGGAAAACCTTCTATTGGACTTGCCGAGAGTTTTGCACTAATTTAATCTGACACTACTGATTGATTGATTGATTGTACATTGCTTAACGTCCCGACAGCAACAAGGCTTTCTCAGGACGTGCCAGCACTGCTTGTGAAAAAAAAAAAAAAAAAAAAAAAAAAAAAAAAAAAAAAAAAAAAAACAGAATATTGAATGTATGTCGCCAGCCGGTTCTCTACGTTAAATAAACCTACAACATAAAGCTAAAACCATTTGGCAACACACATCCAATATCAAGAGCTACAGGCAGTGCAGACAGTAGGAAGAGTTTTAAAAAGGCAAATACAGATGAATGGACATCGGGTAGACAGAAACACATGCCCCCAGAATAGAAAGGAAAACCCACCCTGTGGGGCTGACCAGGGTGACCCTGGGAACTAAAAAGTAACTAACCCCACCCAAGTCCCCCAGGGCAGACCCGGGTGGGGTTGACACTACTGGATACTTCTTCTCAAAATATTCCAACTTTCTTTACCATTGTGTCTTCTGTGGGCTTAGTAAAGAATTTTGGAATATCTCCTACGAGTTTGACAGACCCTACTATAGTAGTCTTCTGTGGGCTTAGTAAAGAATTTCGGAATATCTTCTAC
>BTPG01000003.1:95567292-95759792 GCA_036245525.1 Semisulcospira habei | reverse complement strand
GGCCAGTTTCTTGACGACCACGCGGTAGAAAAAGCTGCCCACGTTGCCCACCAGGGCGAGACAGGCGAAGACGGCCAGACACACGCGGTACACGTCAGAGCGCAGCAGCGCCTCGCAGGACGACACGGAATCCTCGGGTGCGTGACATCCAAAGCTGGGGAACCCCCGGGGCAGCGTCGCCTGGCAGCACAACTTGAAGTTGTCGGCGTACACCGTGTCCAGCTTGTGCATATTGTGGAAAACGAGTCTTGGAATTTCGTGCATCGGGCACCCTCTTAGGTCCAGCACGCGCAGTTCCGTCAGCGGCTGAAATCCCTCCCCCTTCACGCGCTGCAGGCCTGAGTAAGACAGGTTGAGCGTCTCCAGCTCGGGGAAAATGGCCAGCGCGGTGACGCTGATGTCACTCATAACCACTCCGGACAACTGTAGGTGGAGTAGGGAGCTGAAAGACAAGACCTGACGCATGC
Source organism: Semisulcospira habei (assembly GCA_036245525.1). Classification (NCBI taxonomy): domain Eukaryota; kingdom Metazoa; phylum Mollusca; class Gastropoda; family Semisulcospiridae; genus Semisulcospira; species Semisulcospira habei. Next base: position 95,759,325 of record BTPG01000003.1, on the reverse strand, counting down.
CCTGTCCTTCCGGTCCCTTCTCCACCAGCAGCTGTTGCGGGAAGAGCGCCGTCAGTGGGTTCCTGGCGAGGTTCAGGCTACGCAGTCTGGGCGCGTGCAGCGCGTGGATCTGGGAGCTCGTGATGCTGGTCAAGTGATTGTCGCTCAGGTCAAGAAAGTGCAGGTTGGGTAGGCGCTGAGGCCGGAAGTGACGCAGCTGACACCTGGAGAGAGAAAGGTGGATAAGCATGAAGTTGTTGGCGACTTCCATCCCTGTCATATTGCTCCCCATGGCGTCCAGATAACGAAGCTCCGGGTACAAACCCACCCTGAACGGTCGCCTGCACACAAAGGTTAGCCCGAAACATACGCACTCGGGTGGACACATAAAATCACACAGCAGCTCATCGTCGCGCTGAGGACACTGGGAAATCCCGTCACACACGTGGTCTGGGTGCAGGCACGCGCTGGACTTGCGGCAGCGGTAAAACCCATGGCACGTGTAGCTGTCACACCCCGCCTCGTCCTCGTGGCCCTGACAGTCGGACACGCCGTTACAGCGCACGTACACCGGCAGGCAGTAGCCGTCGCCCGGACACAGGAAGTGGGTCTCTGGGCACGTGGCGTTGGGAGACAAGGCTGTCATGAAGAAGGTGCCTTTGCCATCGAGGGTAATGATGGCAGGAGGAGGGAGGCCGCACTCCTTACAACCCAGTTCATGGGTGCAGTATCTCTCGTCACTCCCATCCACACAGTCGTGAACCTTGTCACAACGACGACTTTGATGCATACACTGTGAAAACAGACATGGAGATTGATTCTTATAGCTCAGTTTGTAGTGCTGCGCGCATGCTTGTAGCGCGAATGTTCCGTGTTCTATCGGCCGATTGGCCAGAACGGGTACTGGATCATTCCCAGTGAGCCTTCTTGTGTACAGTACAGTTTATAACCAAGGATGAATGTCAAAATTGTCTTTCCACCATTTGAAAAAAAAACAACAAACGTTCATTAGGGCAGGTGGATTTGACGACAGACAAGCAACATGAAATCTATATATACTAATGGTGAAAACTTAAGGGCCACTTTGTATCGCAGACGCATAGACAAACACAACACAAATAATGTAACAATACTTGGAGTCTGTTCTTTGCTCATTTATTCAGTAACAATTTCATTTAAGTTTTGAATAAATCAAGCAATTATAACAACAGCAGTGCGTTAAAATGTTCACCCACCCTTCATTTGAAAAGGCACACAAGACTGGTCCAGTCAGTAGGGAGTGTACCCACGTTTGCAGCCAAGCATTCAATGCAGCATTGACGCATGAGTTCACCATGGTTCGGAGAGCATGTTGTGGGATCGCTTCTAACTCTTGATGCTGGAACTGAGTCAGCTGGGGGAAAGGAGAGGTGGGGAGTGGTTGATGACTACACGTTGCCCCAGCACGTACCAGAGGTGCTCGATGGGAGCCAGATCAGGTGAACGAGCTGGACACTCCATCCTCATGATGCCCCGTTGCTTAAGGCCCTCATCCAGCATACGGACGCGATGAGGTCGAGATGTGTCGTCCTGCAGAACAGCATTATCGTCTATGGCTTAGAGAGCTGGCTGGATGAGGAGCTGCACAATCTCGTCCCGATAGCGCAGTCCAGTCAGGATGCCTTATATGACGTGAAAGGCGGGGGGGGGGGGGGGGGGGTCCTGCCTTCCTTGCTGAAACCTGGCCAGACCATAACTGAGCTTCCTCCGTAGAGATTCACCTCTTGGACGCATCCATCAGTGAATCGCTCGCCCTGGCACCTCTAGACCCTGACCCTGCCGTCGTTGAAGACACACTAAACCGTGACTCATCAGTTAACAGAACTTGAGTCCATTGGAGTTTGTTCCACCACACTTGTTGACGACACCAGGCTACCCGGGCTCTGCGATGAGCTGGAGCGAGGGGTATTCTCACTGCTGCTCAGCGTGAATCCAGGCCAATTTCGCGTAAACTTCGGCAGACTGTGCTTCTGCTGACGTTAACGTTTGCAGCTTGCATCAGTTGACGTCGCAGAGAGGTTGACGAGACAGTTTGGTCGCGCAGAGCCACCACACAGAGGTGTCTGTCCTCCCTTCAGCTGGTGCAGCGCGGGCGTCCTGAGCAGGGTCGTCGTTCTGCCCTTCCAGTTTCTTGGAATCGTGCCAGCAGCCTCTGAATCACTAAATGGGACACCTCAAGACGTCTCCCAACTTCTCGTCCGGAAATTCCATCCTGCAGCCATGCTAGCGCCCGGCCTTGATCTACTGACGTAAGGTTTCGTCGTGGTTGCATGGTTAGGAATGTGAAAATTATGCCCCTACTGTACCAGTATTTGTAGCGAAACAGATGTGCACAGTGTTTACTACTGACCCCTTTGGCACGTGCATCACGACTTTACCGAGTTTTTCAAACTGCCCGCCTTTGTTACACTTGCCAATATCGCACAGCTTTTCACAGAAATTGACGGAGTTTCACGTGCATTTGACACGTTCGTGTAAATTGATAAATTATTGCCTATTGTTCCCCTGTACAGTGGACTATTTATGGTCAACTTGTAACCCATTTGGATCGAAAGAACATTGTGTTTTATTAGCGTACTTGCGACGATAAAGAATGACACAAAAAAGAATGGTAGCCCTTACGTTTTGACCATTAGTATATTATGTCCTGATAGTAATCTTCAGTGTTTGGAAAGCAAAAGTAGGTCAGTACTGTATGAGTATCGTCGCCGGACAAAAAGTGGATTAAACACCCGTATGTATACAGTAAGCAAAAGGTACTCAGGCCCACGACGGCCACCGTGGACTCAAGTTGTTTACGTCAGAGCGGGCCTACTGCAGCCGTCACAGGCCCGAAGACGTTTGTTCAACTGGGGTGGACGTTGGGAGGAAATGCTCTACTGGGGTAGACTTTGGGATGAAATGCTCTACTGGGGTAGACTTTGGGATAAAATGCTCTACTGTGGTAGACTTTGGGATGAAATGCTCTACTGGGGTAGACTTTGGGATGAAATGCTCTACTGGGGTAGACTTTGGGATAAAATGTTCTACTAGGGTAGACTTTGGGATGAAATGCTCTACTGTGGTAGACTTTGGGATGAAATGCTCTACTGTGGTAGACATTGGGATGAAATGCTCTACTGTGGTAGACTTTGGGATGAAATGATCTACTGGGGTAGACTTTGGGATAAAATGTTCTACTAGGGTAGACTTTGGGATGAAATGCTCTACTGTGGTAGACTTTGGGATGAAATGCTCTACTGTGGTAGACTTTGGGATGAAATGCTCTACTGGGGTAGACTTTGGGATGAAATGCTCTACTGGGGTAGACTTTGGGATGAAATGCTCTACTGGGGTAGACTTTGGGATGAAATGCTCTACTGGGTTAGACTTTGGGATGAAATGCTCTACTGTGGTAGACTTTGGGATGAAATGCTCTACTGTGGTAGACTTTGGGATGAAATGCTCTACTGGGGTAGACTTTGTGATGAAATGCTCTACTGTGGTAGACTTTGGGATGAAATGCTCTAATGGGGTAGACTTTGGGATGAAATGTTCTACTGGGGTGGACTTTGGGATGAAATGCTCTACTGGGGTAGACTTTGGGATGAAATGTTCTACTGGGGTGGACTTTGGGATGAAATGCTCTACTGGGGTAGACTTTGGGATGAAATGCTCATCTTGTTTTACCTGACCTGACCCTTGAACTCTCATGAGCGATAAGACTTTGAATTATCGCGACAACAAGAGCCACGTACAGCCGGAGGGTTAACCTCCCTGTGAACAGTACCGGAGTCAGCCATTAGTGCATCGTTAGCGGTGTTTATACAGTAAGTAAAGGTCCTCAGGTGTTTATACAGTAAGTAAAGGTCCTCAGGTGTTTATACAGTAAGTAAAGGTCCTCAGGTATTTATACAGTAAGTAAAAGTCCTCAGTAAGTAAGTAAAGGTTCTCAGGTGTTTATACAGTAAGTAAAGGGTCCTCAGGTGTTTATACAGTAAGTAAAGGTCCTCAGTAAGTAAGTAAAGGTCCTCAGGTGTTTATGCAGTAAGTAAAGGTCCTCAGTAAGTAAGTAAAGGTCCTCAGGTGTTTATACAGTAAGTAAAGGGTCCTCAGGTGTTTATACAGTAAGTAAAGGTCCTCAGGTGTTTATACAGTAAATAAAGGTCCTCAGCAAGTAAGTAAAGGTCCTCAGGTGTTTATACAGTAAGTAAAGGTACTCATGTGTTTCTACAGTAAGTAAAGGTCCTCAGGTGTTTATACATAAAGTAAAGGTCCTCAGGTGTTTATACAATAAGGAAAGGTCCTCAGTAAGTAAGTAAAGGTCCTCAGGTGTTTATACAGTAAGCAAAGGTCCTCAGGTGTTTATACAGTAAGTAAAGTTCCTCAGGTGTTTGTACAGTAAGTAAAGGTCCTCAGTAAGTAAGTAAAGGTCCTCAGGTGTTTATACAGTAAGTAAAGGGTCCTCATGTGTTTATACAGTAAGTAAAGGGTCCTCAGGTGTTTATACAGTAAGCAAAGGTCCTCATGTGTTTATACAGTAAGTAAAGGTCCTCAGTAAGTAAGTAAAGGTGCTCAGGTGTTTATACAGTAAGTAAAGGTCCTCAGGTGTTTTATATAGTAAGTAAAGTTCCTCACGTGTTTAAACAGTAAGTAAAGGTCCTCAGGTGTTTATACAGTAAGTAAAGGTCCTCAGGTGTTTATACAGTAAGTAAAGGGTCCTCAGGTGTTTATACAGTATGTAAAAGTTCTCAGGTGTTTATACAGTAAGTAAAGGTCCTCAGGTGTTTCTCTTGGCTTGACTTCGCGAACGAAGATTTTATAGGAGTTGCCCACGACGTCTGCAGGCTTGTTCGTGGCTGCGGAGGCCAATCCGAGACAGGCAGGTTCGACCGCAGTGGCTGCAGGGGAAGGTATGGCCGGGGTTCTGAGCTGCGGCATCTCTGTTTTTTCTCCTGAGCCGCTTGTCCTTAAGGCTAGCTCTGTGAGAGTCCTCAAAGGAGACAGCTGCCTTGTAAATGGTGGAGCGCCAGGTGTCACGGTCCGCAGCAAGCGAAGACCACTGGTGGTGGTCGATTTGGCAGGCACTAAGTGACTTCTTGAGACAGTCTTTGTATCTCTTCTTTGGTGCCCCTCTGTCACGGTGTCCAGTAGCAAGCTCGCCGAACAGGGTGATCTTTGGTAGGCGATGATCCTCCATCCTGGAGACATGCCCCGCCCAGCGGAGCTGTGTCCGCAACAGCAAAGCCTCGATGCTTAGAGTTTCAGCCTGTTCAAGGACCTCGACGTTGGTGACATAGTCACTCCAGTGAATGCCCAGGATGGTACGCAGGCAGCGCTGGTGGAAGCGTTCGAGGAGTCGTAGTTGGCTGCGGTAGAGGGCCCAGGACTCGGAACCATACAGCAGGGTGGTGAGGACCACAGCTCTGTACACGCTGATCTTGGTGCCTGTTTTCAGCTGTTGATTGTGCCACACCCGCTTGAAAAGTCGCCCGAAAGCGCTGTTCGCTTTTGCCAGCCTGCTGTCAAGCTCCTTGTCCAGCTTGGCGTCCGACGTGATAATGCAGCCAAGGTAAGTAAACTGGTGCACTGACTTTAGTTCAGACTCGCCAATGGTGATGCGAGGAGGGCGATACACTGTCTTGGGTGCCGGCTGATGGAGGACCTCTGTCTTTTTCAGACTGACCTCGAGTCCAAAGAGCTGGGCAGCATCTGCGAAGCAAGACGTGATGCGCTGCAGGGCTCTCTCTGTGTGTGCAACGAGGGCAGCATCATCAGCAAAAAGCAGCTCACGAATCAGTTGGTCTAGGGTTTTCGTGTGGGCCTGCAGTCGTCTGAGGTTGAACAGGCTGCCATCGAGACGATACCTGATGTACACTGCATCGTCATCATCAAGGTCCACTGTGGCCTGCTTCAACATCATGCTAAAAAAGATGGTGAAGAGGGTCGGTGCCAGCACGCAGCCCTGCTTTACGCCGTTGAGAATAGGGAATGGTTCTGAGAGGTCATTGTTGAGTCTGACCTGGCCTTGCTGGTCCTCGTGTAGCTGGACAATCATGTTGAGGAACTTTGGGGGACAGCCAAGTCGCTCCAGGATCTGCCACATGCCTTGCATGCTCACAGTGTCGAACGCTTTTGTTAGGTCGACAAATGTTACGTACAGCCCTTTGTTCTGCTCGCGGCACTTCTCCTGTAGCTGTCTCAGCACAAAGACCATATCGGTGGTGCTCCTGTTTGCTCTGAAGCCACACTGGCCCTCTGGGAGTTGGTCTTCAGCGATGGCAGGTACCAGCCGATTCAGGAGCAGCCTTGCAAGGATTTTCCCAGCAATGGACAGCAGGGTAATTCCCCGATAGTTGGAACAGTCAGACTTCTCGCCTTTGTTCTTGTACAGGGTGATAACGACTGCATCACGGAGATCTTTTGGTAGTGTTCCTTCCTCCCAGCAGCAGAGAAAGAGGTCATGGAGCTTGTTGTGCAGTGCTGTGCCTCCATGTTTCCAGATCTCTGGCGGTATTCCATCAATGCCTGCTGCTTTGCCACTCTTGAGCTGGTGGATGGCTGTGAGGGTCTCTTCAGCGGTGGGCGGTTCGTCCAATTCAACCTTTACTGGGAGGTGTGGGATTTGTATGACGACTGCTTCTTGAACAGTGCGCTCAGCGCTGAAGAGGCTCTGAAAGTATTCCGACCAGCGGTTCAAGATGGAGGTATTATCTGTGAGGAGTGCCTGGCCATTCGCGCTTCGCAGGGGACTTTGTACCAGGTGCCTGGGGCCATACACTGCTTTCAGTGCTTCGTAGAAGCCCCTGTAGTCACCATTGTCAGCACAAAGCTGGGTCCTCTGTGCAAGTCTGGTCCACCACTCATTATGGAGATCTCTGAGCTTGCGCTGGAGACTGCTGCAGACGAGGCGGAAGGCAGACTTCTTCACAGGGCAGGAAGGCTGGGCTAGGTGGGCCTGATGGGCGGCTCTTTTTTTTTGCTAGGTGTTCCTGGATCTCTACATCGTTTTCGTCAAACCAGTCTTTGTTCTTCTTTCTGGCGAAACCCAAGACTTCTGCAGAGGATTTTGTAATAGCATTTTTCAGTTGTTCCCAAAGTGTTTCAGGGGAGGAGTCTACTGGGTCCGCTGTGTCTACTGGGTCCGCTGTGTCTTTGAGCCTGCGCTGTAAATCTGTCTGAAAGGCGGCTTTCACATCGTCACGCTGAAGGCTGGCAACATCAAGCTTTTTCTTGGGGGGCCCCCATTTCTTGGGTTTTGGCCTGAAGTGGAGCCTGAGTTTGCAGCGGACAAGGCGGTGGTCAGTGTGGCACTCTGCGCTGGGCATCACTCTGGTGAGGAGGACGTCACTGCGGTCCCTCTGACGCACTAGGTGCCAGTGTTTGGAGCGAGGATGCATTCAGGTGGTCTTTCGACTGTCCTTTTGCTGAAAAGTAGTGTTGGTGATGACCAGTTGCTGCTCCGCACAGAACTCCAACAGTAGGCGGCCATTGTCATTGCAGTTCCCCACGCCATGCTTGCCGAGGACTCCTTTCCAGGCTTCAGAGTCCTGGCCCACTCTGGCGTTGAAGTCGCCAAGGATGATGACTTTGTCGTCTGCAGGGGTACTCTGTAGGAGGCTGCGCAGGTCAGTGTAAAATTTGTCCTTTTCAGCAGGCTCTGCCAGGAGGGTTGGGGAGTACACACTGAGAAGGGTGACGTGTTGCTGGTGTCTCAGTGGGAGGCGCATGGACATGATGCGGTCTGAGTGGCCCGTTGGTAGGTTTTCCAGCTTAGTCGCAATGGATGTCTTGACCATGAAACCCACGCCTGAGAGCCGTCTTTCTGATGCAGGCCTGCCTGACCAGTAGAGGGTGTACCCAGCACCAAGTTCTTGGAGGCTGCCTTCGTCCGGAAGGCGTACTTCGCTGAGCGCGGCGATGTCGATGTTTAACCTCCGCAATTCATGGGCAATGAGGGCGGAGCGACGTTCAGGGCGTCCGCTGTCTGCTTTGTCGAGCATGGTTCGGACGTTCCAGCATGCTATGTTGAGTCCGGTCGTGGTCGTCATGAGAGTGGATCCGTTATTCTTTCTTGTTTTTTGACCGCAGGAGAAGATGCCCGTTGACCGCGGTGTTTATACAGTAAGTAAAGGTCCTCAGTAAGTAAGTAAAGGTCCTTAGGTGTTTATACAGTAAGCAAAGGTCCTCATGTGTTTTTACATTAAGTAAAGGTCCTCAGTAAGTAAGTAAAGGTGCTCAGGTGTTTATACAGTAAGTAAAGGTCCTCAGGTGTTTTATATAGTAAGTAAAGTTCCTCACGTGTTTATACAGTAAGTAAAGGTCCTCAGGTGTTTATACAGAAAGAAAAGGTCCTCATGTGTTTATACAGTAAGTAAAAGTCCTCAGGTGTTTATACAGTAAGTAAAGGTCCTCAGGCGTTTATACAGTAAGTAAAGGTCCTCAGTAAGTAAGTAAAGGTCCTCAGTAAGTAAGTAAAGGTCCTCAGGTGCTCATACAGTAAGTAAAGGTCCTCAGGTGTTTATACAGTAATTAAAGGGTCCTCAGGTGTTTATACAGTAGTCTTGGGTTTCGCCAGAAAGAAGAACAAAGACTGGTTTGACGAAAACGATGTAGAGATCCAGGAACACCTAGCAAAAAAAAGAGCCGCCCATCAGGCCCACCTAGCCCAGCCTTCCTGCCCTGTGAAGAAATCTGCCTTCCGCCTCGTCTGCAGCAGTCTCCAGCGCAAGCTCAGAGATCTCCAGAATGAGTGGTGGACCAGACTTGCACAGAGGACCCAGCTTTGTGCTGACAATGGTGACTACAGGGGCTTCTACGAAGCACTGAAAGCAGTGTATGGCCCGAGGCACCTGGTACAAAGTCCCCTGCGAAGCGCAAATGGCCAGGCACTCCTCACAGATAATACTTCCATCTTGAACCGCTGGTCGGAATACTTTCAGAGCCTCTTCAGCGCTGAGCACACTGTTCAAGAAGCAGTCGTCCTACAAATCCCACACCTCCCAGTAAAGGTTGAATTGGACGAACCGCCCACCGCTGAAGAGACCCTCACAGCCATCCACCAGCTCAAGAGTGGCAAAGCAGCAGGTATTGATGGAATACCGCCAGAGATCTGGAAACATGGAGGCACAGCACTGCACAACAAGCTCCATGACCTCTTTCTCTGCTGCTGGGAGGAAGGAACACTACCAAAAGATCTCCGTGATGCAGTCGTTATCACCCTGTACAAGAACAAAGGCGAGAAGTCTGACTGTTCCAACTATCGGGGAATTACCCTGCTGTCCATTGCTGGGAATATCCTTGCAAGGCTGCTCCTGAATCGGCTGGTACCTGCCATCGCTGAAGACCAACTCCCAGAGGGCCAGTGTGGCTTCAGAGCAAACAGGAGCACCACCGATATGGTCTTTGTGCTGAGACAGCTTCAGGAGAAGTGCCGCGAGCAGAACAAAGGGCTGTACGTAACATTTGTCGACCTAACAAAAGCGTTCGACACTGTGAGCAGGCAAGGCATGTGGCAGATCCTGGAGCGACTTGTCTGTCCCCCAAAGTTCCTCAACATGATTGTCCAGCTACACGAGGACCAGCAAGGCCAGGTCAGACTCAATAATGATCTCTCAGAACCATTCCCTATTCTCATCGGCGTAAAGCAGGGCTGCGTGCTGGCACCGACCCTCTTCACCATCTTTTTTAGCATGATGTTGAAGCAGGCCACAGTGGACCTCGATTATGACGATGCAGTGTACATCAGGTATCGTCTCGATGGTAGCCTGTTCAACCTTAGACGACTGTAGGCCCACACGAAAACCCTAGACCAACTGATTCGTGAGCTGCTTTTTGCTGATGATGCTGCCCTCGTTGCACACACAGAGAGAGCCCTGCAGCGCATCACGTCTTGCTTCGCAGATGCTGCCCAGCTCTTTGGACTCGAGGTCAGTCTGAAAAAGACAGAGGTCCTCCATCAGCCGGCACGCAAGACAGTGTATCGCCCTCCTCACATCACCATTGGCGAGTCTGAACTAAAGTCAGTGCACCAGTTTACTTACCTTGGCTGCGTTATCACGTCGGACGCCAAGCTGGACAAGGAGCTTGACAGCAGGCTGGCAAAAGCGAACGGCGCTTTCGGGCGACTTTTCAAGCGGGTGTGGCACAATCAACAGCTGAAAACAGGCACCAAGATCAGCGTGTACAGAGCTGTGGTCCTCACCACCCTGCTGTATGGTTCCGAGTCTTGGGCCCTCTACCGCAGCCAACTACGACTCCTCGAACGCTTCCACCAGCGCTGCCTGCGTACCATCCTGGGCATTCACTGGAGTGACTATGTCACCAACGTCGAGGTCCTTGAACAGGCTGAAACTGTGAGCATCGAGGCTTTGCTGCTGCGGACACAGCTCCGCTGGGCGGGGCATTTCTCCAGGATGGAGGATCATCGCCTACCAAAGATCACCCTGTTCGGCGAGCTTGCTACTGGACACATTGACAGAGGGGCACCAAAGAAGAGATACAAAGACTGTCTCAAGAAGTCACTTAGTGCCTGCCAAATCGACCACCACTAGTGGTCTTCGCTTGCTGCGGACCGTGACACCTGGCGCTCCACCATTTACAAGGCAGCTGTCTCCTTTGAGGACTCTCACAGAGCTAGCCTTAAGGACAAGCGGCTCAGGAGAAAAAAACAGAGATGCCGCAGCTCAGAACCCTGGACATACCTTCCCTTGCAGCCACTGCGGTCGAACCTGCCTGTCTCGGATTGGCCTCCGCAGCCACGAACAAGCCTGCAGACGTCGTGGGCAACTCCTATAAAATCTTCGTTCGCGAAGTCAAGCCAAGAGAGAGAGAGAAAGGTCCTCAGGTGTTTATACAGTAAGTAAAGGTCCTCAGGTGTTTTATATAGTAAGTAAAGGTCCTCAGGTGTTTATACAGTAAGTAAAGGTCCTCAAGTGTTTATACAGTAAGTAAAGGTCCTCAGGTGTTTATACAGTAAGTAAAGGTCCTCAGGTGTTTATACAGTAAGTAAAGGGTCCTCAGGTGTTTATACAGTAAGTAAACGTCCTCAGGTGTTTATACAGTAAGTAAAGGTCCTCTTGTGTTTATACAGTAAGTAAAGGTCCTCAGTAAGTAAATAAAGGTCCTCAGGTGTTTATACAGTAAGTAAAGGTCCTCAGGTGTTTATACAGTAAGTAAAGGTCCTCAGGTGTTTATACAGTAAGTAAAGATCCTCAGGCGGGGAAGTGGCGCAGTGGTTAAGGTGTTTGCCTCCAATGCCAAAGGTGCGAGGTTCGTTACCGGGTTCCGGCGTTGGATTTTTCTCCTCTGGTGTCACCGTCTGGGCAGTGGGCAGATGTTCACATCTGCACGGGACATAGACGACCCCGGCCCCCACGAGTCCCCTACTGCCTTGCAGGCCTGGCCGCTTGGCTGCGGAAAGGCTAAGGGAGGAAACCCCTGACATCAAAGCCCCCGTGTCTCCGGGAAAGGCTTTTGTGCCAGAGACTAAGACAAGGACAGTCTGATATAAAACCCACGACCCGAGGACCTCGATGCCACCGTCCCAGCTTGCTAGGCCATGGCAAACGAACCAAGGGTGTAAAGGGTGGGGCCAGTACTGCGCACACTGCACTCCACCAAAACGCTCCACCGCGCAGGCTTTAGGAAACGCCCACGGACTATGACACTGAACTTTCCAAGTCCTGTAGCGATGGGCAAGGGGCAAAACGGCAGGTGAAAGATGTCACTAGAAGCCGCAGTCTCAAACCTGCATGCAGGCGGTTCAAGATATTGGTCGCCTGATGTTGACCTGGGGATGACAACGTCACTCGGCACACCCTGAACGACCAAGCAGCCTTCTCTAGGGACAGCACTGCTTGCTCCACACGGAGAGGGGCCTAGAAAAGGTGGCCTAAACAAAGCCCATCCCCTCGAAACCCCAGTTGGCTAGCCGCGGTCAACGGGCATCTTCTCATGCGGTCAGAAAACAAGAAAAAACAATGGATCCACTCTCATGACGACCACGACCGGACTCAACGTAGCATGCTGGAACATCCGAACCATGCTCGACACAGCAGACAGCGGACGCCCTGAACGTCGCTCCGCCCTCATTGCCCATTAATTGCGGAGGTTAAACATCTACATCGCCGCGCTCAGCGAAGTATGCCCTCCGGAGGAAGGCAGCCTCCAAGAACTTGGCGCTGGCTACACTCTCTACTGGTCAGGTAGGCCTGCATCAGAAAGACGGCTCTCAGGCGTGGGCTTCATGGTGAAGACCCCCATTGCGACTAAGTTGGAAAACCTACCAACGGGTCACTCCGACCGCATCATGTCCATGCGCCTCCCACTGAGACACCAGCAATACGTCAACCTTCTCGGTGTGGACTCCCCAACCCTCCTGGCAGAGCCTGCAGAAAAAGACAAGTTCTACTCTGACCTGCGCAGCCTCCTGCAGAGCACCCCTGCAGACGACAAAGTCATCATCCTTGGCGACTTCAACGCCAGAGTGGGCCAAGACTCTGAAGCCTGGAAAGGAGTCCTCGGCAAGCATGGCGTTGGGAACTGCAATGACAATGGTCGCCTACTGTTGGAGCTCTGTGCAGAGCAGCAACTTGTCATCACCAACACTACTTTCGAGCAAAAGGAAAGTCGAAAGACCACCTGGATGCATCCTCGCTCCAAGCACTGGCACCTTATCGACTATGTCCTAGTGCGTCAGAGGGACCGCAGTGACGTCCTCCTCACCAGAGTGATGCCCAGCGCAGAGTGCCACACTGACCACCGCCTTGTTCGCTGCAAACTCAGGCTCCGCCTCAAGCTGAAACCCAAGAAAGGGCCCCCCCCCCCCCCCCCCCAAGAAAAAGCTTGATGTTGCCAGCCTTCAGCGTGACGACAAGAAAGCTGCCCTTCAGGCCGATTTACAGCGCATGCTCAAAGACACAGTTGATCCAGCAGACTCCTCCCCTGAAACACTCTGGGAACAACTGAAAACTGCTATTGTAAAATCAACTGTGGAAGTCTTGGGCTTTGCTAGAAAGAGGAACAAAGACTGGTTTGACGAAAACGACGTAGAGATCCAGGAACTTCTAGCAAACAAAAGAGCCGCCCACCAGGCCCACCTAGCCCAGCCTTCCTGCCCTGTGAAGAAGTCTGCCTTCCGCCTCATCTGCAGCAGTCTCCAGCTCAAGCTTAGAGAGCTCCAGAACGAGTGGTGGTCCAGACTCGCACAGAGGACCCAGCTCTGCGCTGGCAACGGTGACTACAGGGGCTTCTACGAAGCACTGAAAGCAGTGTATGGCCCTAGGCACCTGGTACAATGTCCCCTGCGAAGCGCTGATGGACAGGCACTCCTCACAGATAATACCTCCATCTTGAACTGCTGGTCGGAATACTTTCAGGACCTCTTCGGCGCTGAACGCACTTTTCAAGAAACAGTCATCCTCCAAATCCCACACCTTCCACTAAAGGTTGAATTGGACGAACCGCCCACCGCCAAAGAGACCCTCACAGCCATCCACCAGCTCAAGAGTGGCAAAGCAGCAGGCATTGACGGAATCCCGTCAGAGATCTGGAAACATGGAGGCCCAGCACTGCACAACAAGCTCCACGACCTCTTTCTCTGCTGCTGGGAAAAAGAAACACTACCAAAGTATCTCCGTGATGCAGTCATCATCACCCTGTACAAGAACAAAGGAGAGAAGTCTGCCGGCACTAATTATCGTGGATTTACCCTGCTGTCCATTGCCGGGAAAATTCTCGCAAGGTTGCTCCTGAATCGGCTGGTACCTGCCATCGCTGAAGACCACCTCCCAGAGGGCCAGTGTGGCTTCAGAGCCAACAGGAGTACCACCGACATGGTCTTTGTGCTGAGACAGGTTCAGGAGAAGTGCCGCGAGCAGAACAAAAGGCTGTACGTAACGTTTGTCGACCTAACAAAAGCGTTTGAGACTGTGAGCAGGCAAGGTATGTGGCAGATCCTGGAGCGACTAGGTTGTCCCCCAAAGTTCCTCAACATGATCGTCCAGCTCCACGAGGACCAGCAAGGCCAGGTCAGACTAAACAGTGACCTCTCAGAACCATTCCCCATTTGCAACTGCGTGAAGCAAGGCTGCGTGCTGGCACCGACCATCTTCACCATCTTCTTCAGCATGATGTTGAAGCAGGCCACAGTGGACCTCGACGATGACGACGCAGTGTACATCAGGTATCGTCTCGATGGCAGCCTGTTCAACCTCAGACGACTGCAGGCCCACACGAAAACCCTAGACCAACTGTTTCGTGAGCTGCTGTTTGCTGATGACGCTGCCCTCGTTGCACACACAGAGAGAGCCTTGCATCGCATTACGTCCTACTTCGCAGATGCTGCCCAGCTCTTTGGACTTGAGTTCAGTCTGAAAAAGACAGAGGTCCTTCATCAGCCGGCACCCAAGAAATAGCATCGCCCTCCCCACATCACCATCGGCGAGTCCGAACTGAAGTCTGTACACCAGTTTACCTACCTTGGCAGCATCATCACGTCAAACGCCAAGCTGGACAATGAGCTGGACAACAGGCTGGCAAAAGCGAACAGTGCTTTCGGGCGACTATTCAAGCGGGTGTGGCACAATCAACAGCTGAAAAAAGGCACCAAGATCAGCGTGTACAGAGCTGTCGTCCTCACCACCCTGCTGTACGGTTCCGAGTCCTGGGCCCTCTATCGCAACCAACTACGACTCCTCAGAACGCTTTCACCAGCGCAGCCTGCGTACCATCCTCAGCATTCACTGGAGTGACTATGTCACCAACGTCGAGGTCCTTGAACAAGCTGAAACTGTGAGTATCGAGGCTTTGCTGCTGCGGACACAGCTTCGCTGGGCGGGGCACGTCTCCAGGATGGAGGATCATCGCCTACCCAAGATCACTCTGTTCGTCGAGCTCGCCACTGGACACCGAGAGAGAGGGGCACCAAAGAAGAGATACAAAGACGGTCTCAAGAAGTCACTTAGTGCCTGCCAAATCGACCACCGCCAGTGGTCTTCGCTTGCTGCGGACCGTGACACGTGGTGCTCCACCATTCACAAGGCAGCCGTCTCCTTTGAGGACTCTTGCAGAGCTAACCTTAAGGACAAGCGGCTCAGAAGAAAAAAACAGAGTTGTCATAACTCAGAACCCTGACCAGACCTTCCCCTACAGCCACTGCGGTCGAACCTGCCTGTCCTGGATTGGCCTCCGCAGCCACGAAAATGCCTGCAGACCACGTGGGCAAGCCCTATAGAATCTTCGTTCGCGAAGTCAAGCCAAGAGAGAGAAAGGTCCTCAGGTGTTTTATACAGTAAGTAAAGGGTCCTCAGGTGTTTATACAGTAAGTAAAATTCCTCAGGTGTTTATACAGTAAGTAAAGGTCCTCAGGTGTTTTTACAGTAAGTAAAGGTCCTCAGGTGTTTATACAGTAAGTAAAGGTCCTCAGGTGTTTATACAGTAAGTAAAGGTCCTCAGGTGTTTATACAGTATGTAAAGGTCCTCAGGTGTTTATACCGTAAGTAAAGGTCCTCAGGTATTTTATACAGTAAGTAAAGGTCCTCAGGTGTTTATACAGTATGTAAAGGTCCTCATGTGTTTATACCGTAAGTAAAGGTCCTCAGGTGTTTTATACAGTAAGTAAAGGTCCACAGTAAGTAAGTAAAGGTCCTCAGGTGTTTATACAGTAAGTAAAGTTCCTCAGGTGTTTATACAGTATGTAAAGGTCCTCAGGTGTTTAATACCGTAAGTAAAGGTCCTCATGTGTTTTATACAGTAAGTAAAGGTCCTCAGTAAGTAAGTAAAGGTCCTCAGGTGTTTATACAGTAAGTAAAGGTTCTCAGGTGTTTATACAGTAAGTAAAGGTCCTCATGTGTTTATACAGTAAGTAAAGGTCCTCAGGTGTTTATACAGTAAGTAAAGGCCCTCCGGTGTTTATACAGTAAGTAAAGGTGTTTACTGGGTTCAGAACCCTGGCCATACCTTCCCCTGCAGCCACTGCGGTCGAACCTGCCTGTCTCGGATTGGCCTCCGCAGCCACGAACAAGCCTGCAGACGTCGTGGGCAACTCCTATAAAATCTTCGTTCGCGAAGTCAAGCCAAGAAAGGTGTTTACCACCCTAAAGGGTATAATATGTCTTGTGTCACGACTGATAGGACCAGCCCGTCACTGCCGACAAAACGTGAACGCGAGCCACCTGACTTAGACATAGACCCTCATCAGCCGCCACAGCTCAATAGCTGGGGTTCTGACGATCTAAACCTCCTGTTGACACCACTTTGTATTCATGTGTCATGGAAAGTTTGAGTTTTGGGCGCCGCATTAACAATGATTTAAGTAACACTATGTGCAAACGCGTCCAAGAAAAAAGGGGGCACATCTTACCTGATGATTGTCACAAATGTTACGGCTGCTATTCACGCACGGCTGGAGCTGACAGAAATCTTCGTCACTCCCGTCGGCACAGTCCTCGCGATAGTCACACACCAGAGTGTAGGGCACGCGACCAACATGGCTGCTGCACGTGAATGACGGCGGTTGTGGCGTCACGTGCGCGTCACACTCATCATCTTCAGCCTGCCAACACTTGGTGTTTAGGTCACAGGCCAGGAACGTATGCGTGCTGTGATTGGCCGGACAGCGAATGACGTCAAAGAAAAAATTGGAATTGGTTGGCTGCTGGATACTTACTGTGCCTGTCTGGATCGGCCGTTCCTGTGTCTGGCACAGAATGCTGACCTTGTGAATCTCCCGGCAGTTGACAACACGTGCAGTGATCATCGTGCCGAAAGTTAATTCGAACGATAAACAGAATGGAGGCAGGGTGTTCCTTTGTCTCACATCTATTTTCTTGTTTTTGTAGGTGTAGGCGATACTACTCGACGCTAGTTGCCATGACAGGCCATACCTGCAAAGATTGCTATTCACAAGCTCAGATGGTAAACAACGATAATTCTAACAACGACAAACACAAACAAACAAACAAACGGGAATCCACACTTAGAAACGACAAGAACAATATAATTAAATGCAACGTTTTGTACGTGTCCTTTCGAAGCCTATTTTTGTGGGGTTTTTTGTTTTTTTTTAATTGTTTGCCTTTTTACACTCTTGGCAGTCACCGATTTTGTCTGTTGTATGTATGAAATAGACATTGATTGGAAGTACGTTTGTTACGATTGTGGTTGTGTTATCCTGTGAGAGCATACATGTGTTTATCGTAGGAAACGATCCGATATTTTTTCGAGCTATCATGGTTATGATTTACGTATCTTTCTAAGTAACTTTTTCTTTCGGTCGCGCAGAGTGGAATTCACTTCGCTAAGTTTAGTCCAGAACGTTCTAGAAAGGTCGCACTGTCCAGTATCCTCGTATGTGTGACGTCTGGGAGTTCGTAAAAGTTTGCCACATTTTGTTCTTCTGTGCGCGTGAATTGAGCAGCTTTTCTTTTGTGTTATGAAGGATCGTGGGTGTTCTCGAAGTTTCCGACTAGTTTGTTGAACTGCCTACCATACTTTTATCTGACTTCATTATACATTAGGATTTAGAGCTGAAGTTAGCAGCCGAATTTTTGTAGCCTATTTTAGTGATTCCAGAAAATTCTTATTTATGAGTTTCAGTTGCGTATTTCGTTCCGATTGGTTGCATTGTATTATTTCCGTAGATGATTCTGGAAATTGGTAGTATATATAAGGAGGGCAATGCGAAAGCCGATTCGTACATTGTCTTGCATTGGTCCCACAGTGTGAAATCAGGGTATTTACCCGACCACATATAGTAGCGCACCTTCATGTTTCTGTATGTATGTTTCTCCTGCCTACTTCCTAAGTTCCGGAAAAAAGACATGGGTTATATAAGAGACCTGATCCATTCTTTTGAGGATGGAAATGATCGTCTTGTTCTATACCTGCGTATTTCTCTGTGGGCTGGCGATTGGGTGCCTGATAGGCGGGGGCAGGGGATCTGTTTGTATGTCCAGCGCTGTGATTCCCCTTGGTTTGTATACAATTCTGCCAGCGCTAGCCTCACCTATCTAGTTTGTGAGTATCTATAACTCGAGGCAAAATTTGTATCGTTACATTGTTGTGTAATGTTCTGTGCATCTACTGTGGGAAATCAGGGTATTTGCCCGACCACATATAGTAGCGCACCTTCATGTTTGTGTATGTATGTTTCTCCTGCCTACTTCCTAAGTTCCGGAGAAAGACATGGGTTATATAAGAGACCTGATCCATTCTTTTGAGGATGGAAATGATCCTGTTGTTCTATACCTGCGTATTTCTCTGTGGGCTGGCGATTGGGTGCCTGATAGGCGGGGACAGGGGATCTAACTGTTTGTCTGTCCAGCGCTGTGATTCCCCTTGGTTTGTATACACCAGCGAACAGAAACAGTCGGTTTTTTTCAACATATTCTCTGAGGGGGGTTTGTGCGGGCGTGGGTTTCCATTTGCCGCCGCCTCAAGTAGCTGTGTCGTCCTTCTGTGGCGTCCCTACGAGACGGCCCTGGTTGAGCCCAGAGGTCGGTGTCCTGAGACGAGAAGAAGAGCTGCGACGACTTTACCCCTTGCTTGTCTTGTTTGTCTTCGTCCTAGCCGGGGCGTCTTCACGGATGACAATAAGTGCACGTAACAATCATTTAGTGGACATTTGCTCGGGGGGGGGGGGGGGGGGGGGGTTTGTGTTTGCTTGTTCATTATTATTATGTTGGCTAGTGTGTATTGGGCGGCAGGCGTAGAATAGAAGAATAGAGTAGAAGTGAATGCTAGTTATTGTACGTTGTTTTTACAGTAGTTAGCGGGGTTGAGTTATTGGGATTTAACGCCGAGCAGGCGACTAAGACTATTTCAGTATTAGCGTATGGGTAGTGTAAATATCGGAAGTGAGTCAGGTGGTGAGGTGTAAATATGTACTTTGAGTTTGCATTTTATTATTGCGAGAGAGAGAGAGAGAGAGAGAGAGAGAGAGAGAGAGAGAGAGAGAGAGAGAGAGAGAGAGAGAGAGAGAGAGAGAGAGAGAGAGAGAGAGGTGAAGAGAATGTTGAGGTAAATATATTGTTGCGGGAAGTGTGTGATTGTGAACATGTATTTTGTTGACGTTAATTTACCGTTGTGGGAGAGAAGTGATGGGAGTATAAGACAGCAGTTAAAGTTGCGAGAAGAGTGATATGATTATCTTGTCTTCTTTTGTTAGTTATTCATACGAGTATTTTTGCACCTGTGTTTTAGTGCATCTTTAAATACGAAGAATTAACCAGCTATTCTGCCACCGTGCTGTGGTACTCTGCGTGGAAGCTGACTGTGTCACTCCGCCTTGTGGGCTACGACACCGGACGTGGGTGCCTTCGCACGCCTCGTATTTAGACAGGTCGGGTCGTCCCATATAGTTATTTCTAATTTGTTTACGTGAAGTTGTGTATAATTGTTATAAGGAACGTTAGTCTATTTCGTATTCTCCTTGTAGCGATTGTATTGCTAGAGGAGCTTTTGGTACAGTAACATTTGGACATATTGTTTAAAGTAGCCTGTGTTACGGAAGACCTTATCGCGGAAGCAAGAGCGTCGAGTTGAACTGCGCTCAACGGTTGTGCTTCCGGCGAGAAGGTCCCGTCACGTTAAATATATTATTTATTCAACTTTCAGTTACCTTAAGTTATGCGATATTGGTTAGGCTCCGTTTGCATATGCGATGTTTAGTCTCCATGTGCTTATGTGATATTACTCTGAGACGTACTAGTTAAAGGAACCTTGTGTGTCCTGAGACGTGCTAGTTAAGAGCCTTGTGCTGTCAATGTATAATTTGCTAGCTTAATTCGAACGTGTTGTTCGTTATCCCTTTGGGGAGATATAGTAGCATACGATTTGTATTCGTTGTTCTCGATCTTTATTGAGTTAGCAAGCAAGCGTATTTAGTTCATATAGTTATTGTGCTATTTGCAGTATTGTATTAAGGAGCCACGTGTTGTAATAGACTCTCCGCGGAGGCAAAAGCGCTGGTACAACTGACGTTAGCGCTTGACGCTTGTGCTTCCGGCGGGGTCTAGTGGCGTAAGGTTTAAGCCTTTCAGTCTGTTTTCTTTTGTATTAGTAAGGATAGTAGTTTTATTTATATATTGTTATTTTGTATTGTTTAGGATTATTTAGTTTATTTGTTGTTATTGTGTATTGTGTACTATGGATATTTAATTTGGGGAGTATGGACGTATGTGTGTAATGAATGTGAAGGGTGAGTGCGTGATTAGGATTGAGTGTGAATAGTTAGTTTTTGTTAGGGTATTTAATAAACGTCGTTGTTATTGTTCCTCTGGTGTTTGTGTTAGGTTTGTGTTAGTGTGGGTTGGGTGAATCTCGAGTGACAGCACTCATAGTTCGCACCCCGGAAGCGGGGTCGTGACACTAAGTAACTTTTTCTTTCGGTCGCGCAGAGTCGAATTCACTTCGTTATGATACGCTAAGTTTAGTCCAGAACGTTCTAGAAAGGTCACACTGTCTAGTATCCTCGTATGTGTGACGTCTGGGAGTTCGTAACAGTTTGCAACATTTTGTTTTTCTGTGCTCGTGAATTGAGCAGCTTTTCTTTTGTGTTATGAAGGATCGTGGGTGTTCTCGAAGTTTCCGACTAGTTTGTTGAACTGCCTACCATACTTTTATCTGACTTCATTATACATTAGGATTTAGAGCTGAAGTTAGCAGCCGAAATTTTGTAGCCTATTTTAGTGTTCCAGAAAATTCTTATTTATGAGTTTCAGTTGCGTATTTCGTTCCGATTGGTTGCATTGTATTATTTCCGTAGATGATTCTGGAAATTGGTAGTATATATAAGGAGGGCAATGGGAAAGCCGATTCGTACATTGTCTTGCATTGTCAGTGATAGAGACACGCAGTTTATCGTAGGTACGTGGCCCGTATAGGGTGTACATTGTGTGATACGCTGCGTATGAGAAGATTTGAGTTGCAAGTGTGGACATTGCAGGAGAGACTTTGTATCAGTGTTTGTGCATTTGGACTTGCATTGTGTGGATATCGCATCGCTGAATTAAATATTGTTGGAACTGTTGCTCCAGTATTGTCTACATCCTTAAGCCACGTGTGACGGATTGCAGCTGAATGAGGTTTATTTAAAAAGAACCTTACGTGCGTGCGTCTGGTGTGTTTATCATCATCATGGCTTGGCTTCGCGAAAGAAGATTCTATAGGGCTTGCCCACGTCGTCTGCAGGCATTTTCGTGACTGCGGAGGCCAATCCGGGACAGGCAGGTTCGACCGCAGTGGCTGCAGGGGAAGGTCTGGTCAGGGTTCTGAGTTGCGACAACTCTGTTTTTTCTCCTGAGCCGCTTGTCCTTGAGGTTAGCTCTGCGAGAGTCCTCAAAGGATACGGCTGCCTTGTGAATGGTGGAGCGCCAGGTGTCACGGTCCGCAGCAAGCGAAGACCACTGGCGGTGGTCGATTTGGCAGGCACTAAGTGACTTTTTGAGACCGTCTTTGTATCTCTTCTTTGGTGCCCCTCTGTCTCGGTGTCCAGTGGCGAGCTCGCCGAACAGAGTGATCTTGGGTAGGCGATGATCCTCCATCCTGGAGACGTGCCCTGCCCAGCGAAGCTGTGTCCGCAGCAGCAAAGCCTCGATGCTCAAAGTTTCCGCCTGTTCAAGGACCTCGACGTTGGTGACATAGTCACTCCAGTGAATGCTGAGGATGGTACGCAGGCAGCGCTGGTGAAAGCGTTCGAGGAGTCGTAGTTGGCTGCGGTAGAGGGCCCAGGACTCGGAACCGTACAGCAGGGTGGTGAGGACGACAGCTCTGTACATGCTGATCTTGGTGCCTTTTTTCAGCTGTTGATTGTGCCACACCCGCTTGAATAGTCGCCCGAAAGCACTGCTCGCTTTTGCCAGCCTGTTGTCCAGCTCCTTGTCCAGCTTGGCGTCTGATGTGATGATGCAGCCGAGGTAGGTAAACTGGTGTACTCGCCGATGGTGATGTGGGGAGGGCGATGCTCTTCCTTGGGTGCTGGCTGATGAAGGACCTCTGTGTTTTTCAGACTGACTTCAAGTCCAAAGAGCTGGGCGGCATCTGCGAAGCAGGACGTAATGCGCTGTAAGGCTCTCTCTGTGTGTGCAACGAGGGCAGCGTCATCAGCAAACAGCAGCTCACGAATCAGTTGGTCTAGGGTTTTCGTGTGGGCCTGCAGTCGTCTGAGGTTGAACAGGCTGCCATCGAGACGATACCTGATGTACACTGCGTCGTCATCGTCGAGGTTCACTGTGGCCTGCTTCAACATCATGCTGAAGAAGTTGGTGAAGAGGGTCGGTGCCAGCACGCAGCCTTCCTTCACGCCGTTGCGAATGGGGAATGGTTCTGAGAGGTCACTGTTTAGTCTGACCTGGCCTTGCTGGTCCTCGTGGAGCTGGACGATCATGTTGAGGAACTTTGGGGGACAGCCTAGTCGCTCCAGGATCTGCCACATACCTTGCCTGCTCACAGTGTCAAACGCTTTTGTTAGGTCGACAAACGTTACGTACAGCCCTTTGTTCTGCTCGCGGCACTTCTCCTGAAGCTGTCTCAGCACAAAGACCATGTCGGTGGTACTCCTGTTGGCTCTGAAGCCACACTGGCCCTCTGGGAGGTGGTCTTCAGCGATGGCAGGTACCAGCCGATTCAGGAGCAACCTTGCGAGAATTTTCCCGGCAATGGACAGCAGGGTAATTAAACGATAATTAGAGCAGGCAGACTTCTCTCCTTTGTTCTTGTACAGGGTGATGATGACTGCATCACGGAGATCCTTTGGTAGTGTTCCATTTTCCCAGCAGCAGAGAAAGAGGTCGTGGAGCTTGTTGTGCAGTGCTGGGCCTCCATGTTTCCATATCTCTGGCGGGATTCCGTCAATGCCTGCTGCTTTGCCACTCTTGAGCTGGTGGATGGCTGTGAGGGTCTCTTCGGCGGTGGGCGGTTCGTCCAATTCAACCTTTAGTGGAAGGTGTGGGATTTGGAGGATGACTGTTTCTTGAACAGTGCGCTCAGCGACGAAGAGGTCCTGAAAGTACTCCGACCAGCGGTTCAAGATGGAGGTATTATCTGTGAGGAGTGCCTGTCCATCAGCGCTTCGCAGGGGACTTTGTACCAGGTGCCTAGGGCCATACACTGCTTTCAGTGCTTCGTAGAAGCCCCTGTAGTCACCGTTGTCAGCGCAGAGCTGGGTCCTCTGCGCGAGTCTGGACCACCACTCGTTCTGGAGTTCTCTAAGCTTGAGCTGGAGACTGCTGCAGATGAGGCGGAAGGCAGACTTCTTCACAGGGCAGGAAGGCTGGGCTAGGTGGGCCTGGTGGGCGGCTCTTTTTTTTTGCTAGAATTTCCTGGATCTCTACGTCGTTTTCGTCAAACCAGTCTTTGCTCCTCTTTCTAGCAAAGCCCAAGACTTCCACAGAAGATTTTACAATAGCAGTTTTCAGTTGTTCCCAGAGTGTTTCAGGGGAGGAGTTTGCTGGATCAACTGTGTCTTTGAGCATGCGCTGTAAATCGGTATGACGGGCAGCTTTCTTGGCGTCACGCTGAAGGCTGGCAACATCAAGCTTTTTCTTGGGGGGGGGGGGGGGGGGCCCTTTCTTGGGTTTCAGCTTGAGGCGGAGCCTGAGTTTGCAGCGAACAAGGCGGTGGTCAGTGTGGCACTCTGCGCTGGGCATCACTCTGGTGAGGAGGACGTCAATGCGGTCCCTCTGACGCACTAGGACATAGTCGATAAGGTGCCAGTGCTTGGAGCGAGGATGCATCCAGGTGGTCTTTCGACTGTCCTTTTGCTGGAAAGTAGTGTTGGTGATGACAAGTTGCTGCTCTGCACAGAGCTCCAACAGTAGGCGACCATTGTCATTGCAGTTCCCAACGCCATGCTTGCCGAGGACTCCTTTCCAGGCTTCAGAGTCTTGGCCCACTCTGGCGTTGAAGTCGCCAAGGATGATGACTTTGTCGAATGCAGGGGTGCTCTGCAGGAGGCTGCGCAGGTCAGAGTAGAATTTGTCTTTTTCTGCGGGCTCTGCCAGGAGGGTTGGGGAGTACACACTGAAAAGGGTGACGTATTGCTGGTGTCTCAGTGGGAGGCGCATGGACATGATGCGGTCGGAGTGACCCGTTGGTAGGTTTTCCAACTTAGACCCAATGGGGGTCTTCACCATGAAGCCCACGCCTGAGAGCCGTCTTTCTGATGCAGGCCTGCCTGACCAGTAGAGGGTGTAGCCAGCGCCAAGTTCTTGGAGGCTGCCCTCCTCCGGGAGGCGTACTTCGCTGAGCGCGGCGATGTCGATGTTTAACCTCCGCAATTCATGGGCAATGAGGGCGGAGCGACGCTCAGGGCGTCCGCTGTCTGCTGTGTCGAGCATGGTTCGGATGTTCCAGCATGCTACGTTGAGTCCGGTCGTGGTCGTCATGAGAGTGGATCTGTTGTTTTTTCTTGTTTTCTGACCGCATGAGAAGATGCCCGTTGACCGCGGCTAGCCAACTGGGGTTACGAGGGGATGAGCTTTGGTTAGGCCACCTTTTCTAGGCCCCTCTCCGTGTGGAGCAAGCAGTGCTGTCCCTAGAGAAGGCTGCTTGGTCGTTCAGGGTGTGCCGAGTGACGTTGTCATCACCAGGTCAACATCAGTCGACCAATATCCTGAACCGCCTGCATGCAGGTTTGAGTCTTAGTCTCTGGCTCAAAAGCCTTCCCCGGAGACACGGGGGCTTTGATGTCAGGGGTTTCCTCCCTTAGCCTTTCCGCAGCCAAGCGGCCAGGCCTGCAAGGCAGCAGAGGACTCGTGGGGGCCGGGGTCGTCTATGTCCCGTGCAGATGTGAACATCTGCCCACTGCCCAGACGGTGACACTTACCAAAGGAGAAAAATCCAACGCCGGAACCCGGTATCGAACCTCGCACCTTTGGCATTGGAGGCAGACGCCTTAACCACTGCGCCACTTCCCCGCCTTGTGTTTATCATACTACGACTACAACTCCACCACGTAACAACGTTAAAATTGAAAGTCTTTTGCAAATGGATTAAAGCCCCAACGATGCGATACCGCATGTTTACGCCTGTACTTTAACCCCTTCAGTGTCGAGAAAAAGTGCAAACAATCCAACTGCAAGTGTTACGTGGTGGAGTTGTAATCGTAGTATGATAAACACATCAGACGCACGCAGGTAAGGTTCTTTTTTAAATAAACCTCATTCCGCTGCAATCCGTCACACGTGGCTTAAGGATGTAGACAATACTGGAGTAACAGTTCCAATAATATTTAATTCAGCGATGCGATATCCACACAGTGCAATTCCAAATGCACAAATACTGATACAAATATATCTTCTGCAATGTCCACACTGCGACACAACGTTTCTCATACACAGCGTCTCTCCCAATAAACTGCGTGTCTCTACAACTGACAAAGCAAGACAATGTAGGAACACGCTTTCCCAGCGCCCTCCTTATATATACTACCAAATTCCAGAATCGTCTACGGAAATCATACAACGCAACCAATCAGAACGAAACACGCAGCCGAAACTCATAAATATTGACAAAGGAAGAATTCTCTAGATACACTACAACAGGCTACAAAAATTCGGCTGCTAACTTCAGCTCTAAATCCTAATGTATAATTAAGTCACATAAAAGTATGGTAACCCCTACATACTCTTCTAGAAATTTCGCGATCATTCACAAAACAAAAGAAAGGCTGCTCAATTCACACGCACATAAAAACTCAATGTAGCAAAATGTTACGAACTGTTGCCAACTACTACACGTCACACATACGAGGTCACTAGACAGTGCGACCCTTCTAGAACGTTCTGGAATAAACTTAACATAACAAAACGAAATCGGCTCTACTCACGAACAAAAGAAAATCTTACTAAAAAGGCACGTGAAACGTAACCATGATAGCTCAAATAAATATCAGATCGTTTCCTACGATAAACACATGCACGCTCTCACAGGATAACACAACCACAATCGTAACAGCAAGAGACATAGATCCTCATAAGCAACCGCGACTGCGTGGGATCGTGAGGATCTATGCCTCTTGCTGAGACCAATTTGTTGCCATTTTCCTTGCATAGTTATGGCTTTTCGTCGTTGAATGAACGAAAATTCAGAAAACAAATGGTACGTATAGTGCCAGGGAAAGGGGTTAAATCTGTTAAATTCCAAGCAATGGCACGCCAAAACCCGAACACAGAAGGTCTTCCGGTCTCTATTTCATCACGTGACCAGTGGGAATACTTGGGGTGTCACGACGTGCAGACTTACAGTGGCCGACAGCGAAACGACCCTGACCGTCTGATGAAACTGACAATACTGTTAATCATCAAGTCTACACGTGTTCTCTTATTAATTCATCGAAAACCGTGAATGGTATTTTCTTTTTATTCATTCCGATTATTTGTGTTTTTCCGAGTCGCTTTTGTTTATTTGCGTTTTCGAACAAAATAAGAGTGGAGCAGTTTATGTCACACTTTTTCCTTTTGCTTATAAACAATTAGGGTAAGTTAACACAAAAACGTTAGCACAGAAGCACAGATAAACGTCACAGTTGTTACCGTGACAAAATTAGCAGCAACTTCCTGTACGTTTTGCTTTCGCAAAAATACTGCGCCGTCACAACAGATCAACAAATCTCAAAAGATCATGCCACCATTGCGAGAATAATCGAGTCCGGAAATGTTCTTGTGTATTGGTTGGGGCACGACTGGGGTACAACAAAATCCGCTCAGTTCGTTGAAACACGTGCAATATGGATCTAGTTCTGATTTCCGAACAACGTCAAAGGAACCACCAGCCAGATCTAAGCCAGAAGTCTTATATTCTGCCGTTAAGACAGCCGACTGGGGCCATTTGCATCAATGAGCTTAGTCCTGCTCCACACTAAGATCGCACATGCAGCTGGCCCCTGGTTTACACCTGTCAGACGGTTTCAATCTTTTCTCCTGCATAACAATACAGGTCAGCCTCAGTATTTTGTGCAACAGCTTATCAGATCTGCCGCGGAGAGGTCTGTGGCACGTGATGCGCAAAAAGGCATATCTTAGGGCCGACATCACCCTTTGACTGAAGAACACAACGGAGAAAGAAACACGCTTAGAAAAGACAGTTACAACACAAGAAACACGCTTAGAAAAAGACACTTACAACACAATTGTGTTGTAACTGTCTTTTCTAAGCGTGTTTCTTTCTCCGCTGAGTTCTTCACTGCATTTGACATGATTGGCGGTCACCTTTTGTTTGGATTGCGTGTTTTACCCTTTGACCCACTAGGTAAACGTTCTTGTAACAATTTTTTAATAAAGTATATGCACGTTTTGCATTAATAAACAATAATAATAAGGAAGATTTATAAGGCGCCTAAACATGGTAAGATGCTCTAGGCGCCGTACAAATGCACAATAATATACTAGACAACACAATGACATGCAAAACCCAAAGAAACATTACAGGAAACAACAGAATATGGCCAAATACATCAACACTTACCATTATCATATATGGGACTGGAAAAGGTGAGTTTTTAGGCTGCCTTTCAGACTAGCACTGGAGTCACTGTAGTTTAAGGATTTATGAGGCTCGTTCAGAACATTAACCCTTAATGCGATCGGCATTCAAATGGTTAACCCCCACGTGACCAGTGAGGTATAAATCAGTACATGTCTGTGGAACAATCACATCAAATGTTTAAAACGCGGTTTATTTTTACAGCTCATATATATATATGTCTCGCGTACATGTGATGCAAGGCTGTCAGTTCACGCGTGTTGATAGAGCGTATTGCGGTGCGTCCGCTTGTATTTTAATGAAAAGAGCAATCTTGTTTAACACTTTCCATGACAAAATCGCAAAATTTTACTAATTGTGTTTCTTTGAAATGTTGACCGCTGTTCATAGCAGCCCCTACGGAATTTTGAGCAGTATGCTGACGATCAAAAGAAACGCGAGCTTTTTTAAATCATCCGAAACACTAAAGTGTTTCTCGTCACTTCAAATATATAGCATTTCCTCTGCTCGTCAATATATATACTACTGGCGAGAAAATAAAGGCGACATTTTTTAAATCATCGGAAACACTTCTTTTGCTAGTAAGTATATCTTACAAGGGTTTCGTAGCGATGCGGAGTCCGACATAAACGAGACGAAAACTAAACACACCAAGCAGCCGGAACAAGAGGTCCTGCTCCTCGAGAGTTTTCACATCCGGCAAAGTCATGTTACGTGCTGCGCAGTACTCCTGTGCCCCGAACCACGAAATCGGCGCTGAGCCATACGTCTCCTCCAAAGTGAAGCATTTCCTCTTGGACTTGGACCACCATGGCGCCATGGCCGCTTCGAACCCGCACTCGTCCTCGGAAGTAAAGCAGGTCTGGAAAAGGTATGCGTCAGAGTGGACTGAAACCTCCGTCCAGGTATATGACAGACATCTCAGCCTACTGAGAAGACCAGACAAAACAGCGGAACATAAGATAACACCTGACAATACCCCCTCACATGCCTATCTCGAGCAAACAATCATAATGCCAACCGGCCATACTAAACTTAAAATGGTAAGTGGAATGAGGTCGTCGGTTCCTTTCTTTATGTTTCACCCCATCTCGTTTTCAAGAAAGGGAACGACGTGACTGCAGTATGTTTGTTTTTATTCCATGTCACGCGATCATGAAAGCAAAATGCTTTGTTTTTAATCCCTACGTCACGCGACCAATCTCTTTAGCGCAAACTGTACCACCTGACCAAGCTACAATAACGCTTGTAGCGACAAATGGCGGACTTCTTGTAGCCCTCTTTGTGACGCATCTTGGATGCGAGTTTTGTTCTATAAAAGTTCACCAAAACGTTCTAAAGTAAAACGTTACTTAGTGTTGTTCGAAACAACAAGCACACTACTGGAGGTGGCAACGGCATGAAATAGTGTATTACGTCATACGTCTATTATGTATAAATGTATATTCCTTTGACCTCAGTCATATCTGGCTGATCCAGGTCGGAAGATTTATTTTTTATTTTTTATGAGAATTGTGGAGGAACGAAAACGAATACGTTATAGGTAGCAGGGGCTTGTTACTTGGACACTTGTAGCAAACCCCTGCTACCAATAACGTATAGTCTACCAGGGCAAATTGCCTTTTATCACAAGGGCATAACAAGGACAGAACAGGACAGAACATCGGAGCCATTTACAAACACAGATCTAAATGTTCAGTCCACCAACCATTCGAGGTGTAGGTCAGAATATACGTTTTGGCCTATAGGTGTGACAGCAAACTAAGACATAATATTATGGCTTAACACCTTACTGCACGTTGACAACGCACTCCCCCTGTACCTCTCCTTCAGTCTCTGCTCTCATAACCCTTTCCGTAACCTACGTTCTTATTCCCAGAAATTACTGGTCCAACCGAGAATTAACGTGAAGACTGAAGGTGCTCGGTCTTTTCAGTACCAGGTCAATCATGTGTGGAACTCGCTACCTCCCCATGTACGCCAATCCCAGACACTCTCAGGCTTCAAAACCATCCTAAAAACGTATCTTTTGATTTGGCATATCAGTTGTTACGTGGTTGAGTCGTAGTCGTAGTATGATAAACACACCAGACGCACGCACGTAAGGTTCCTTTTAAAAAACTTCATTCAGCTGCAACCCGTCACACGTGGCTTAAGGATGTAGACAATACTGGAGTAACAGTTCCAACAATATTTTAATTCATCGATGCGATCTCCACACAATGCATTTCCAAATGCACCAACACTGATACAAAGTCTCTTCTGTAAATGTCCACACTGGCGACACAAAGTTTCTCTTACAACGTACACCATCGTTACGCTGCGTTTCTCACAATGTACACCCTATACGGGCCACGTACCTACGATAAACTGTGTGTCCCTACAACTGACAGTGCAAGACAATGTATATCGGCGCGTCCCAACACCAATCTTTTATAGTGCAACCAATTTCTACAATAATACAAGAAAACCATACAACGCAACCAATCAGAACGAAACATGTAAATGAAATTCATAAATATTAATAAAGAAAGAATTTTCTAGAACAACTACAATAGGCTACACAAATTCGGCTACTAATTTCAGCCCCAAATCCTAGTGTGTAATCATATCACACAAAAGTATGGAAGGCAGTTTACGATCTAGCCGGGACCTTTCCAAAAGTTTCACAATCTTTCAAAAGACACACCGACTGGCAGCCAATTTCACGCGCACAGTAAACAACTAAGACTATTTGAGCGTCTATAAAACAATGTAGCGAAATGTTACCTACTCTTCTGACGACACACGTACGCGATCAAAAGACGGCGCGAACTGCTCGAAGGTTCTAATCTATACTCCGCGAATCTACGCAAACAAAGATCGACCGCTATTCTCCGTGCAACTTTTCTAGAAGCTTCCGGTTAAACCTAGCATAACAACAAAGCGAACTCTGCTCCACGCGCCAAAAAAGAAAATCCCACCGAAAAGGTACGTGAATTGTAACCATGACAGCTCAAATAAATATCGGATCGTTTCCTACGATTAACACATGTACGCTCTCACAGGACAACACAACCACAATCGAAACATCAGTGTTAATTTTCTTTTGCTTCCCATTATGTGATTTGTGGATGGTGTACTGCCTCCAATGCCAAAGGTGCGAGGTTCGATACCGGGTTCCGGCGTTGGATTTTTCTCCTCTGGTGTCACCGTCTGGGCAGTGGGCAGATGTTCACATCTGCACGGGACATAGACGACCCCGGCCCCCACGAGTCCCCTGCTGCCTTGCAGGCCTGGCCGCTTGGCTGCGGAAAGGCTAAGGGAGGAAACCCCTGACATCAAAGCCCCCGTGTCTCCGGGGAAGGCTTTTGAGCCAGAGACTAAGACAAGGACAGTCTGATATAAAACCTACGACCCGAGGACCTCGATGCCACCGTCCCAGCTTGCTAGGCCATGGCAAACGAACCAAGGTTTTAAAGGGTGGGGCCAGTACTGCGCACACTGCACTCCACCAAAAAGCTCCACCGCGCAGGCTTTAGGAAACGCCCACGGACTATGACACTGAACTTTCCAAGTCCTGTAGCGATGGGCAAGGGGCAAAACGGCAGGTGAAAGATGTCACTGGAAGCCGCAGTCTCAAACCTGCATGCAGGCGGTTCAGGATATTGGTCGCCTGATGTTGACCTGGGGATGACAACGTCACTCGGCACACCCTGAACGACCAAGCAGCCTTCTCTAGGGACAGCACTGCTTGCTCCACACGGAGAGGGGCCTAGAAAAGGTGGCCTAACCAAAGCTCATCCCCTCGTAACCCCAGTTGGCTAGCCGCGGTCAACGGGCATCTTCTCATGCGGTCAGAAAACAAGAAAAAACAATGGATCCACTTTCCTCACGACCACGACCGGACTCAACGTAGCATGCTGGAACATCCGAACCATGCTCGACACAGCAGACAGCGGACGCCCTGAGCGTCGCTCCGCCCTCATTGCCCATGAATTGCGGAGGTTAAACATCGACATCGCCGCGCTCAGCGAAGTACGCCTCCCGGAGGAAGGCAGCCTCCAAGAACCTGGCGCTGGCTACACCCTCTACTGGTCAGGCAGGCCTGCATCAGAAAGACGGCTCTCAGGCGTGGGCTTCATGGTGAAGACCCCCATTGCGACTAAGTTGGAAAACCTACCAACGGGTCACTCCGACCGCATCATGTCCATGCGCCTCCCACTGAGACACCAGCAACATGTCACCCTTCTCAGTGTGTACTCCCCAACCCTCCTGGCAGAGCCTGCAGAAAAAGACAAGTTCTACTCTGACCTGCGCAGCCTCCTGCAGAGCACCCCTGCAGACGACAAAGTCATCATCCTTGGCGACTTCAACGCCAGAGTGGGCCAAGACTCTGAAGCCTGGAAAGGAGTCCTCGGCAAGCATGGCGTTGGGAACTGCAATGACAATGGTCGCCTACTGTTGGAGCTCTGTGCAGAGCAGCAACTTGTCATCACCAACACCATTTTCCAGCAAAAGGACAGTCGAAAGACCACCTGGATGCATCCTCGCTCCATGCACTGGCACCTTATCGACTATGTCCTAGTGCGTCAGAGGGACCGCAGTGACGTCCTCCTCACCAGAGTGATGCCCAGCGCAGAGTGCCACACTGACCACCGCCTTGTTCGCTGCAAACTCAGGCTCCGCCTCAAGCTGAAACCCAAGAAAGGCGGCCCTCCCAAGAAAAAGCTTGATGTTGCCAGCCTTCAGCGTGACGACAAGAAAGCTGCCCTTCAGGCCAATTTACAGCGCATGCTCAAAGACACAGTTGATCCAGCAGACTCCTCTCCTGAAACACTTTGGGAACAACTGAAAACTGCTATTGTAAAATCCTCTGTGGAAGTCTTGGGCTTTGCTAGAAAGAGGAACAAAGACTGGTTTGACGAAAACGACGTAGAGATCCAGGAACTTCTAGCAAAAAAAAGAGCCGCCCACCAGGCCCACCTAGCCCAGCCTTCCTGCCCTGTGAAGAAGTCTGCCTTCCGCCTCATCTGCAGCAGTCTCCAGCTCAAGCTTAGAGAGCTCCAGAACGAGTGGTGGTCCAGACTCGCACAGAGGACCCAGCTCTGCGCTGACAACGGTGACTACAGGGGCTTCTACGAAGCACTGAAAGCAGTGTATGGCCCTAGGCACCTGGTACAAAGTCCCCTGCGAAGCGCTGATGGACAGGCACTCCTCACAGATAATACCTCCATCTTGAACCGCTGGTCGGAATACTTTCAGGACCTCTTCGGCGCTGAACGCACTGTTCAAGAAACAGTCATCCTCCAAATCCCACACCTTCCACTAAAGGTTGAATTGGACGAACCGCCCACCGCCGAAGAGACCCTCACAGCCATCCACCAGCTCAAGAGTGGCAAAGCAGCAGGCATTGACGGAATCCCGCCAGAGATCTGGAAACATGGAGGCCCAGCACTGCACAACAAGCTCCACAACCTCTTTCTTTGCTGCTGGGAAAAAAGAACACTACCAAAGGATCTCCGTGATGCAGTCATCATCACCCTGTACAAGAACAGAGGAGAGAAGTCTGCCTGCTCTAATTATCGTGGAATTACCCTGCTGTCCATTGCCGGGAAAATTCTCGCAAGGTTGCTCCTGAATCGGCTGGTACCTGCCATCGCTGAAGACCACCTCCCAGAGGGTCAGTGTGGCTTCAGAGCCAACAGGAGTACCACCGACATGGTCTTTGTGCTGAGACAGCTTCAGGAGAAGTGCCGCGAGCAGAACAAAGGGCTGTATGTCACGTTTGTCTACCTAACAAAAGCGTTTGACACTGTGAGCAGGCAAGGTATGTGGCAGATCCTGGAGCGACTATGTTGTCCCCCAAAGTTCCTCAACATGATCGTCCAGCTCCACGAGGACCAGCAAGGCCAGGTCAGACTAAACAGTGACCTCTCATAACCATTCCCCATTCGCAACGGCGTGAAGCAAGGCTGCGTGCTGGCACCGACCCTCTTCACCATCTTCTTCAGCATGATGTTGAAGCAGGCCATAGTGGACCTCGACGATGACGACGCAGTGTACATCAGGTATCGTCTCGATGGCAGCCTGTTCAACCTCAGACGACTGCAGGCCCACACGAAAACCCTAGACCAACTGATTCGTGAGCTGCTCTTCGCTGATGACGCTGCCCTCGTTGCACACACAGAGAGAGCCTTGCAGCGCATTACGTCCTGCTTCGCAGATGCTGCCCAGCTCTTTGGACTTGAGGTCAGTCTGAAAAAGACAGAGGTCCTTCATCAGCCGGCACCCAAGGAAGAGCATCGCCCTCCCCACATCACCATCGGCGAGTCCGAACTGAAGTCTGTACACCAGTTTACCTACCTTGGCTGCATCATCACGTCAGACGCCAAGCTGGACAAGGAGCTGGACAACAGGCTGGCAAAAGCGAACAGTGCTTTCGGGCGACTATTCAAGCGGGTGTGGCACAATCAACAGCTGAAAAAAGGCACCAAGATCAGCGTGTACAGAGCTGTCGTCCTCAGCACCCTGCTGTACGGTTCCGAGTCCTGGGCCCTCTACCGCAGCCAACTACGACTCCTCGAACGCTTTCACCAGCGCTGCCTGCGCACCATCCTCAGCATTCACTGGAGTGACTATGTCACCAACGTCGAGGTCCTTGAACAGGCGGAAACTGTGAGCATCGAGGCTTTGCTGCTGCGGACACAGCTTCGCTGGGCGGGGCAGGTCTCCAGGATGGAGGATCATCGCCTACCCAAGATCACTCTGTTCGGCGAGCTCGCCACTGGACACCCAGACAGAGGGGCACCAAAGAAGAGATACAAAGACGGTCTCAAGAAGTCGCTTAGTGCCTGCCAAATCGACCACCGCCAGTGGTCTTCGCTTGCTGCGGACCGTGACACCTGGCGCTCCACCATTCACAAGGCAGCCGTCTCCTTTGAGGACTCTCGCAGAGCTAACCTTAAGGACAAGCGGCTTAGAAGAAAAAACAGAGTTGTCGTAACTCAGAACCCTGACCAGACCTTCCCCTGCAGCCACTGCGGTCGAACCTGCCTGTCCCGGATTGGCCTCCGCAGCCACGTAAATGCCTGCAGACGACATGGGCAAGCCCTATAGAATCTTCGTTCGCGAAGTCAAGGCAAGATTACTGTAAACAGAATGTGTTCGTTGTGTGAAAGACTGTCGTTAGTATGCCTGAACTGTTTTTGTTGTTGTGATTTGTAGTTTGTTTTTAATTATTATTTGTAAAGAGTTCCGAGCCTGCGTAAGTGGAACAAGAAGCTATAGAAACTTACTTACTTACGCCTGTCACGGCTCCCAGGGTACAGGCCGTCGACGAGCGACCTCCAGCGACTCCTGTCCTGTGCTTCTCCTTCGATTTTACTCCAGGTGGTTCCCAGTCTCTTGATGTCAGCTTGGAGGTCTCGACGCCAGGTGTTTCTCGGCCTGCCTCTATTCCTGTTAACCTTGGGGTTCCATGACAATGCCTGCCTAGTGATACTGGAAACTGGCTTTCTCAGACTGTGACCAATCCATCCCCATCTTCTTCGCCCGATTTCATTATCTGCTGTTATCTGCTCTGCTCTCTCCCAGAGTCTGACGATGCTGATCTTCTCTGGCCATTGGATTTTCAAGATTATTCTAGGGAAACTGTTTATGAAGATCTGTACTCTGTTGACTGTGGTTTTTGTCAACCTCGAAGTCTCTGCTCCATATAGGAAAACTGCTTTTAAGTTGGAGTTAAAAATCCGGACTTTGCTGTGTTGTGACAGCTCTCTAGAACTCCACACTTTGTTCAACTGGAGAAAGGATGCTCTTGCTTTACCGATTCGTGCTCTGACATCTGCATCAGTGCCGCCTTTTTTGTCGATGATGCTTCCGAGATAGGTGAAGGACTCCACCTCCTCCAACAGGGTGCCAGCAAGCAAGACTGGTTCTTCCCTGGTTGCGTTCAGCCTCATTGTCTTTGTTTTCTGTTTGTGGATGGTGAGGCCCACTTGGGACGAGATGTCAGCAAGCCTCGTGATCTTGTCCTGCATTTGTTGATGAGTGTGGGACAGTAATGCCAAGTCGTCTGCAATGTCGAAGTCGTCAAGCTGTGTCCACAGTGTCCACTGTATTCCGCTTCTTCTCTGCTCAGTCGTCCTCTTCATGACCCAGTCAATTGCCACTAGGAAAAGGAACGGAGACAGCAAACACCCCTGCCTGACTCTGGTTCTGACCTGGAGCTTCCTGGTGAACTGCCCTTCGTGGATCACGCGACATGTCATGCCATCGTATCTGCTCTTGATCAGGCAGACAAGATTTGTGGGTACCCCGTAGTGTCATACGAGTTTCCACAAAGTCTCTCGGTCCAACCTGTCAAATGCTTTCTCGCAATCCACAAAGTTGACGTACAGCGGAAAGCTCCACTCCAGAGACTGTTCCACGATGATGCGGAGAATGGCGATCTGGTCTGTACATCATCGGTTTTTCCTGAATCCTGCTTGCTGGTCTATCAGCTGGGGGTCGACGGAGCTCTTCATTCTCTCCAGGATGATCCTTATGAAGACCTTTCCTGGTACTGACAGCAAGGTGATTCCTCTGTAGATGGAAGTCTTGCTGAGGTCGCCTTTTTGGGGAAGCTTGATTAAGGTGCCCCTACTTCCAGTTAGCCGGCATCACCTCCTCCTCCCAGATCTTTCCAAACAGCGGGTACAGCAGCTCTACTGTTGTCTCTAGGTCTGCTTTCAGGGCCTCCGCTGTGATGCTATCTGGCCCAGCTGCTTTGCCGTTTTTCAAATATGCCACTGCTCTTCTGATCTCTCCCCGGCTGGGTCTGTCACAGCGGATGGATAGGCCAGTCTCTGCTGGCTAGATGTCTAGGGGGGGGGGGGGGAGGGTCGGGTGGGGTGGGTCTGTTCAGTAACTCTTCAAAATACTCGGCCCATCTGTCGAATTGGTCTGCTCTGTCTGCAATAGGCTTGCCTTCTAAGTCTTTTACTGGTCTTTCTGAATGGACATACTTGCCCGACAATCTTCTGGTAATGTCGTAGAGCTGTTTCATGTTGCCGCTGCTTGCTGCCTTTTCTGCCTCTGCTGCCAGGCTGTCTATGTAGGCCCTCTTTTCTGCCCTGATACTCCTCTTCGCCTCGCGGTTGGCTTCCGAGTATTCCTCTTGTGCCCTTGCTTTGGCTGCTCTCGTGCGACTGTTGTTCACAGCTGCTTTCTTCTGCTTCCTCACTTCTGTCTTCTTCAAGGTCTGTGCCGACAGCCAGTCCGTGTGATGGTGTTTCCTGAACCCTACAGTGTCTTTGCAGGTTGAGTTCAGCGCCTTTCTAACTGCCTTCCACAGCTGCTCTATGGTGACCGCCTCCCCTTCATTTACTAGCTCCTGTATCGCTTGAAACCGGTTCGACAGCACTAGTTTGAACTCTTATCTCGCTCCAGTCTCTCTCAGGAGGCCTACATTATAGCGCTGTCTTCTTGTTGTCTCTGTGCGGCTTTTCTTTAACTTGAGCTTTATTCTTACGGTAAGCAGATGGTGGTCTGAGGCGACATCTGCTCCCCTCCTCACTCGAACATCTTGAAGGGTTCTTCTAAATTTCTCGCTAATGCAGATATGGTCTATTTGGTTCTCTGTAGTATGGTCAGGTGAGACCCAAGTTGCTTTGTGTATTCTTCTGTGTTAGAAGATGCTGCCTCCAATGACACAAGTCTGTTTAGAGCACAAAAGTCTACAAACCTCTCCCCGTTCTCACTCATCTCCCCTAGTCCCTGTCTCCCCATCACCTCTTCGTATCCGGTGTTGTCCTCCCCTATTTTGGCATTAAAATCACCCATGACGATGGTGATGTCTCGCTCCGCACATTTGTCCACAGCACTCTGGAGTCGGTCGTAGAACTCATGTTTCTCTTCCTCGTCACTGTCATTAGTGGGCGCATAACACTGGATGACGTTCAGCTTAATCTTTTTCCTGGTTCTAAAGGCTGCTGTGATAATTCTTGGCCCAAGAGGTTCCCAGTCCATCAGCGCTTTCTGTGCCACTGGTGACAGCATGAATGCTACACCTTCTGTGGTGTGTGTGGGAGGGGGGAGGCATTCTCCTACACAACAGCCTTTTCTGCCCAGACTGCGTCCTTGTGGCTTCACTGATACCTAGCAGGGCAATCTTGTACTTTTGCATTTCCGCTGCCATCTGGGCAGCCTTCCCGCTCTGGTACATGGTCTTGTCTTGTACATGATTGTGTCACTGGATAGAGAGAGGCTGCTCGGTCCTGTGGCTTCCGAAGACTTTTGGCTTTCACCACACGACGTCATAAATCTTCTCCCGGGAAGAAATTGCTGTTCGTCTATTCGTCGGCGTTACTGTAGCTATTTCCTTGTTTGCAGGGTGGGGAAGTAATCCCCAATCCCAACCCCCTTTCTAGGAGAACCAAGAGTTTTCTGTCGGGGTCTCCTTCCCATAGACCATGTTGGTTCACGGCACCTTATTTCATTCGGTGCACCCCTCTCACGAGGGACCCCTTATCCACCACCCAGGGGACGCGCCTCAACGCAATATATGGTCCCAACGCGAGGACGCTATAGAAATGTACTGTATTATTACTGTATTATTTATCTTCTTCTTATTATTATTATTTCCTGGAGAAGATCATGCAGGAAACCCTCCACGACCACCATACTTCAATCTCTATTGGTGGCAGATCCCTGTGCAATCTTCGATTCGCAGACGACATTGACCTCATGGCAGGCAGCAATAGTGAGCTCCAAAACCTGACAGACAAACTTTCAAGTAGCGCAGGGTCTTATGGCATGGAGATCAGTACGGATAAAAGCAAAGTGATGATCAACACCACAAGCGACAGCAGCAGCAATATTCACATGAATGGCCAGAAGCTAGAAGAGGTCAATAGCTTCAAGTACTTGGGAGCCACCCTGTCCAAAGACGGTAGTTGCATAGCAGAGATCCGTATCAGGATAGGTACAGCAACATCCGCAATGGCCAGGCTGGACAGGATATGGCGAAGTAACTCCATCAGCTTCACCATCAAGTACAGGCTTTACAAGTCCCTCGTAGTGTCTATTCTACTCTACGGCTGTGAGACTTGGACACTGCTTGCAGACTCAGAAAAGAAAATCCAGGCCTTTGAGAACAAGTGCCTGAGGAAGTTGCTCCGCATCTCGTACCGCGAGCACAAGACCAACGAATATGTACGGAGCATCGTCACTTCCCTGGTGGGCCCACATGAACCCCTTCTGGCAACTGTGAAACGGCGCAAGCTTGCTTGGTTTGGCCACGTGACCCGACACAACACCTTGTCCAAGACTATCCTCCAAGGCACTCTCGAAGGAAGTCGTCGGCGAGGTCGT
Organism: Semisulcospira habei; assembly: GCA_036245525.1. Classification (NCBI taxonomy): domain Eukaryota; kingdom Metazoa; phylum Mollusca; class Gastropoda; family Semisulcospiridae; genus Semisulcospira; species Semisulcospira habei. The sequence continues at coordinate 95,720,511 of BTPG01000003.1, read as the reverse complement.
CAGAGAAAGAGTTGGGTCGCAAACATAAAAGAATGGACCGAACTCGAGATGCCAGACTTGCTTGCCACCGCCCAAAATAGAACTCAGTGGAGAGCACTGTCTGTTGCTGCTGCCTTTCAGTCCCCCCAACGCCCAGTTCGGGCAAGGGACTGATGATGATGATGATGATGATGATGATGATCTTCTTCTTATTATTATTAGTAGTATTATTATTATTATTATTATTATTATTATTATTATTATTATTATTATTATTATTATTATTATTATTATTTCTACTGACAGTTTCAGAGCACTTTCATGCATACTTTTCCAAGTCCTTTTTTTGTTGTGGCATTTAGCTTAACTCTGGCCGACAGTGTCAATCTACTTTCATGCATACCGCTCCAGGGCCCATTTACACGAGCAAGCGTAGCCCTGACAGTCTACAAAGCAAGTTGCTCCGCTATAGCGGGGCGAGTGTTGTGACACTATAGCGGAGCACCTGTTTAGTGGCTGGCGTAGGACTATGCTCGCTCATGCAACTGAGCCCAGGTCTAAGACAAAAGTCTTAGACTCGTATTGTGACAGTAGGATGAGACTTCTGGCTTTCAACTGGCCGACTGCTTCAGTCTACTTTCATGCATAACACACCTGCTTATCCTGTCCATCGCTGCATTCCGGCCAGATCGTGCAGAGAAAGTGATGCTTGAAATCGGACCAGTACGGCACAGAACAGTTCCACTTGCCGTCAGACAGCTTCTGGGGTACTGCCGACTGGTTATGGAAGGAGAAGATCATCTTGAAACCGTGCAGTGAGTCCATCTTGCTGTCGCTTTGGAGGTGCAGAGAGATGGAACTTGTATAAAAAAAAGTCTCACCTTCGAGGGATCGACATCAGAGTAGTCAAACAGCAACTGGCCTGCTGCAGGGGATTTTGTGACAATTACGCTTTGAATCGTCTGTGTAGAGGCACTTCGAGGTTTACATCGTGTCAGTGTATCTGATGAAGATTATTATCAGACCGACATATCGCAGGCGCGGAGTTCAGATAATCATCTTCAGAGGACTACAAACCACTATGTAACCCGAGAAGTACCCCAAAACGACGGTCCAATGCCATTGTCGTTCAGTCTAAATTACGCACTATTTGAAGCCTCGAATGTCAATCAGGAGTAAAGCGCCAAATATTTCTGACGTCAGACTGTATTTTCTGGGAAATACACAGGGGACGCAACTCTGTATATAGGCTACCATGCCCGATCGTGCCAATGTGCTTGATTTTTATCGATGGAATTTCAATAGTTTACCAGCGAGACTGCTTCTAAGCAGCCAGTGACAATATCAAAATCTGAATCAATCGGGTGCGGACTTGTTCACTGGCTTCAAGTAATAAAACATCTAAATTTTGAGCGCAGGCCGTGTGGCATACGATTGTATATGAGGTACTCTTATTTTACACATGACGCATGTATTGGTGGCATCTTTCGCCAACCAGTAGGCCTACTGAACTCATATACGCATTTAACAATAACTCGATCTTTCCAACAAAGACTAAAATGTCGTCGATCTGTCACATTTGTTTCTTTCTTTTTCTTTCTCTCTTATTGCACGAGCGGCAACAGTCTTTGCTTTCTAAACAGCATGCGCGCTATCATGGAGCATAATGAACAGTTTCGACCTGTCTAAGTTCAGGGTTTGAATTGCGACATATTTGTGTAGCACTCGTGTGGTGTGCTAACCGCTTGAGTCATGCCGAAATAAGGTACATTGCTTTTAATTCCCTATCGTCTACCACCATTTGATCTTTGTGATTTCCGGTTATTTATCGTGTAAGGTGTCGGACAGCAATGGTGTATGCGTTCAGACTAAAGACCTAGGTCAGATTCCTGCGGTATACTAGAACTGCCGATTGGCCAGCTGATTAACAAATTACAAGTACGGCAATGGTTCTAGGACGTAGGCATTGGGGGCATTGAATCCCCCTGCGATGTTTAGATCCTGATTAATCACAATGTCAGAAAATAGAGTGACTAAACGACAATGGACTTTGGAAAGTTAAAGGTAAAGCGTGTTCTTAATTAAACGAACTTTTGATCGACAAACCTAGATCAGAGAAAATCGGCGATCTTTTGGTTTGTTTCTTAATTGAGGTTGAACGAACCTAGGCGAACTTCAGCAAACCAGGTTTGTCGTGGTTCTCTTTCTTAACCGAAGTGCTTGATTCGGCGAAGGTGTTCAAAATGGCTGCCGCTATGCCGAATCGCGATTTGGACGATTTTTGTTTTTGTACTCCTTGCAATAGTGATCCCATAAACAGCGTTCCGCCTCTCACAAATCAATAAAAATAGGTCTTCTTCTTCGCACGAGTTAAATATCGCCGTGTGCCATAGTTGTTTGAATCGGTAACTATCTTCTTATCTCCAACGCAGAAGAGGGTAAAAATTTTGACCAGTCAGAGAAAAGGTTCGCCTTGGTTTGCTCAACACGTTGAGCGAACCTTTTCCGACTGCAAACTATGGTTTGCCGAGGTTCGTGAACTACTTCGAACTAGGTTCGCCGTATCGTTAGATCGTCCAATTAAGAACCAACCTGGTTCGTTCGAGATCGTGAACTCTAGTTCGTCAGAGTTCGCGAACTAAAGTTCGTTTAATTAAGAACATGCTTAAGTCAACATTTTTTTTATTTTATTTTATTTTATTTTATTTATTTATTTATTTATTTTGTGGAGTTCCAGAGAGCTGTCACATTACACCAAAGTCCGGATTTTCAACTCCAACGTAAAAGCAGTTCTCCTATATGGAGCAGAGACTTGGAGATTGACAAAAACCACAGTCAACAGAGTACAGATCTTCATAAACAGTTGATTTAGAAGAATGTTGAAAATCCACTGGCCAGAGAAGATCAGCAACGTCAGACTCTGGGAAAGAACAGAGCAGATAACAGCTGAGAATGAAATTGAGCGAAGAAGATGGGGATGGATTGGTCACAGTCTGAGAAAGCCAGCTTCCAGTATCATTAGGCAGGCATTGTCATGGAACTCCCAGGAAAAGAGTAAAAGAGGTAGGCCGAGAAACTCCTGGCGTCGAAACCCCCAAGCAGACATCAAGAGACTGGGAACCACCTGCAGTAAAATCGAAGGAGAAGCACAGGACAGGAGTCGCTGGAGGTCTCTCGTCGACGGCCTATACCCGGGTAGGGGTGACAGGCGTAAGTAAGTAAGTCAACATTCGACGTCGTTTGGCGATAACAAGTAGATAAACCACGTCCCCGCCACTGAAAGTACATTGTCCTGTCTGAAATGTCGTCATTCAAAGACCTAAACCACAAACGTCCAAGAAACATGTGCACAACTTGGTCACAGCAAGAGACATAGATCCTCATGAGCCCTCGCTGTCGCGGGGGCTCATGAGGATCTATGTTTCTTGCATTTGGATTGTGTTAACTTTTTGGGTGTGACGAGAGTGAAGGCAAAAGGCCTTTTGTTAGGGAGTTTAATCCACTAGTTTCGTCTTGTATATCGCATGCTTTTGTCTTTCGTATTGCATGTTTGCCCGGGGTTATATTCTGTTTTTATCGATACGCGTGCAGTTTTGAATAATAATAATAATAATACTTACTGTATTTATAATGTGCTTATCTTATAATAATTATAACTCCAAGCGCGCACTCACAGCTCGCGCACGCATGCGCACGCTTTAGACAACGACTCACGTACCAGAAATATTGAAATACAATACGACAGTCACCTTGGGGTGGGGGGTGTGGTGGTATGGTGCTAGAACTGTTGAAAGAGGTGAGTTTTGAGGGCGGACTGGAAGGAGGAGAGAGAGTGTTTCTGACGGAAAGAGAGTGGGGGAATGTTCCAGGTGGATGGACCGTATACTGAAAAGGAGCGGGGGCCGAAAGTGCTGAGTTTGGTACGGGGGATGTGGAGGCGGAGAGGGTCGGAGGCGGAGCGGGGAGGAGTGTAGGGGTGAAGTAAGTTGGAGAGATAGGCAGGAGCGCAATTGTTCAGGGATTCGTAGCAGAGAGACAGAATCTTGTATTGGATGCGTTGGGGAATGGGAAGCCAGTGAAGGAGTTTGAGCCGGGTGGTGATGTGGTCGGATTTTTTCTTTCTGAGGACGAGGCGGGCAGCATTGTTCTGGACGCGCTGGAGAGTGAGAGTGGTGGAGTGAGGGAGGCCGGAAAGGAGAGAGTTGCAGTAGTTGATGCGAGATAGGATGAGAGAGACAGCGAGTTTGGTGACCTGCCTGTGAAATCAGAACATCTATGGACGTTATAGCTATATTTTTTATTTATTTATTTATGTATTTATTATTTTGTAATGTCGTTATAACTGATGTTTACATCCGAGTATTTTAAGTTAGTCTTAGGCAGTGAGTATGTTTCGATAATTTAAATATTATAGCACTAAATTTACATTGAAGTGTTATAAGATATTATAGTTTTTAAAACGGTTTAGTATATTATGTAGACATGATAATAGGCTGTGTTTATGTTGACATGTTAGTAGGCTGGTGTTTTGACAACAACCCCTCAATTTGCATGTTGATAAGACTAAGAAAATGATAATTATTTCAGGGAAAAACCTGATTCCTTACCTTAGCCAGCCAGAGAAACGATATTGAAATTGTTGAAACGTTCAAGTTCCTGGGTACTCTCATTTCGCACGATCTGAAGTAGGAGAAGAATATTGGACAGCTAGAAAAGAAAGCAGCGCCTGTTTTTTGTGTTTTTCTTCGGCGGTAGAAGTCTTTTGGCGTCAGTCAGCAGATCATGGTGCAATTGTACCGGGCCGCCATTGAGAACGTTCTTACCTACTCAATACGAAGCCCGCTAGGAATTAAATAGGGTTATCAAAACAGCATCTCATATTGTTGGAACTGATCTCCTCTCGCTTGAATCTCTGTACCACGCACGCACCATCAAGAGAGCGAGCTCCATCATACACGACAAGCTCCATCCTGTACAAAGCCTGATCGAGCCCTTGCCATCTGGCTCACGCTTTAGATCCATCAAGGCCAAAACCACTTGTTTTCAGAAGAGCGTTTATCCCTTGGCGGTTCAGGCCCTCTCTAATGTTGCTGTGATATGATATAACTCAGCAGATTGACGCAAAGTCCCTTTAGAATTACCTACGGCCCATCGTTGTTTATAGTTCTTTGTATATTATATTGAGCCTCTTCTTAAACAGGATATACAGTTTTACAAATACATACATTATGTATTTAGCTATCTGTTTTCGTTGCGGCTCACCTGGCGTTTTTTTTTTTTTTTTTGGGTGTCATAATATGGTTATTATGCTATCTATCTATCTATCTATCTATCTATCTATCTATCTATCTATCTATCTATCTATCTATCTATCTATCTATCTATCTATCTATCTATCTATCTATCTATCTATCTATCTATCTATCTATCTATCTATCTATCTATCTATCTATCTATCTATCTATCTATCTATCTATCTATCTGTCTGTCTGTCTGTCTGTCTGTCTGTCTGTCTGTCTGTCTATCTGTCTGTCTGTCTATCTATCTATCTATCTATCTATATCCCGTCGTCTTGCCGACCGTTGGGGCACCACTGATGACTTGACAACCAGCTCCCTCCAATCCACTATGTTCTCTGCCATTCTCAGCGTATCGCCCAGCTTGAGTCCTGTCCACTCTGAGATATTGTCCTCCCATCTTTTCCTCTGTCTTCCTCTCCTTCGTCCTCCTTGCACAGTGCCTTGCAGGATTGTTTTGGCAAGCCCTGCTGAACGCGTGACATGGCCACACCACTTCAGTTTGAGTTTTTTCACAATGGCTAATAGGTCTTCATAGGGCCCGATGGCTTGCCTGATTATGCTTCCCACTTTGCAAAATAAAATCTGTCAACCGCGAGAACTTCTTCGACGAAGCTGTCGACCTTCTTTCGGACCCCGCCCCCTCTCCCGATCTTGCATCCCATTTCGATTCCTCCCTTCGAAAACTTCTAGACACCCATGCCCCTGTCACCACCTGCTCCATACCCAACCGATTCCCCTCCCCCTGGCTCACTGACGACATAGCCGAGGCCAAGCGCGAGCGCCGACAAGCGGAACGCCGCTGGCGCTCATCTGACCTCGCCGTTCACAGACAGATATTCCAAACAACTAGATCCAAAGTCTGCAAAATGATCTCCGACTCTAAACGCAAACACCTTCAAAACCAAATCCTGGAATCCATGTCTTCCAAAACCCTCTACGCCACCATGAACACACTCCTAGGCACTTCCAAAGACTCTCCTCTCCCCAACACACACAGCAAAGAAGAACTCCCGTCCGCTTTTTCTAACTATTTTTCGGACAAAATCCAAACTCTGCGCAACGCACTCGACACTCTGCCTTCTCCGCCTTGCCATCCCGACCCCACCATTTCCGGCACTCCCCTCTCGTCCTTCCGCCCCGTCTCTCAGGATGAAGTCCTCAAGACCATAAAGTCCATGCCCTTCACAACCTGCAAACTAGACCCCCTCCCAGCTTCTCTCTACCGTAACGGCCTTCCAAAACGTCTGCCTTTCATTACCGACATCATCAACACATCTCTAGAGAACGGCTCCGTCCCCGATATCTTCAAGTCCGCCATCGTCCGTCCCCTCCTCAAAAAACACAACCTCGACCTGAACGAACTCAAGAACTATCGTCCAGTCTCCAATCTCTCTTTCCTGTCCAAGCTTCTTGAGAAGGTTGTTCTCAACCAGCTCAACCTCCACCTCACCGACAACAACCTGCTCAGTCCCTTCCAGTTTGCCTATCGTAAACATCACAGCACTGAAACAGCCCTTCTACATATCCTAAACGACCTGCTCTTCTCCACCGACTCGGGCAATATCTCCCTTCTTACGCAACTTGATCTCTCTGCCGCCATCGACACTATAGACCACTCTATCCTCCTCCACCGACTCCACCACTCCTTCGGCATCACTGACTCTGCTCACTCCTGGTTTCTCTCCTACCTCTCCGACAGACAGCAGTCCGTCACCATCAACGGCGTCTCCTCCAACCCAGTCACGCTCTCCTGCGGAGTTCCACAGGGGTCCGTCCTGGGCCCGGTCCTTTTCACACTCTACACCTCTCCTCTGTCCAACATCATCCAGTCTCACCGCATACACCACCACCTCTACGCTGACGACTCACAACTGCAAGACAAAGACAAACTCGACAACACTCAGTCACTACTGACTCGCACGGCTGACTGCTACGAAGACGTGAAAAACTGGATGACAACAAACACGCTTAAACTGAACGACGACAAAACAGAAGCCATGCTGGTAGGCACTCGCCAGAAACTCTCCCAGTTCCCTCCCTCTCTCCACCTTCAACTCGATAGTACCCCCATCTCCCTCTCTGACTCGGCCAAGAACCTCGGCGTCATCCTCGATTCCTCTCTGTCCATGACCAGCTTCGTCTCCGACACGGCCCAGGCATGCTATTTCCACCTCCGCCGCATCAGTCAGATCAGAAAATATCTCACCACCGAAGCTGCCACCAGACTTGCTGTCTCTCTCATCTTATCTCGCATCGACTACTGCAACTCTCTCCTTTCCTACCTCCCCCACTCCACCACTTTCACTCTCCAACGCGTCCAGAACAACGCTGCCCGCCTCGTCCTCAGAAAGAAAAAATCCGACCACGTCACTCCCCTGCTCAAACTCCTTCACTGGCTCCCCATCCCCCAACGCATCCAATACAAAATTCTGTCTCTCTGCTACAAATCCCTGAACAACTGCGCTCCTGCCTATCTCTCCAACTCACTTCACCCCTACACACCTTCCCGCTCCCTCCGCTCTGCCTCCGACCTTCTCCGCCTCCACATCCCTCACACCAAACTCAGCACTTTCGGCCCTCGCTCCTTCTCCGTCTACTTTCCTTCCACCTGGAACACTCTCCCACTCTCTCTCCGTCAGAAACACTCTCTCTCCTCCTTCCAGTCCGCCCTCAAAACTCCCCTCTTTCAACAGTTTTAGCACTATATCACCACACTCCCCACCGCAAGCTGACCGTCGTAATGTATTTCACTATTTGTGGTACGTGAGTCATTGTCTAAAGCGTGCGCATGCGTGCGCGAGTTGTGAGTGCGCGCTTAGAGTTATAATTATTATAAGATAAGCGCATTATAAATACCGTAATTATTATTTATTTATTATTTACTTCCTTGTTCGTGATGTGATCTCTGTATGAAATGCCAAACAGCCTTTGAAAACATCGCATTTCAGTCGCTTGTATCCTCCTTTCAAGGTCTGCTGTGAGGGTCCATGACTCGCAGGCATACAAAAATACTGAGATGACTAAGAAGCGCATCAGTCTGATCTTGGAGCAGAGCGTGATGTTTCTGTCCTTCCATATGGTCTTTAATTTTGTCAGTGCTGTTGTTGTCTGCGCAATCCTGGACAGTATTTCTGGTTTTCATCCCTCATCTGTCACAATGGCTCCTAAGTATTTGAATTTATTAACTGTTTCTAGTTTTTGGCTTCCAATATATGCTATAGATTTATCTTATTTTACTTACTTAGATGTGTGTGCATACTTAGTAGAATGACTGCTATACATATGTGTGGTTTGGTATTTTAGAGTCTGCTTCATTGTGATGTATGTATGTTTTATGTGTTGATGTTAATATGGACGCTCGTCAGTTATGCGCAACAAATTCCTAATGTTTATGCATCTGGCAATGAAGTTTATCGTATCTTATCTTATGTATTAGTTACCTTTCTTTGTTTTTTGTTTTTTTTTTAATAGAGTTTAAAATGTTTTAGTATTAAATAATATAAACTTAATGTTTCTGTGTTTGAAGTTTAATAAGTCTTAATTTTAGTATTAGAAGTCCTACGGATTCAGTATTTGACATATATACACATTGTATATTAGAATGTCTTGGCATTAATTCAGGTTTATTTAATGATTTAAATTTTTCTTGTTACTCTGTAATTGTCCTTGAATGGAGACATACAGTTTATTTGATTGAATTCCCCCCACCCGGTCTGCCCTGTGCAACTTGGGTGGGGTTAACTACTTTTTAGTTCTCAGCGTCACCCTGGTCAGCCCCACAGTGTGGCTTTAACCTTTACTTTCTGGGGCATGTGTTTCTGTCTACCCTCGGTCCATTCACCTGTATTTTCTTTTTTTAAACTCTCCCTATTGTCTGCGCTGTCTGTAGCTCTTGATATTGGATGTGTGTTGGTAAATGGTCGTTTGTTTATTTAGCGTATTAGACCGGCTGGCGACATACATTCAATATTCTGTTGTTGTTTTTCCACAAGCGGACAAGCGGCGCAGGCACGTCCTGAGAAAGTCTTGTTGCTGTCGGGACGTTAAGCAATGTACAACCAACCTATTTTATTGAATTGAATTTAATACCTAAGTCAGAAGAAGGGTCAGGCTACAGCGCGCGCACACACACATACACACACACACGCGCGCACGCACGCACGCACACACACACAAACAAACAAACAAACAAACACAACTAATATAAAACCAAAAGAAGAAGAGGAAAAACAGCCTGGACGTGGTTTGAGCAGTATTGTTAAGCCTTTGGGTGACGGTTACGAACCGGTGTAAGTCGTGAAGAATCCAGCAGGTATCATCGCGACGAAACCCGCTACCGACACCCAGAGGGTTAACTCATTCCACCCCAGACCCACCACAGCAAGATAAGGATCGACCATGATAGTTCAAGGGTGATGCCAGAATAGCTTGGCGCCTATGGGCGCCAAGATATTCTGGCATCACCCTTGCACTATCGTGGTCGATCTGTGTCCTGCACTGCAATGCAGACTTCAGAGAACAACAGCAAAATTTTGGGATTTCGGTCTTGGGGTAGAATGAATTAAGAAGCTCGTGGGGTACCCGAAAACAGACTGAACGAACTTTATAACAAGTGTCATATAGTGGTACCTCCTGAAACCTTCACACAAACATACAGTTTGTTACAAAGCAGACGTTGGTCGCCTTTGGCCTGCGCTCAGCCGTGCATAGACACACTCACACAGCCGTGCCCGGGCCAATAGCGGACGTCATCGACCCGATGGCTTTTGCCCACTGGGTATGCACGGCCTTCCGAACATCGGAAGTAGGTCAAAACTGCTGGGGTGTCGACGGAATGCAGTGGATTAAAAACCCGCACAAACATGCTATATCACAAGTGTGTCCGGATTTAACAAGAAGAAGTCGATTAAAATTATGTACACTCCCCAAAAACACGATTTTTCTTTTAGTTGTTTGATTATTTTCTTGATTTTTTATATTGGTTTTGTTGGCTGTTGTCACACAGCCTGTATAAAATCTCAAAGCAGCCTTATCCATATTATCGCAAAGCTCGTTGTTACTACAACAATAGTTATTAAATATTAAAATGAATAAATAAAACAGCCGTGATACTCTTTTAGGCAATTTGCTGTTGAGCTGGTGGAGTCCTCTGTGCGCAAAGGTCATCGGACCGAAGTCACGTGTCCGTCCAGACTTCTTACCCCCTCATTGCCGATAACAAGTGGGCACGATCCGACCGCAACAATCAGAGATCGTGAGGATCGTGAGGATCGTGAGGATCGTGAGGATCTCCGCCTCTCGCGGAGACTAAGGTTTGTCTATGTCTCTTTGATAGTTTGGGTTTTTGGTTGTTGAATGAACCAAGATTGCAGAAACAAAATGTAGGCACAGGGCAGGGAAGGGGTTAATGTAGGCACAGGGCAGGGAAGGGGTTAATGTAGGCACAGGGCAGGGAAGGGGTTAGGCCATTGTTTTCGTCAAAGCACGGGCAATAATGACCTACTTCTGAGTTACGAAGCACGGGCAATAATGACCTACTTCTGAGTTACGAAGCACGGGCAATAATGACCTACTTCTGAGTTACGAAGCACGGGCAATAATGACCTACTTCTGAGTTACGAACAATGTCTATTGCTGGTATAATACTGGCCTTGGCATTTGCTGCCCTTGTACATTTCCAATGAGCTTTTACTAAACATGTCTGTGGAGTATATTTCGATGTCGGCAATCAGTAAAGTCGTCATGATGTAGTTGTCTGCCGGGGCCTTCACTGTTACGCAGCTGTCGATTTCGGGCGGGAGTTTCTCGTCTACCACAAACCCAGGAGTCATGACGTAACCTGAGAAGAAGAGAGTACATTTATACCTAGTAAGGTGATGAATACGCTTGCAAAGGACAAACACATGAATGATTCTCTAATCTTTGAGGTATCAAAAGGGTAAACGGAGATTAAAACCGAAACTGATTTTGGTTTTTGTCACGTGAAAACGCTGAGAAGTTAACCCCTTCCCTGCCACTGTACGTACGCTCTGTGTTCATTTTCGCATTGAAATCTTGGTTCAGTGAAGCCCAAAAGCCACCATCGTCCACGAAACGTTTATACAAATTGCTCTAAGCAAGAGGCATAGATCCTCATGAGCTTCTGCGAGTCGGGGAGCTATTGCGGATCTGTGTGTTTTGGAGATGGATAGTTATTTCATTTTTGTCCACAGTGAGAGGGTTGATGGATTACAGACCCCTAGATAGCCCGTTCTAGCGGGGCGGATTTGTTCCTTGCCCCGTCTTGTTCCCCTGACCATTTGCCCCTCCTTTCCCCCCGCCCCCGTACGAGACTGACGGTGAAGAGGTTGAGCCTGAATAGCTGTACGTCATTACCTGTTGTGTGCGAGGTGTACGTGATTACCTGTTGTGTGCAAGGTGTACGTGATTACCTGTTGTGTGCGAGGTGTACGTAATTACCTCTTGTGTGCGAGGTGTACGTGATTACCTGTTGTGTGCGAGCTGTACGTCATTACCTGTTGTGTGCGAGATGTACGTCATTACCTGTTGTGTGCGAGGTGTACGGGATTACCTGTTGTATGCGAGGTGTACGTCATTACCTGTTGTGTGCGAGGTGTACGGGATTACCTGTTGTTTGCGAGGTGTACGGGATTACCTGTTGTGTGCGAGCTGTACGTCATTACCTGTTGTGTGCGAGGTGTACGGGATTACCTATTTTGTGCGAGGTGTACGGGATTACCTGTTGTGTGCGAAGTGTACAGGATTACTTGTTGTGTGCGAGCTTACGTGGTTACCTGTTATGTGCGAGCTTACGTGGTTACCTGTTATGTGCGAGCTTACGTGGCTACCTGTTGTGTGCGAGCTTACGTGGTTACCTGTTGTGTGCGAGCTTACGTGGTTACCTGTTGTGTGCGAGCTTACGTGGTTACCTGTTGTGTGCGAGGTGTACGGGATTACCTGTTGTGTGCGAGCTTACGTCATTACCTGTTGTGCGCGAGGTGTACTTCAGCTCCAGCTCCGGGCGGCTGCTGCCGGGTACAGCGGTGAAACCCCAGTGAAAAAAGCCGTTCTTATTCGTAGCAACCTAGAAACAGTGTCACGATCGGACGCCATTATTTATTTCAGCTGCCCTTACTTTGCTGAAAAGCGTAAAAATGTGTTTTAAAAAAAAGACTATTACAGCAGACCAAATGCAATCAGATTTGAACAGCTACTTACTAGAAGCAGAAAAACTGCTCAATTGAAATTAGCACATTGTATTAACCTAATAATGAAGAAATTCTAACGCTCAAATTGTGTAGCTACTTCATGTTCCCCGCCTCATACTTACACACTGGTGTGTAAGTTCTGATGGCTTGCCGAATTATACCACATGTACTACTAAAATGTAGTAAAACTGTTGCCGCTAGGGTTTCACGTGAAAGAAAAACAGAATATAGTGGTAGAAAACCCTTTAAAATAGAAACAAATAACGACGTTTCGGATCAAAGATCCTTCCTCGGGTGACATTTGTTTCCATGTCACCTGAGGAAGGATCTTTGATCCAAAACGTCGTTATTTGTTTCTATTTTAAAGGGTTTTCTACCACTATCTTCTGTTTTTCTTCCACATGTACTACATTTGTGTTGTGTGACGGCTGTTCAGAAGCACATATGCATTATAGTCCTTTTTCACATCTCTTTGCGTCTTTTTTATTTTATTTATTATTTTATTATTGATTATTTATTTATTTTTTATTATTTATTTATTATTTATTTATTTATTGTTTTTTGTTGGGGGAAGGGGGGTTGTGGGGTGGTGTTGGGGGGGGGGGGCGGAGGGGGAGGGGAGGGGGTTTGTGGTTGGGTTTATTTTTCAGTGTTTTTGTTGCTGTTATTATTGTTAAGTCAAAATTGTTAAATTCATGGTTCATTTCTCTAATGTATCCTACGTGATGCAGACACTCTCATTTTCTGTCTGTTACACACACACACACACACACACACACACACACACACACACACACACACACACACACACACACACAGACACACACACACATGCATGCATGCGCGCGTGCACACACACACAGACACAGACACACTCAGAGACACACACACACACTCACATACACACACACACACGCACACACACACACACACACACAGGCAGAGTGGCCTCCCCCTGGACAAGCTAGCAGTGCCCGTTTTTAGGTTTCGGAATTTTTTCGAGAAATATCCTGAAAATGCCAGTATTCGGGCTTCCCAACGCTGTGGAGGTATTGCCAAACACCCTGCTAGCTGACCATTCCATTAAATCGTGGAAAATCACAGGGGAAGGTGAGGACATGACTTTTGTGGTTAGGCTGTGTACGGCAGCAGAGCAGACCGGGACCGCCATCACTACACGCAATGGACAGTGGCGACGTAAACTCCCAGGAAAAAAAATAAGAGAAGAAATTAAAACAATATACCCCCATAGACTTTTCCTATAGTATCTTCGTTCGCGAAGTCAAGCCAAGATATATATATATATATATATATATATATATATATATATATATATATATATATATATATATATATATATATATATATATATATATATATATATATATATATATATATATATATATATATATATATATATATATATATATATATATATATATATATATATATATATATATATATATATATATATATATATATATATATACTGGTATGACCCTGACATGTTCATGCAGACAGTGTAACTATTACATAACCTGCAGCAATCTGCTGTGCTGGAGCAACATACTAGCAGAAGGATAGAACATTCACAACGACAGCAGATATTTATGGACGCGAGGTCTGAAGATAGATAACTTTGAAATAGACTTTAAATGAGAGGGCAAGTTATTCCATGACTTAGCACTCGGGGCGGTCCGTGGCGCAGCGGTTAAGGCGCCAGCCACCAATGCTGAAGGTGCGAGGTTCGATTACGGGTTCCGGCGTCGGATTTTTCTCCTCTAGTAAGTGTCACCGTTAATTCGGGCGGACCGTCGGGGGTTCTTTCACCGGGTACTCCGGCTCTTCCTCCCCCACGACTTTGGTATCAGTTTCAGCCCACTTAATCAAATTTCAAATACAAACGATTTTGAAATTCCAAAAACTACAGTAGCTCGCTTGAGCTTGCCCTTAGCACCACGTGAATGTTCTGTGTTTATGTACTGTGTGTGAGTGAATGCGCGTGATTCACGTGAGCGTGCTTGTTGGGTTCAGTTCGCGGCGGCGCTTTGAGCTGATTTTTAATTGGGATAAAGCGCCTATTTAATGCGCTTATTATTATTATTATTATTATTAAAATGATATGCTAGATTTGAAGATGTCGATTATCGGTTTTGGGAGATGGATTAAGCTGTTCCTCATGTTCTCTCTATTCGTGTGGGAAAACAGCTCACGGAGGTAGGGAGGGGCGGCATCATTTAGATTTGTTTGCACAAGTAAGCATCTATTAAGTTCCAATTGTTTACTATGTGGTAGGATATTAAGGGCCTTCAGTCTTTCATCAGTAGGGGACGAACCAGGAAGAATAAGCTTAATACCTCGCCGGTAAGCGGATTTTTTTTTTCTCAAATGAATGTCTCCACAGCCGAACGAGATATTGGAAGCATAATTACAATGTGGCTTGATGTGTGCGTTAAAGAATAGTTTTTGAGCATCAATGTCAACTATATGACTTAATTTGGATAATAAAAAGAGATTCTTCGAAATAGTTTACAACTAATTTTTATGTGAGGCTCTCAGCTGAGACGTTCGTCGACTGTCACTCCTATCAAACGATGTTTTGACACTTGCTCTATGGGCTGAGAGTGAAGGGACAGCTCAAGGGGTTGCAAACTACTTTGATGCTTTTGGCGCGTCGTCACCAATATACTTTTCGTTTTAGGAATATTAATAATCATACGATTTTCTTCACACCAAGTTGAAACTTCATCTAAACTATGTTGGAGGACAGCGCTCACTGTTGAAACATTTTTATCAAATACATGTAATGTTGTATCCTCAGCAAATACTTCACAGTTTGTGTCGGGGTGTTATATTGACAATGGAAGGTCATTTATAAAGATGTTGAATAATAATAATAATAAGGGTGAATCCCTGAGGAACACCATGGGTCACCAGTCCTTCCACTGAATATTTACCATTCAAGAACACTTTCTGCGTTCTGTCTAAGAGATAGGACGAGAGAAAAGCGACTGCATTTGAATCAATGTGATATAAAGTTAACTTCTTTAGTAAGATTGATTGGTTAATGAGATAGAAGGCTTTTTAAGATCTATAAATACTACACCCGAACGTTTGGACTCATTTATGGCAGTAAGTCATTTGTGGGTTATGAGAGTTAAGGCTGTCTGACACGAATGTTTGGGCCGAAAAGCTGATTGTGCAGTACTAATAAGGCGGTTTTTCTCCAGTAATTGAAGTAAATGATTATGTATATGCTTTTCATGTAGTTTGGACACTGCTGATAACATTGCAATAGGTCTGTTCTCACTTGGGTCGCTCTGATCTTTGCGTTTTGGTAGGGGAGTAACTTTTGCTATTTTCAATTCATCGGGAAACATGCTCTTTTGAATCGAAAGGTTATATATAAAGGTTAATGATTCAACAATATTAGGGAGCGCAATTTTCAGGATTTCACTGCTAATACCGTCAACACCACAAGATGTTTTACTTTTCATGTTGGTTATAAATTTTCCTACATCAAGGACAGTCATTAGGGGAACTGAGAAAATATTGCCAGCATTTATCTGACTGTGCTGTTTCAATTGTTCTGAACATACGTATTCACCTGGCTCACTGGTGTTCGTCTGTGACAGGGTTTTAGCAATGTTTAGAAAGTGTTCATTAAATACATCATCTGTATGGTGCGGGGGGGGGGGGGGGCACTCGTTGGCACAGGTTTCAATAAATCAACATTAAAATCACCGAGTATATGTATATCATCCTTGGAGTTTTGTACTTTGTTAGCCATTACAACAAAATCATCTTGCCAGGACACTGTAGCTGCGGGGTTTCTGTAAATAAAACATACAAAGGTCGGGGTTGACTTGGCGGTTGCTTTTATCTCAAGCCACAGACTTTCTACATGGGTGGATTCCAGGTCACATCGTCGTGTCACGTTGTTAGTAATAGTATGGTGAACATAAGCACAAATGCCAGTGTGACCAGGCGCTGAAGCATCTCGCCTATGAATGGAGACATTTTGTACGGTGATAGCTTGGTCACTTATATTCTCTGTCAACCTACTTTCTGTAAAGCCAAATATATGATATGGGGAGTTTTGGTTGAGTAGTACTGTAACGTCTGATACTTTACTGCAAAGGTGATATACATTGAGGTGGCCTATTCTAAGCAAATGATCGCTGACACTAGTAAACATGTCAGGTACCTTCGCAACCAAATACTCTTGGCTTGACTTCGCGAACGAAGATTTCATAGGGGTTGCCCACGACGTCTAGGTTTTGGTGTGGGCCAATGATCGCTGACACTAGTAAACATGTCACGTAACTTCGCAACCAAACACTAGTTTGAAATATACTAACAAACTAAATGACAGTTTAAACAACAATAAAAGTGTCACTATGTGGCATGCAGATCAATGGTCAAAACACAGCACTGAAACATGCGCGAAAGATAAAAAAGGAAGAAAGAGATAGCGGATCCTAGATGTAAATGAAAACAAAAGTCTGCAGATATATAGGTCTCTGCGTGTGCATCGTACCGTTGTTAAAAACAAAACGCGATGAAGCGTACCAGTGTAATCTTATTCTATTTGCTACCGACACAGTCAGTGATAAGAATCACTTTAATAGCGACTTAGTTGTGCACTCCTGTTCAATACACAGGCTAACACAGTTTGTAAAGTCACAGAGCGCTGCAATTGTCATAATTATACGCGCATTCAGATGAGAATTGCACGCGGGTGTGTCTAACCACACTGACCACTAAGCCAGTCATCACACACTGATCAGTCATCAGGGGTCAAGTGCTAATCCTGAACCTCTTTGTAACAGGAATATGTTGTGTGATTGTATCGCGACTAATTGTCGCACAAAGAGACGCACGCGTGTCACTGATCCGTTACGGTCTAGCACACAACAAATACGAACTAAACGTGCTTGAGATTCCGTCGTGACGTCACACATTAGACACGTTAGCTATGTCAGAAAAACGTACATGAATCTATATCGTGCAGTTTTTTTTTGTTTTGTTTTGTTTTGTTTTTTTTGTTTTTTTGTTTGTTTGTTTGTTTTTTTTTTTGGGGGGGGGGTATTTTTTTATTATTTTTTTTTTCTCTCTCTCTTGGCTTGACTTCGCGAACAAAGATTTTATAGGGGTTGACCACGACGTCTGCAGGCCTGCTCGTGGCTCCGGAGGCCAATCGGGGACAGGCAGGTTCGACCGCAGTGGCTGCAGGGGAAGGTCTGGCCAGGGTTCTGAGTTGCGGCATCTCTGTTTTTTCTCCTGAGCCGCTTGTCCTTAAGGCTAGCTCGGCTGCCTTGTAAATGGTGGAGCGCCAGGTGTCACGGTCCGCAGCAAGCGAAGACCACTGGCGGTGGTCGATTTGGCATGCACTAAGTGACTTCTTCAGACAGTCTCTGTATCTCTTCTTTGGTGCCCCTCTGTCTCGGTGTCCACTGGCAAGCTCGCCGAACAGGGTGATCTTGGGTAAGCGATGATCCTCCATCCTGGAGACGTGCCCCTTCCAGCGGAGCTGCGTCCGCAGCAGCAAAGCATCGATACACACAGTTTCTGCCTGTTCAAGGGCCTAGACGTTGGTGACACAGTCACTCCAGTGAATGCCCAGGATGGTAAGCAGGCAGCGCTGGTAGAAGCGTTCGAGGAGTCGTAGTTGGCTGCGGTAGAGGGCCCAGGACTCGGAACCATACAGCAAGGTGGTGAGGACGACAGCTCTGTACACGCTGATCTTGGTGCCCGTTTTCAGCTGTTGATTGTGCCACACCCCCTTGAATAGTCGCCCGAAAGCGCTGTTAGCTTTTGCCAGCCAGCTGTCAAGCTCCTTGTCCAGCTCGGCGTTTGACGTCATGATGCAGCCAAGGTAAGTAAACTGGTACACTGAGTTTAGTTCAGACTCGCCGATGGTGATGTGGGGAGGGCGATGCTCTACCGTGGGTGCCGGCTGATGGAGGACCTCTGTCTTTTTTAGACTGACCTCGAGTCCAAAGAGCTGGGCAGCGTCTGCGAAGCAGGACGTGATGCGCTGCAGCGCTCTCTCTCTCTCTCTCTCTCTCTCTCTCTCTCTCTCTCTCTCTCTCTCTCTCTCTCTCTCTCTCTCTCTCTCTCTCTCTCTCTCTCTCTCTCTCTCTCTCTCTCTCTCTCTGTGCCACGAGGGCAGCGTCATTAGCAAAACGCAGCTCAAGAATCAGTTGGTCTAGGGTTTTGGTGTGGGCCTGCAGTCGTCTGAGGTTGAACAGGCTGCCATCGAGACGATACCTGATGTACACTGCGTCGTCATCGACGAGGTCCACTGTGGACTGCTTCAACATCATGCTAAAAAAAAGATGGTGAAGAGGGTCGGTGCCAGCACGCAGCCCTGCTTTACACCGTTGAGAATAGGGAATGGTTCTGAGAGGTCATTGTTGAGTGACCTGGCCTTGCTGGTCCTCGTGTAGCTGAACGATCATGCTGAGGAACTTTTGAGGGACAGCCATGTCGCTCCAGGATCTGCCACATTCCTTGCCTGCTCACAGTGTCGAACGCTTTTGTTAGGTCGACAAACGTTACGTACAGCCCTTTGTTCTGCTCGCGGAACTTCTCCTGAAGCTGTCTCAGCACAAAGACCATGTCGGTGGTGCTCCTGTTGGCTCTGAAGTCACATTGGGCCTCTGAGAGTTGGACTTCGGCAATGGCAGGTACCAGCCGATTCAGGAGCAGCCTTGCGAGAATTTTCCCGGCATATGACAGCAGGGTAATTCCACGATAGTTGGAGCAATCAGACCTCTCGCCTCTCTTCTTGTACAGGGTGGTAACGACTGCATCACGGAGATCCTTTGGTAGTGTTCCTTCCTCCCGGCAGCATAGAAAGAGGTCGTGGAGCTTATTGTGCAGTGCTGGGCATGAATGTTTCCAGATCTCTGGCGGTATTCCATCAATGCATGCTGCTTTACCACTCTTGAGCTGGTGGATGGCTGTGAGAGTCTCTTCAGCGGTGGGCGGTTAGGTGTGTGATTTGGAGGATGACTGCTTCTTGAACAGTGCAGTAAGTGACCGATTTCTCACGTACAAATTGAGTTTAAAAATCACTTTGAGTATAGCGTCAATATTGAAGGATATAGAATTGATATCGGTTCTACGTCGCAATCAAAGCTACACACGTTTCCCAGTTACGACAGCAATAGAGTTTTGTAGTACAAATCAATTGATAATCATGAATTTGAGCATTTGGATGGCATCAGTCCTGAATGAATAATCTCATTCGGGCTGATATATGACAGGAACAAGAGTCGGAGAGAGAGAGAGAGAGAGAGAGAGATTCAATGATTCAATGATTCAATGATTCAATGAAGCTTTATTTATCAACGGTTGAGGCATTGACATCGTCACAGACATAGCCATTTTTCAAACCTGCCGTTGCTACAAAACTACGAGACAAAATAAAAATAAAAAAAAACTAAGTATATAGTTAAATGTAAATGAAACTGACAAAAACATTGCTAGTTTAGGGAAAGAAATCCCCATGACAATCTCACACACCTAAACTGACACACACACACACACACACACACACACACACACACACACACACACACACACACACACACACACACACACACACACCATCACACACAGAGTTTGTAATTGGGAGCATACATAATCAGGGTTACAGGGCAGTATATATTTCACAACGAAATGATTATGACTGCTTCGAGAAGTACTTGAAGAGACTGATTTTGAAACGGGCTAGAGAGGAAGCGGATTTTACATAATCAGGAAGCGTGTTCCAAGTCTGCGTTCCCGCGAATGACAAACTAGATTTGTATATATCAATTCTTGTTTTGGGGACTAAGAAAAGTTGCCTAATATTACCAAGCCTAGATTCCGACTTAGAGAAAAGAGTTGTGATATATTCTGGTATTTTCTGTTTCCACACTTTGAACATAAAAATAGCCTTATTGTATTTGAAGTGGTCTTGCAGCGGCAGAAATCCTATTTTGGCGAGTTTTTCTTCTGTTGTGAGTCGTGGGTCAGGAAGGATTAACTTTGCTGCCCTTCTGTGTAACGAGTTGAGTCTCTTCAAGTGGACTTCACTGCATCCATCCCACACCGTTGACGCGTAATCAATATGAGAACGTATGTGAGCATTATAGAATAGTTTGCGCGTGTCCGAGTCGGTGTAATATTTCAGTTTGGACAACATGAAAAGATTTTTGGCTACCGTTCTGCATAGAGTGTCCGTATGAGCCTTCCACTTAAGCTGACTGTCAATTGTAATCCCTAGTAGGCGGTGTTCATTAACGTGTTCTATTTGCCTGCCCTTTAATAAAAGGTTAAGTAACAGGGGTGCTAACTGGTGTTTTTGACGAGTGGTGATTATCATAGATTTGGTTTTAATTGGATGAACAATCATAGAATTCCTGTGACACCATTCAGACACTTCATCAAGACTATGCTGCAAGTTGGAAGAAATTACTTGTATATCTTTGTTAGTCATATGAATGGAAGTGTCATCAGCAAAAAGATCACATTGTACTTTCTTGCAAGTTATATGAAGTGGCAGGTCATTGATGAATAGACAAAATAATAAGGGACCAAGCACGGATCCTTGGGGAACTCCATACTTTATATCTTTTAGAGAAGAGTAAGATCCATTCACTAGAACTTTTTGTTTACGATCAGTTAGGTATGATTTAAAAAATGCAACTACTTCTGTACTATTCAAGTATTTCTGAATCTTTGTCATTAGAGTGGTGTGATCGATTAGGTCAAAGGCCTTTTTAAAGTCTAAGTAAACGACACCCGTTATCTGGGATTTGTTCATACCATGGAGCCATGCGTCAACGAGGCGCGTGAGTGCAGTGTGGCACGAGTGTTGTGGGCGAAATCCGGATTGAAAGGGGTGCAGGAGCTTGCGGTTTTCTAAGTAGGCAAGCAGGTGTTTGTGGACATGCCTTTCAAGCGGCTTTGATAGAACTGATAATAATGAAATCGGTCGATAGTTGTTAGGGTCAGAACGATCTTTAGTTTTTGGAAGTGGAATGACTTTAGCGTATTTTAGTTTGTTAGGGAAAGTATGTTGCTTGATACAAAGGTTGTAAATGTACGTAATAGACTCTACTATGTACGGCAGGGATAACTTAAGTATTTGGGGGCTGATGTCATCAGGCCCCGAAGACTTTTTATTTGGTAGTTTACTAATGAGCAAACCCACCTCATGAACTGATAGCAAGGGAATGCTGAAGGGGTCTGTGTCCTCTGTTCTGTGTTTACAGAATTCAGAAAGCAAATTAGAACATTCATACTTACTGCTATTAATTGAGGCATTTAGAGTTTCAGCGACTGAAAGAAAATGATTATTAAAAGTTTCTGCAGTAAGACTGCTGGGAATGGTTGTTGAAGTGCCAGGGCAGCCTTTAGTTAGAGTGTTTAATAGGCGCCAGATAGTGGAAGTATCCTTACTGTCTTTCACTGTGTCACGGATTAACCTTTTCCTTGCCTCTCTGATCATGTACTTAACACGGTTACGTTGTTGCTTGAATTCAGGAAATAGTTTTCGACTACGCAGATCATCTCTAAGCGCCATCGCTTGCATTATTTCTGGGGTTAACCATGGAGGAAGAGTGTTTGATTTAACCCTTCTCTCACGAAGGGGTGCGTGTTTGTTTAATACAGTTAGAAAAAGAGTGTACCAAATAGAAAGGGCAGTGTCCGGGTCATTGGAAAGAAGTACATCGTTGAACGGAGTATTATTTAAATCAAATAGGAATTTATTATGGTTAAAGTTCTTGAATGATCGATATGTTATGGTTGTATGGCCGTTCTTCTTTGCTTTCGGAATCTTTTTTGACCATGAACAAACAACTGGATAGTGATCACTAACACTTAGATTTGAAACCTCAACATTATAGACGGCTTTGGGTTTATTAGTGTATATGTGGTCTATAAGTGAGGACGTATTCTGAGTAATTCTGGTGGGCGATTTTACTAACTGGACTAGACCAAACAATGAAGATATTGTATCCCACGCAGTGTGATTCTTAAGGAAGTCTATATTAAAATCTCCCATGAGAAGAAGGTCAGCCTTTCTTTTGCACGCTCTATCAAGGATCTGACTAAAATGGTCATACCATTCAAAAGTGGCGGCAGGGTTTCTGTAAAGGAATCCAACTAGTAGCGGTGTCGATTTAGGGCATTTCACTTCCAACCACAAACACTCTACGTCTGCTGTTTCCAAGTCCAAGCGTCTATGGACTAAATGCTGAATGGAGTTGTGAATGTAGACAGCGATGCCTGTTTGACCTGGGGACGAGGGGTCTCTCCTAGTCAAGGAAAAATTAGGAATACTAATGGCTTCATCGCTCACACACGAGCTAAGGCGCGTCTCACTAAGCCCAAATAAATGAAACGGTGTGGGATTGCTAATGTAGACAGATATATCGGTTAGTTTATTGTACAAATGAAAAACATTGAGATGCCCTATTCGCATAACTTTCAAATTTATGTCTATTACGGAGTAAGGCAAATTTGTACAGAACAAACAACAACAACTACAAAGTAAAATGTCAAAAGAAGGAAGTATACGTTGAGATTATTAAATGAAACAGCACAAATGCCGATGTATATATAAAGCTGGTAAATGGATAAGACACAATGAAATGATTTAGCAGACTCGTCGGCAGGGAAATAATCCAACTGCTCGAACATCAAAGTCCCGATAGCAAGTTCAGTTAGGCGTATCAGCCGCACACGAGCACAATACTGGCCGGGGTTTGGTAATCCGCTTTCAACTCGATACTGCTCAGCGAAGTAAAGCGGAGACACAGTTATCACTGGTAAATTGAAGCTTGATTGAATCGTTTTGATTCAATCGAGTTTCCTTCACGCTGATAGTCTGCTGGTATTCGAACAAGCACTGACTGACCTCGTATAAAACACACAGAGTACTCCGACACAGTAGTAAACTAACGGATCAATGATATTCTAGTCTCGGAGAGACTTTATCCACGACGAACGAACGAACGACACAGAAAATGATGATCGTAACTGTTCTTGGTCATCACAAAATACATAACACTACAGTGGCACATTGATCACCAAAAGTTTTGCTTACTGCGCACTGTCCACAAGCTAACAAGAGTTCTTGAACAGTCAGAAATACAAATACATAAAATAAAAGTCCACAGGCACAGTCCCGAACGAATGCCTACAAGTAAAGTAATAGCGGTGTCAAATACACACGTTTATCAAGGAATAGAATCAGAAATGAACTGTCAATCGCTAGAATTAATGGAACGACGAAACACCACCGATCGTTGTTGTTTTTTGTTTTGTTGTTGCTGTAAACATGTTGTTTTTTAAACAATGAACTAAAAACCTGTTTGTTGACTGATATACCCCTGGATAAATGGCTGAAGCAGCTGCGCCAGTACGCGCATTACCTGCGAGTCGTTGCCTCCTGGGATAGCTGCAGGGGTCTCCCACCCCCTGGCCGGGGTACTTGCGGTTTTAGGAGTGGCCAGAGCCTGGAGAGCGCTGTTGATTCTCGAGTTGTCCTGAGGCGGGGGCGGCATGCGGGGAAACTCTTCCTCCGTCACTGTAAATGGCTTGGCGTGACCTGGCTGAGGACAGTACGCAGAGGGATGGCCAGGTTGCACACGGTTGGACATGGAGTGGCTGGGGCTGGCATAGTTTGCAGGCAAGTGGCTGGCCTGGGAACTAGGGGATAGAGGGTGGCTGGTAGAGGGGCAATTTGTCTGGGAGTGATGTTGGGAGAGGCTGGGTTGGGAGTAGTGGACGTGCGTAAACTTTGGCCCTCTGCCACTGCCCGACTGGTTGTGATGGTGTTGATGAGACCAGTCATCCTGCTGTTGATGCTGCTGGTTGCGGCGATCTACGATGGGTCCGTCACCTGGTGCACGGCGCGGCACTCCAGCAAACCTGATGTTGAGTGCCAGTGTTCTGGTACCGGCAGGAGTCAGGTGGATCCGGTCTTTCTGGAACAAGGCCTTGCGCGGTGCCAGATTGTAAGTAATGAAGGCCGGCATATGGTCGATGTAAAAGACCTTCTCTTGCTCGCACGTTGCCCGCAAGTTGTCGTTGGAGGGGAACACGGCCTTCGACAGGTAGTGGTGGGCCCCTCCAGGAATGATGGAGGACGTAAACAGGGCGGCATTAGGAAAGGCTGCACGGAGTCTGCGGATAAGCTGCACCCATGACTGCTTGCTGACCACGCCCACTTTACAGCTGTTTATCCCCGCGTGTAAGGTCACACGGCGGATATTTGGCGACGGCGGTAGACTCCTTAGCCACTCAGCGACGTCACTCACTGTCAGTCCTGAAACCGACAGGTTCTGGACCACGGCACCATTGACCGACATCCTCCGCTCGTCCACGTTCTTGAGGATGGAGTCGCCGATGAGGAGTGTGTTGACGTCTGGCCGGACCTGAAGACACTGGAGCTGGTGTAGGGGTGTGGGGCTGTGATTGCTGTCACTATCACCTCTGCCGTTACTACTGCTGCTGCCAGTACTTGTTTTGTCGATGGTGTTACCGTTATCAGCGCTGGGTCCTTGGGTGTTCTCATCTATGTCAGATAAAACAGAGAACCTGTTTTCTATATGCACCTGTGCGAGAACAGCACTCTTCGATGCGACATCTTGGGCTTCAGAGGGTTTGTGAGGCTGAGGCGGGAGTGTGGGGTCAGCGGGGCTTTTCACCTCAGTTTGATCGGTGGTATGATGCGTCTGTTTTACCACGGCCTCAACTTGCTTTCTGAGTTCCTTCAGCTTACCGGCTTGGTTGTCCCTGCTGCTGGTAAGCTGGAGTACCTTTTCACTGAGAGCAGCATGGCTGGTGGATAGGTCGTCGACAGCCGAATTGACACCCTCAGCATACTCTTCCGCTGCCTTCACGCTGTTCTTGGCTTTAGTCTCGTTGTCACGGACGACGCTGTCAACACGCGCCAGTTCCTCAGCATGCGCAGCGCACTGGCTCTTAACATCGGAGAGCTCAGTGCGCACTTTCTGCAGCTCGGCTTGCAGGCTATCGATGGTTGCAGCATTCAGCACTAGTTGTTGCTGCATCTGAGCCATGCACTGGTTTAGCGCCGAGACTTGTGCCTCTACAGAGAGAGGAGGGGGCACACAGTTGATGAGTGGGAAGGTGTTTGTATGGGGCGTGACCTGGGCCGAGGACATATCAGGCGGTATGTCAGCCTCGGCTGGCGGAGAAGTGTCGCCCATGTCCCCATCAAGGGTTGCTGGAGCAATTTCACAACTGCTTGCATGGTTGAGTGAAACCTTTGATTGGGAAATAGTAACGTTGGAGTTGGCAGGGGGTTCGTTGGTGATGTCGTCTGTCCCCGTGGCGAGTACGCTGTTTGGTTCGAGAGTGGCGAGAAGGGCTTCGCTGTCGGCGAGTACACTAATCCCATCAGCGCACTCAGTCATAGAGTCGCCATTGTGGACGTCAGGGGATGCTGGTTGTGAGGATGTATCCATTCTGTTTATAGTGTCTTTTAATAGTTCGAACTCATCGTTCACCCACTCTTGGCAGCAGTTGCCCTGTACACAAACAGTCCCGGTCGTATAATATATTGTTATGGTAATAAGTTTCTTTGTATCATTCTTGAGCTGAATTATTGTTTCAAAAAGTTCACTTGGGTAGGGAGGGTCGATGGGAACTACAATACTCAGTTCATCTTGGTTTTTGTCCCTGTCTTGCCAGTGCAGTGTCACGCCAGGGGGCATAGACTCTCGTGCGTATATGGTGTATAGAGCATGTCTCCACAGGGGTACACGGGTTGAAATACTTTCAAAGGTCACTTGTATAGGGTCTCTTGTTCTTGTAATTTTTTCAAGGGAGAGACGTGAATTCGCTGCAGTGGAGCGGGTTATCGGGCCCATTGTATAGAGATGGTGGTGTCGCCATTGTCACTTTACTCGAAGCGAGTCAGCATGACTGCTGAACAACTAGAGTGTTTCACCCGTAACGCCGAGAAGCGGCGTCAAAGACCACTCTATCAGAGTGATATTATGCAGCGCCTCGCTAGGCGCGGCGGCTGTTTGGTCCAGCCACTAGTACTGCATACTTAGTTTGTTCCACTGAGGCGAGCCGAGAAACTGGGTCACAACTGGTACCGGCGCGCTGAGGCACAAGCCTCCCCCAGCAGCTAGGCCGGCTGACAAGCCGGTGGCCTTCTGACAAGCGCAGCACAGCAGGAAAACTTGAAATGCTGCCCTCTGCGAAATATGAAGTTGACAGTCCTGAAACTACACCATTGCAGAGTTTTCACTAAGCACAAACACTCTGCCAAGAATCATACTTGCAGAGTAAACCTTGCCAGCACAGTGTTCAAATGAATGGAGAGAATCTTACACGCGATGCGCACATCAGCAAGATGGCGCCGAAAAAAAAAGGAGAGAGAGAGAGAGAGAGAGAGAGAGAGAGAGAGAGGGGGTGGGAGGGAGAGAGAGAGGGAGGGAGAGAGAGAGAGAGAGAGAGAGAGAGAGAGGGTGGGAGGGAGAGAGAGGGGAGGGAGAGAGAGAGGGGTTGGGAGGGAGAGAGAGAGGGAGAGAGAGAGCGAGAGGGTGGGAAGGAGAGAGAGAGGGAGGGAGAAAGAGAGAGAGAGAGAGAGAGAGAGAGAGAGAGAGGGTGGGAGGGAGAGAGAGAGGGAGGGAGAGAGAGAGGGTGGGAGAGAGAGAGAGAGAGAGAGAGAGAGAGAGAGAGAGAGAGAGGTGATGATGATGATGATGATGATGATGAAACTTTATTTTTCAACGGTAAAAAGTTTTGACAGAAAACAAATCGTCATTTTACAAACTTGCTGTTGCTAACATCTACAGGATAAAAAAGAAGGGAAACTATAAAAATATATTTACATACAAAACCCAATAGCATCATCATCTACAGAAAAAAAAATAATAACACTCATCACACACACATGCACACACATACATACACGCCGCTCACACATACACAAACACACACACAAACAAACACGAGCACACACACACACACACACACACACACACACACACAAACACACAAGCCATCTTATGAAATACATGAGGTAAGGAAATATTACAGTACCTGAGAAGTACTAGGTTTAGGTTTGACTCATCAGGTAATCAGAAAGTTTTGTTTTAAAACTTCCTGGTGAGGTAATAGTTTTCAAGTGTGCGGGGATTGTATTCCAACAAACGGACCAGATAATGACATACTAGTTTTATAAAGGTCGATTCTTTGCAGTGGTAGGGGTAAGGTATTGTTTTTTGAGGTCCGTTCACCTTCTTGGTGAGATATAAATTTAGTGATTAGATACTGGGGTGTCATTTTATTGAGTATCTTATGCATAAAGACGCATTTGTTTAAAGTAAGTTGCTGACGCAGACCGAGAATGTTTAAATGTCTAAATTTGTCTGTGGTAGGGATGGGGCGTTTATCTATCATTTTTACAGCTCTTTTGTAAATGGAGTTTAACCTCTTCATGTGGACATCACTGCAGCCGTCCCACACTGTGGAGACATAATCAACGTGGGACTTTATATGAGCATGAAAAAAACTATTTACGGGTATTTGTATCCGTTACATGTCTAAGCCGCTGGGACAATAAGAAAGTGTTTTTAGCAATGGTCTTACAAACAGCATTTATATGGGTCTCCCAGCACAGTTGTTCATCAACATGTATTCCTAAGAATTTACGCTCAGTGACGTGTTCAACAGGTTCAGCATTTAATTGTAATTGTAATAGCTGTAGTCGGCGTTGATGTTTTTGTCGCGTGGCGATTAAGATACTCTTTGTTTTAGCTGGGTGAAGAACCATATGGTTCTGTCTACACCAGTCAGATACCTCATTGAGACTGCATTGTAAACTATGGCTAGTGTCCGTCGTTGTTTTACCAGAAACATGAAGACTTGTATCGTCAGCAAATAGATTACAATTAACGTCAAAATTTGTGATATGCAACGGTAGATCATTAATAAATAGTAGGAATAAAAGAGGTCCCAAAATAGATCCATGGGGGACGCCGTATTTTACATTTCCTTGCTTAGAGTATCTTCCATGGGCGTACACCATTTGTTTTCTGTCTTCGAGATATGATCGGAAGAATGCTATGGCGGTTGCGTTCAAGTGATAAACTGTTAGCTTATTTAGGAGAATGTCATGGTCCACAAGGTCAAACGCCTTTTTAAGGTCTAAGAAAACTGCTCCTGACATCAGGCTTTTATTGATTGATTCCAGCCAGCTGTCTACAATATGTGTCAGTGCTGACTGACAAGAATGTTTCGGTCTAAAACCAGACTGGTGAATATTAAGTAATTTACGAGAGAGAGAGGGAGAGAGAGAGAGAGAGAGAGAGAGAGAGAGAGAGAGAGAGAGAGAGAGAGAGAGAGAGAGATTGATTGATTGAGTGTACATTGCTTAACGTCCCGACAGCAACAAGGCTTTCTCAGGACGTGCCTGCACTGCTTGTGAAAAAAAAATAAACAGAACATTGAATGTATGTCGCCAGCCGGTCCAATACATTAAATAAACCTAACACGTGGGGCCTAAATAAAGCTAAGACCATTTAGCAACACGCATCCAATATCAAGAGCTACAGGCAGTGCAGACAGTAGGGAGAGTTGTAAAAAGGCAAATACAGGTGAAAGGACAAAGGGTAGACAGAAACACATGCCCCAGAATAGAGAGAAAACCCCACCCTGTGGGGCTGACCAGGGTGACCATGGGAACTAAAAAATACCTAACCCCACCCAAGTCCCCCAGGGCAGACCCGGGTGGGGGAGAGAGAGAGAGAGAGAGAGAGAGAGAGAGAGAGAGAGAGAGAGAGAGAGAGAGAGAGAGAGAGAGAGAGAGAGAGAGAGAGTTGGTGATGATGATGAAACGTATTTATTCAGGATAAAAAGTTTTAGAAGTAGCAATGCCTATCTTTCAAACTGTCCTGCTACTCTACACATATAAAAATACATCAGAAGATACAGCAAATTATAAAACTTATATAAGTAAAATGACCGGTCCACCCCCTCCCCCCAACACACACACACACCCCACACCCTCAGAGATACAAATTTTTTTTAAATAAAATAAATAAAATACAAAAAGAAATTAAACCAATATATGTATAGTATATATAGTATATATATATATATATATATATATATATATATATATATATATATATATATATATATATATATATATATATATATATATATATATATATATATATATATATATATATATATATATATATACTGGTACAAACCTGACATGTTAATGCAGACAGTCGAACTATTACATAACCTGCAGCAATCTGCTGTGCTGGAGCAACATACTAAGCAGAAAAATAGAACATTCACAACGACAGCAGATATTTATGGACGCGATCTCTGAAGATAGATAACTTTGAAATAGACTAAATGAGAGGGCAATTTATTCCATGACTTAGCACCGGAAAATGACATGCTAGATTTGAAGATGTCGATTCTCGGTTTTGGGAGATGGAGTAAGCTGTTCCTCGAGTTCTCTCTATTCGTGTGGGGGAAAAATAATAATAATAATTACGGTATTTATAATGCGCTTATCTTATAATAATTATAACTCTAAGCGCGCACTCACAACTCGCACACGCATGCGCACGCTTTAGACAATGACTCACGTACCACAAATAGTGAAAATACATTGCGACGATCAGCTTGGGGTGGGGAGTGTGGTGATGTAGTGCAAGAACTGTTGAAAGAGGTGAGTTTTGAGGGCGGACTGGAAGGAGGAGAGAGAGTGTTTCTGACGGAGAGTGGGAGAGTGTTCCAGGTGGTTGGACCGTATACTGAGAAGGAGCGAGGGCCGAAAGTGCTGAGTTTGGTGCGGTGGATGAGGAGGCGGAGAGGGTCGGAGGCGGAGCGGAGGGAGCGGGAAGGTGTGTAGGGGTGAAGTAAGTTGGAGAGATAGGTAGGAGCGTAATTGTTCAGGGATTTGTAGCAGAGAGACAGAATCTTGTATTGGATGCGTTGGGGGATGGGGAGCCAGTGAAGGAGCTTGAGCAGGGGAGTAATGTGGTCGGATTTTTTCTTTCTGAGGACGAGGCGGGCAGCATTGTTCTGGACGCGCTGGAGAGTGAGAGTGGTGGAGTGAGGAAGGCCGGAAAGGAGAGAGTTGCAGTAGTCGATGCGAGATAAGATGAGAGAGACAGCGAGTTTGGTGGCAGCTTCGGTAGTGAGGTATTTCTGATCTGACTGATGCGGCGGAGGTGAAAATAACATGCCTGGGCCGTGGCGGAGACGAAGCTGGTCATGGAAAGAGAGGAATCGAGGATAACGCCAAGGTACCTGACCGATTCAGAGAGGGAGATGGGGGTGCTGTCGAGTTGAAGGTGGAGAGAGGGAGGAAGCTGGGAAAGTTTCTGGCGAGTGCCTACTAGCATGGCTTCCGTTTTGTCGTCGTTCAGTTTGAGCTTGTTTGCTGTCATCCAGTTTTTCACGTCTTCATGGCAGTCAGCCGTGCGAGTCAGTAGTGTCTGAGTGTTGTCGAGTTTGTCTTTGTCTAGTAGTTGTGAGTCGTCAGCGTAGAGGTGGTGGTTTATGTGGTGAGACTGAATGATGTTGGACAGGGGAGAGGTGTAGAGTGTGAAAAGGAC
This sequence comes from Semisulcospira habei, assembly GCA_036245525.1. Classification (NCBI taxonomy): domain Eukaryota; kingdom Metazoa; phylum Mollusca; class Gastropoda; family Semisulcospiridae; genus Semisulcospira; species Semisulcospira habei. Next base: position 95,689,392 of record BTPG01000003.1, on the reverse strand, counting down.
CGGGCCCAGGACGGACCCCTGTGGAACGCCACAAGAGAGCCTGACTGGGTTGGAGGAGACGCCTTCGATGGTGACGGACTGCTGTCTGTTGGAGAGGTAGGAGAGAAACCAGGAGTGGGCAGAGTCAGTGATGCCAAAGGAGTGGTGAAGGCGGTGGAGGAGGATAGAGTGGTCTATGGTGTCGAAGGTGGCAGAGAGATCGAGTAGCGTAAGAAGGGAGATGCTGTCCGAGTCAGTGGAGAGAAGCAGGTCGTTTAGGATATGTAGAAGGGCTGTTTCAGTGCTGTGATGTTTGCGATAGGCAAACTGGAAGGGACTGAGGAGGTTGTTGTCGGCGAGGTGGAGGTTGAGTATGTTGAGGACAACCTTCTCAAGAAGCTTGGACAGGAAAGAGAGGTTGGAGACTGGGCGGTAGTTCTTGAGTTCGTTTGGGTCGAGGTTGTGTTTTTTTAGGAGAGGACGGACGATGGCGGACTTGAAGATATAGGGGACGAGCCATTCTCTAGAGATGTGTTGATGATGTCGGTAATGAAGGGCAAAAGTTTTGGGAGGCCGTCCCGGTAGATAGAAGCTGGGAGGGGGTCTAGTTCGCAGGTTTTGAAAGGCATGGACTTAATGGTCTTGAGGACTTCATCCTGAGAGACGGGGCGGAATGACGAGAGGGGAGTGCCGGAAAAGGGGGGGGGGGGGTCAGGAAGGCAAGGCGGAGAAGGCAGAGTGTCGAGTGTGTTGCGCAGAGTTTGGATTTTGTCGGAGAAATAGGAGGAGAAAGCGGACGGAAGTTCTTCTTTGCTGTGTGTGTTGGGAAGAGGAGAGTCTTTAGAAGTGCCTAGGAGTGTGTTCATTGTAGCGTAGAGGGTTTTGGAAGAAGTGGATTCAAGGATTTTGTTTTGAAGGTGTTTACGTTTGGAGTCGGAGATCATTCTGCAGACTTTGGATCTGGTGGTTTGGAAGATCTCTCTGTGAACGGTGAGGTCAGATGAGCGCCAGCGGCGTTCCGCTTGTCGACTCTCGCGCTTGGCCTCAGCTATGTCGTCAGTGAGCCAGGTGGAGGGGAGTCGGTTGGGTATGGAGCAGGTGGTGACAGGGGCATGGGTGTCTAGAAGTTTTCGAAGGGAGGAATCGAAATGGGATGCAAGATCAGGAGAGGGGGCGGGGTCCAAGAGAAGGTCGACAGCTTCGTCGAAGAAGTTATCTCGGTTGACAGATTTTAGTTTGCGACGAGAGACAAAGAGCTTTGGTTTTTTCGGGGGAGGTAGATTGAGGGCGACGAGGATAGCGAGGTGGTCGGAGGGAAGCACACAAGAGGTGTCAGAGTCGAGAAAGAGTTGATCGGAGGTGCGGGTGATGATCCAGTCGAGGGTGTGGCCGAGTCGGTGGGTGGGTTTAGTGATGTGTTGTGTAAGATTGTGGTTTGAAACTGACGTGCAAAAGCGTTTTGTGTCAGGGTGGTCGGATTTGTCAATGTGGAAGTTAAAGTCGCCAAGAAGGATGTGTTTTCCGGGTCGTGTACTGTAGTGGTCAAGGAGGAGGTCAAACTCGGTGAGGAACATGGAGTTTTTGAGTTTATTTTGAGAGCTTGGGGGGGGGGGGGGGCGATAGATACATGAGAAGATGAGGGAGTGTTGCTACGGCCTCTACAGATTCAAAGGAGGGATGAGCAAAAGGAAGAGGCTGAGAGAAGGAGAGGTGAGCAGAAAGACAGTCCTTGTAGATGATGGCAATGCCACCCCCTCTGGAAGCACGCGGGAAGGAGGCCAGGCGGTAGCCACACGGAATGACGCTGGCGATGGTGGGTTCGTCGCCAGCTGAGCTGAGCCACGTTTCGGTGATCACGACAACATCTAGAAAACAGCTCAAGGAGATAGAAAGAAGCGCCATCGTTTAGATTTTTTTTTTTTTGCACAAGTAAGCATCTATTATGTTCCAATTGTTTACTAAGTGGTAGGATATTAAGGGCCTTCAGTCTTTCATCAGTAGGGGACGAACCAGGAAGAATAAGCTTAATACCTCGCCGGTAAAGGGATTTAATGTTTTTTTTTCAAATGAATATCCCTACAGCCGTCCCAGATATTGGAAGCATAATTACAATGTGTTTTGATGTGTGCGTTAAAAAACGTTTTCGAGCATCAATGTCAACTATACGACTTAAACTGGCTAATAAAAAGAGATTCTTCCAAATAGTTTTACAGGTAGTGTCTATGTGAGACTCACAGCTGAGCTGTTCGTCGACTGTCACTCCTAACTAACGATATATTGACACTTTTTCTATGGGCTGAGAGTGAAGGGACAGCTCAAGGGGTTGCACACCACGTTGATGCTTTTCGGGTGTCGTCACCAACATACTTTTCGTTTTAGGAATACTAATAATCATATGATTTTCTTCACACCAAGTTGACTCTTCATCTAAACTATGTTGGAGGACAGCGCTCACGGTTGAAACATTTTTATCATATATATGTAATGATGTATCGTCAGCAAATAGTTCATAGTTTGTGTCGGGGTGTGATATTGACAGTGGAAGGTCATTTATAAAGATGTTGAATAATAACGTTCCAAGGGTGGATCCCTGAGGAACACCATGGGTCCACAGTCCTTCCACTGAGTATTTACCATTCAAGAACACTTTCTGCGTTCTGTCTAAGAAATAGGACGAGAGAAAAGCGACTGCATTTTAAATCAATGTGATATAAAGGTAACTTCCTTAGTAAGATTGTGTGGTTAATGAGATCGAAGGCATTTTTAAGATCTAGAAATACTACACCTGAAAGTTTGGACTCCAGGAATTGAAGTAAATGATTATGTATATGCTTTTCAAGTGATTTGGACACTGCTGATAAGATTGAAATAGGTCTGTTCTCTTGTCACCTTTGTGGTCTGGATTGCTCAGACGCATCCAATACAAGCTTATGTCTCTCTGCTACAAATCCCTCAACAACTACGCTTCTGTCTATCTCTCCAACTTACTTCACCCCTACACTCCTCCCCGCTCCGCCTCCGACCCTCTCCGCCTCCACATCCCCCGCACCAAACTCAGCACTTTCGGCCCTCGTTCCTTCTCTGTATACGGCCCATCCACCGGGAACACTCTCCCACTCTCTCTCCGTCAGAAACACTCTCTCTCTCTCTCTCCTCCTTCCAGTCCGCCCTCAAAACTCACCTCATTCAATAGTTCTAGCACTATATCACCACACTCCCTACCCCAAGCTGACTGTCGTAATGTATTTCACTATTTTTGGCACGTGAGTCGTTGTCTAAAGCGTGCGCATGCGTGCGCGAGTTGTGAGTGCGCGCTTGGAGTTATAAGTATTATAAGATAAGCACATTATAAATACCGTTATTATTATTATTATTATTATTATTATTATTATTATTATTATTATTATTATTATTATTATTATTATTATTATTAAGGTCGGGGTTGACTTGGCGGTTGCTTTTATCTAAAGCCACAGGCTTTCCACATGGGTGTATTCCAGGTCACATCGTCGTGTTACGTTGTTAACAATAGTATTGTGGACATATTTTTGTATGGTGATAGCTTGGTCACTTATATTCTCTGTCAACCTACTTTCTGTAAAGCCAAATATATGATATGGTGAGGGTTGTTTGAGCAGTACTGTAACGTCTGATACTTTACTGCAAAGGTGATATACATTGAGGTGGCCGATTTTAAGTATATGATCGCTGGCACTAGTAAACATGTCAGGTAACTTCGTAACCAAATACTAGTTTCAAATATACTAACAAACTAAATGACAGTTTAAACAACAATAAAAGTGTTACTATGTGGCATTTTGTGCACGCCTGTTCAATACACAGGCTAACACAGTTTGTAAAGTCACAGAGCGCTGCAGTTGTCATAATTATACTCACATTCCGATGAGAATTGCACGCGGGTGTGTCTATCCACACTGACCACTAAGCCAGTCATCACACACTGATCAGTCATCAGGAGTCAAGTGTTAATCCTGAACCTCTTATTAACAGGATTAGGTTGTGTGATTGTATCGCGACTAATCGTCGCACAAAGAGGCGCACGCACTGGGTGTCACTGATCCGTTACGGTCTATCACACAACAACAAACTAAACGTGGTTGACACTCCGTCGTGACGTCACACATTAGACACGTTAGCTATGTCAGAAAAACGTACATAAATCTATATCGTGCAGTAAGTCACCGGTTTCTTAGGTACAAGTTGAGTTTAAAAATCACTTTGAGTATTTCACATTTCACAAACACAACACAAATCACCAGCAGATCCGGGCCAGATCATTATAAATGTGAAGATGGCTAACCAACACACCAATACACCGGGATCAAGACACATCAACATCCGTAACGGTATATCCAAGAAGAAACACAGTTCTCCACAGCTATATGTCACGGTTGGCTGCACAGCGGACCGCTCACCTCAACGGTCAGAAAGAGAGAGAGAGAGAGAGAGAGAGAGAGAGAGAGAGAGAGAGAGAGAGAGAGAGAGAGAGAGAGAGAGAGAGAGAGAGAGAGAGAGAGAGAGAGAGAGAGAGAGAGAGAGAGAGAGAGAGAGAGAGAGAGACAGAGAGAGAGAGAGAGAGAGAGAGAGAGAGAGAGAGACAGAGACAGAGAGAGAGAGAGAGAGAGAGAGAGAGAGAGAGAGAGACGTCATATGCGGAGTGTTATGTTTGTGGTTGTGTTATTCTTTGAGAGCATGTGTGTGTTGATCATAAGAAAGATCCTATATTTATTTGATTTATTTTGAATAAGAATTACATACCTTTTTAGTAGGATTCATTTTCTTTTGCTGGGAGAATTACGATCGATTTTTGTTGTGACCTACATTTGACCTGAAGGTTTGAGCAGGGTCGCAAACTTCTAGTGCCCTCAGATATGACGTCAAAATTGTGGGCTACATTTCGTAACATTGTATCGAGAGGGTTTAGATAATAGTGAAAATTTCTAGTTGGATTTAGAGAGTTTTTTTTAACTTAATATTAATGAAATCTGGTTACGTTTTATTTTCTGACTGGTTTTGTTTTGCGAATTTGCTGGATTATTCTGGAATGTGTAACTGTATAAAATACGGTGTCACGAAATATATGTGTACATTGTATGAGAGACGCAGTGTGTCAAAAGTGTTGATGTATTGTAGAGGAGACAGTGTAACAGTGTTGGTGCATTTGTGGATGCATTGTGTGGAAGTCGCATCGCTGCAATAAAATATTATTGGAACTGTTTCTCCAGTGTGGTCTACAATCCTATGTCACATGTGACAAGTTTCAGCTGTGTGAAGTTTCTTTACAAGAATCCTACGTGAGTGCGTCTGGTGTGATTGCATCATTTTACTTCTCCGACTACCACTTAACACAGAGTAGTGCGTCGATATCTGGTGACAGAATTTCTGATTTTATGTCACCGTCACTGTCTGCGTTTCTGCCGATGTCGATTTTATAAAATTATTATTTTAAACATTTTTTACGTCCTAAAATGATTTTATACTAAAAAAGGTTAAAAAGATAAAAAGCTGGCTAACAAACTCATGCAATGCCTTTCTCCAATCTAGCTTTATCCAAAATGAGGAAACTGACAGACTCGAATGTGGTACAACCGACTTTGTCTAATCGGTCTTTGAACCCTTCAATGAGACAAACACCCAATTCATTATGCTCAGAGGCTCGCCTAGGCACCAACTCAACAAAGCACTTCCCCGTGTTTGAAGCTTGTGCATGCACACATTTCGGAGATTCTCGTCTTTACTTACATTTGCGCGCGCACACACACACACTCACCACACACAACACACACACACACACACACACACACACACACACACACACACACACACACACACACACACACACACACATGCACACACAAACACACACACGGCGTTTCCAGACAAAAGTACGTTTGTCAGCGAACGAAGTTAGCGTAACTAGACATTTCATAAAATTTACTTTATATGTCAGATTTTCAGACCTCCCCACCTTTGTCTTCATGAGCATTATTTTGAATTTGCTCCACCGCGACTCATCTTAAAAAGTGTTTTGCATAAAAAGAAGAGATTTTAAAAATTAATTAAATAAAGATTAAAAGATTAAAGAAATGTATACTATTCAATACAAATATTGTTTTCATTCGTTGAACGAAATGACGTCCATTTTATGGCATGGAATTCATTTAGTTCTGAGAGTCAAACTTGTACACAAACCAAGGAGAATCACTCAGCGCTGGACAGACAAACAGTTAGATCCCCTGCCCCCGCCTATCAGGCACCCAATCGCAAGCCCACAGAGAAATACGCAGGTATAGAACAAGACGATCATTTGCATCCTCAAAAGAATGCATCAGATCTCTTATATAACCCATAGCTTTCTCCAGTATGTGGTCGGGTAAATACCCTGATTTCCCACAGTAGATGCACAGAACATTACATAACAATGCAACGATACAAATTTGCCTCGAGTTATAGATACTCACAAACCAGATAGGTGAGGTTAGCGCTGGCAGAATTGTACACAAACCAAAAGGAATCACTCACTGAGTGATTCCCCTTGGTTTGTGTACAATTATGCCAGCGCTAGCCTCTCCTATCTGGTTTCTGAGAGTCAACGGCTTAATCCTGCCCAGGTCCCAAAGGACAGACCCGGGTTGGGGTTCAGCCTACAAACAGAAACCACGAGTTTATGGTATTCGTTAGAAGAAGGAGAACGTTCTTCTACCTGAATAAAAATGTAGAGCATGTCATGGGAACTCAGAAAGGGACGCGAGTGCCCGGATGTCCATAATTCGCAGCCCGGCACTGGTATGAATTTAACATCCGTTATTTTAAGAATGAAGTTTCCACCGCATGCGACCCACGTGAACCGCACAGTCATCCCGCTAGGCACGATGATCTGGAACTCGCAGTACAATCTGTTGAGAACAAGAACAAAGTAAATCTCGTAAAACGGTGGTGTAGGATGATTTGGGCCGGGGGGGGGGGGGGGGCGGGGGTATGGCCCAACGACAGGAAATCTAACGCCGCAGGAGGGGGTCAGCAGGAATCTTTGAAAGCTGTTTGTATTGGGGATGAATGCTTAAATCAGTGTGACATACCTTCAGCCCTGTCCCTTCAAACCATTCAGTGTTGAGAAGATTGTTACTCCGACGTCTTCAAAGAGGTATAGATCCTCATGAGACCCCGCATTTGCGGGGGCTCATGAAAATCTATGCCTCTGGCTGATACCACTTTGCGTCTTGTTACTGGGATCACTGGGACAGTTAGGAATTTATTGCCTTGAATTAACGAATACGGTAATCGACATGGATGTCATCGTCAGCTTGGACGGAATGGGTTTGTTACAACATGAAGGGATGAACCATGCCCAAAGAGTTTCTTCAATACGAGCTTGCAGGGTTTATCACACTTTACGTTTCAGTCGTTTAAAGACACGTTTCGTCTTGCGAAGTGATTTACGCAGAACGGTGTGGTATGTATCTATGAGAAAGCATTATGATAACCGACTTGTGTAATACACGGCCTTGTTATGAGAAAAGATTCTTATACAAAACGTACAGTTGTGATATAATATCAGTATGCGTGTCTATTATGCAGACATTTTTTTTTTTTGGTCTGTGAACGTTATTTAGTATACACCTCAGACAGAATGGATAGTGTGCATGAGCCCAGTGTGCATTTGTCCTGTGTACATTTACACAAAGGGACAGGGAGTTGCGGCATTTCTGGTTTTTTTTTTTTTTTTTTTTTTTTTTCTCCTGAGCCGCTTGTCCTTAAAGCTGAGGAGCAATGTGAAAAACCCGCCCAGCGCGTGTTTTACAAAGACTCTACAGGACCCAGCTTGGGCCCTGCCCCTAAGTGGGTCAAATCGGCTCGTAACTCAGTTGACGCAGTTGGCAACTGCGTATCCCGAGCTTGCAAAACTCTCGGGAAACGACAGGCCACTTCCTGTTGCACGGAAATCATCGCGATTAGCAGATCGGACAACAGCAGACGATTCTGTGACACTTTGAAACTGACCGGTAGCCACGGATTTTTACGCGCTGGGGATGATGGCAGAATGTACGGCTGTATTAGCTGTAAGTATGACTCCTGACACTTTGTAGTTGTAAACGAATTTTTTCAACACGTACATCCAGTCTATGATATTGCACATTTAGTGCAGGTGTACAAAGTTAGCAGTTACCATACACGCAGCCGCTAGTCGCTATCGCCAGCGAGGCATTGTGGGAAACTGAATCAGGGGTAGCTACTCGGCGTGATTGGTTACCTTGGATATGCAAGATGGCGGTCAAATCTACGCACTGGTTTCGATGGAGGGAAATTCTCGCGATGACATTCGTACAGAATGAATTCTTACGCTGCAAGTAATTAGTCTGTAAATAACAAGCAACTGCAGCTGCTTCTGACGGAAGACACGGGGGCTGATCTTGTAAACTAAAATGGGCTATCAGATAAGTTGCACTTTATACAATTTCAGTACAGTTTTAGCAGCTGTTTTCGTTTCCTTTCCTTTCCATTGTGAATGTTTGCTTTTTATTATGTAGTACCCTGAGTGTTATTTCTCTTGCACATTTTAGTGTATTTTTCCTGCTGACTTTAGCAAAATAGAAGAGAATATATTGTGGGACAATTGTGATGTTGTCTGATCAAATGATTCAAGGCATGTGTATATGTGTACACGCAAACACAACCCTTTTGTATAGTATTACCTCACAGCCTTGTCAGCATCATGTTACTTTCTGTTCATTTTATTTTTTTCAACAGGGGTCGAAATGTTGCCTATGCCACAAAAGGTCTACCTGTTCTCAGCGGTGTCTGCAAGCAGCACAAAACACAATGCACAGACTGTCTGTCTGCACACATGGGCCTGTGTAAACACTGGAATGGTAAGTAAAGTGTATTTCTTAGCTTGTTGCCATTTAGTATTTTTGGTGCTAGTTTGTGTGTCTGTTGTAATGAAAGCATTAGCAACAACAATTATGTGAATTCAGCTGCCAAGCTTGATCCTTGTGTACATTCAAATGATTACACTTCTGTTCCTGAATCTGTTACATACACTACAATTCTTGTGTGTATATATATATATATATATATATATTATATATATATATATATATATATATATATATATATATATATATATATATATATATATATATATATATATATATATCAAACCCACATAATTTATGTTACAAAATGTGCACGCAATAACACTTTGTTGTCCAACCTGACGGTACTCAAAGTAAATTACTTTGCTTCTGATAAACTTGGCACATACCCTCCACAGGTACTCTGGCAATACCTTATACTGGAACTTTACTAGCTGTATATATATGTAAACAATTTAATTATGGTCTGACAAGCACTTTGTTGTGACCAATAACTGAGCATACACATATTCTAGTCGAAACAACAAACGATAAATGAACACGGCATCCCCCCCCCCCCTCTTCCAACCAAAACAGAAGAAAACCAAAACACCCCAAAATAAACAATCAACACAAACACTGCCATGTGATAGATAAATAATATCAGTAAGTCATGAGGACATCATGCATAACACACAGAGGCATATCCCATCCAATTTATATCTATCTTTATGTATGTAAAGTATATTCTTTTGTCAAACTCATAAACAAACACCTCATGGTATGTAAGTGCAAATATTCAGCGTATTGCACTCAAAGCAGAATCCACTGTGCCATATGTGACATGTCACGAGTGTTTTTGATTTGTACAGGATGAACGTGTAGAGTCCAATGAGGAGCAGGCAAGCATAGAAGCACCTCACGCCTCCATCTCACGTCCTTCCCAGTCCAGTGAGAAAGCATCTGGTGGCTGGTTCACACTGAGACACTATCAGGTGTGAACCTCTTGCTGGAGGTGGAGTCTGCTGCAGACAGGAGCAAAGCAGCAATAAAATACGAGATGCAGAGGTTAGTGCATATTGTCTATCAAAGAGGACTTCTGCCAATGTGTCTTCCCAAAGTAAAGTTAAGATTACTGCCTATCAAATATAGTGGCCCATAGCATCCCATTATTGGGGAGGGAAAAGGTCATATCAATGGTGATTTGTAAGTTTGAATTTCTTTAGGATGGATGACCATCTTGACTTTTTGTCTTTTCCAATGAGCAATGGTTTCAAGGTATAAATCCGTGTTCTGTATTTCAATGCCTTGAACATTTATCATTTTCTCAAATGCAATAATTGTCTCCCTTGTTGATTGTGCACAATTATTTGTGTGTAAATTTTAGGGCCCTCTTTCTAACATTGCCTTTTCACCTTTGTGTAAATTTGTGTGAAATGTTAGGTTGGTCACATTCACCAACCACTGTATTGTTTACCAGCTGAAAAGTAAATATATATACAATTGTCCTGTTGTATGTATTTATCAGAACAAGTTGAACAACATGGGATAGGATGAGTTGAGACAACATCTAAGGAACATCCTTCAAACACAGCCACACATGATACCGTTTATTACCAGCTGCATTGGACATGAGCAGGCCGAGCCAGTACCAGGTTGGTGCGAATGTGACCACTGTGTATTTGAAACAGAACATAGGCACCAAATATGCTGTCAGTGGCAGCACTGTGTCACAAATGAACCCACATTTAGTGAGTTGTGTTTGACTTAACGTGCTTTTCAAATTGCTGGTGTGGCCAACTATGCGTATATATTTGATGGAGTATCTGCTGAATACTCAAATGATAAATTCCGCAGTCAAGCTATTTTTTTTTTTTTTTTTTTTTTTTTTTTTTTGTTTGTTTTTTTTTGTTGATGGAAGGTGTCAGGGGGTCTGGGATATGACAATGCCAACCTTCATGTGTGCGGGTGAAAATAAGTTTCAGATTTCGAACTGAGGATGACGCCTATGCTGGCTATCAGTCCTCTTAGAACGTCCATTATATAAGCATGATTAGTATAGCCTGCCCTAGCTGTTACTGAACTTACTTGCAGCCACATTTCCTCAGAGTGTGATATTATCAGCTGTATTCCAAATTAGGCTTTGCCTTTGGTTCTTGTCATCTCTAGGATCCAATCAAGGAGTTCACTGTCAGAGGTACCTCTGACATTGCACTCCCTGGTCAGACCCTCTAGATGACAAGAACCAATGGCAAAGTCTAACTCATAATATAATGAATACAAATAATACAACATAATACAACAATAAGAATATGTAATCATCAAGTATCCACATTAAAGAACCCATGCTTAGTACGTTTGACCCAGAAAATGTTGGTAAAGCCATGTTGGTAAGCACTCGCCAGAAACTTTCCCAGCTCCCTCCCTCTCTCCACCTTCAACTCGACAGCACCCCCATCTCCCTCAGTGACTCGGCCAAAACCTTGGCGTTATTCTTGATTCCTCTCTTACCATGACCAGCTTCGTCTCCGCCACTGCCCAGGCATGCTACTTTCACCTCCGCCGCATCAGTCAGATCAGAAAATACCTCACCACCGAAGCTGCCACCAAACTTGCTGTCTCTCTCATTCTATCTCGCATTGACTACTGCAACTCTCTCCTTTCCGGCCTCCCTCACTCTACCACTTCCACTCTCCAGCGCATCCAGAACAATGCTGCCCGCCTCGTCCTCAGAAAGAAAAAATCCGACCACATCACACCCCTGCTCAAACTTCTTCACTGGCTTCCCATCCCACAGCGTATCCAATACAATATTCTGTCTCTCTGCTACAAATCCCTGAACAACTGCGCTCCTGCCTATCTTTCCAACTTACTTCACCCCTACACTCCTTCCCGCTCCCTCCGCTCCGCCTCCGACCCTCTCCGTCTCCACATCCCCCGCACCAAACTCAGCACTTTCGGCCCCCGCGCCTTCTCAGTTTATGGTCCATCCACCTGGAACACTCTCCCACTCTCTCTCCGTCAGAAAGACTCTCTCTCTCCTCCTTTCAGTCCGCCCTCAAAACTCACCTCTTTCAACAGTTCTAGCACTATATCACCACACTCCCCACAAAAGATGACTGTCGCAATATATTTCACCATTTGTTGTACGTGAGTCTAAAGCGTGCGCATGCGTGCGCGAGTTGTGAGTGCGCGCTTAGAGTTATAATTATTATAAGATAAGCGCATTATAAATACCGTAATTATTATTATTATTATTAGAAAATCAGGGACACAAATCTCAATGTTTTCGACTGTCAGCCAACTAGCCATACACTTGGAAATTGCTCCAACAGGTATTATCAAATGGATTTATTTCATTGTATGGAACTGGTACCATAAGTCGTACGCAACAAATGCACATAGTTATTTTGTTGCATAAAACTTTTCACTTTTTATTTAGCTGGCATTGTGTGATTGGATCTCTTTCAGTTATGCTGATGTAGCGTACAGAGATTGCTTCTGTGCTTCGTATATTTGGCGCATGATGTTATCCAACGAAATGTCTTTTTCAATTATTTTGGGTAGGACATTGGTATCAACGGGATTACATAACACCTGCATACAGTTATTTGCTCCATGGCATCATCCATGCACAAAATAAAGACGCGATATTGCTTATTTCCCTGCATGTTGGTGCCTGACAGTTTGAATCATGGAGATTAGGGTTTGTTCATACAAAACAATATGACTGGCCAAAGACATATTGGGGGAACACTGTTTTTTTCAGCAATTACATCATTGGAAAATGTGCTAAGTTGAAACTGTTTATCACAAGTTGGCGAGGTAACATGTGATTCACAGCCTCCACTTGCCTTGAGGGGAGAAAAAGGTGATTAGAGCTAGGCCAATAAGAACAAGTGTAAACAGTCTGAAAGAGGACAACAGTACAAATCAACAAGCAATTCACGTTAGTGAATGCAGTACAAGCCACAATGGATCTTTGGTGTGTTCTGTATTTAATAAGTGTATTGATGTTTTTACTTTGGTGGTGCACATTATATTTCTACCTTTCATTTTTCCTCATCACTTCCGTTGCATGTAGACTTTCCAGGCACCTCAATTGGTCCTCTGTTGTGCCCCCACCAGGTCCAGATAGTCTGACTTGTTGCTGTTTGTGCCCTCATCAAATCTGAGTCCAAATGTATGGTCTATGCAAATGTGCATAAGCTCTGAAACCCAAATACACACAGCGACTAACATACTTGGACACGCAAAATAGAGTTGAAACATGTAAACTAGATATAAAATTCTTAGGAAAGAACCACTTTCAAAAAGACTATTCCCAGCAAATTATAACATTGTGGTGGTCCAGATATGAGGATTGAATAAATTGTTTTGTGAGTGTCTATTCTAAGCATGTTTCTATTGCTTTTCGTCAGCAGCATCCCCGTGACTGTGCACATATTGAAAAATACTATTTCTCATTAGATCATTAATTGCGTGTACCACAGGTTTCGACTGATGACTCATATTTATTCGGTACAGCTTGTATGTAGCTTAAGCCGCGTAAGCGTGTGTGTGCACGTGCGTTGTGCGTGTGTGCGTGTGCGCACGTGTATATTAGAGATAGAGAGTGGCGTGCTCAAATGTGCATGCGTTATGTATGCGTATTAGGTTGTGTGTATTCTTATTATATTATTTTAATTAAACCTCACAACATGTCATTATGCCCGACCAGTAAAGTTGGTAATTCCTATGTCACTTCCCCCCAACATTATTATTATTATTATTATTATTATTATTATTATTATTATTATTATTATTATTATTATTATTATTATTATTATTATTTTTCATTCTTGGCTTGTGCTGTGTCATGTAATTTTTTTCCCTTCTTAGTAGTAGTGGAGTGACTATGTCACCAACGTGGCGTGCTCAAATGTGCATGCGTTATGTATGCGTATTAGGTTGTGTGTATTCTTATTATATTATTTTAATTAAACCTCACAACATGTCATTATGCCCGACCAGTAAAGTTGGTAATTCCTATGTCACTTCCCCCCAACATTATTATTATTATTATTATTATTATTATTATTACTATTATTATTATTATTATTATTATTATTATTATTATTATTATTATTATTATTATTTTCATTCTTGGCTTGTGCTGTGTCATGTAATTTTTTTCCCTTCTTAGTAGTAGTGGAGTGACTATGTCACCAACGTCGAGGTCCTTGAACAGGCTGAAACTGTGAGCATCGAGGCTTTGCTGTTGCGGACACAGCTCCGCTGGGCGGGGCACGTCTCCAGGATGGAGGATCATCGCCTACCAAAGATCACCCTGTTCGGCGAGCTTGCTACTGGACACATTGACAGAGGGGCACCAAAGAAGAGATACAAAGACTGTCTCAAGAAGTCACTTAGTGCCTGCCAAATCGACCACCACCAGTGGTCTTCGCTTGCTGCGGACCGTGACACCTGGCGCTCCACCATTTACAAGGCAGCTGTCTCCTTTGAGGACTCTCACAGAGCTAGCCTTAAGGACAAGCGGCTCAGGAGAAAAAACAGAGATGCCATAGCTCAGAACCCTGGCCATACCTTCCCTTGCAGCCACTGCGGTCGAACCTGCCTGTCTCGGATTGGCCTCCGCAGCCACGAACAAGCCTGCAGACGTCGTGGGCAACTCCTATAAAATCTTCGTTCGCGAAGTCAAGCCAAGAGAGTAGTAGAAAACAATTAGTACGATAGTAACTCTGTAATCAGTAGATTAGCAACGGCAAGTTCGAAAAATGGTTGTTACTACCAAAACTTTTACCGTTGTCAAATAAAGGATCACTGTCATTGTCATTGTCTCTCTCTCTCTCTCTCTCTCTCTCTCTCTCTCTCTCTCTCTCTCTCTCTCTCTCTCTCTCTCTCTCTCTCTCTCTCTCTCTCTCTCTCTCTCTCTCTCTCTCTCTCTGTCTCTCTCTCTCTCTCTCTTAGCAAGCATCACCTCTTAAACAAGGGTGTGGTTATGTATAAAATCTGGAATGAGATTCACCCAGAATATCTTTGTAAGCTCTTTACCAAGGCAAGTTCAGGTTATTCTACTTCAAGACAAAACTTTATTACACCTCGCCCCAGCATAGATCTATTTAAAACCAGTGTATCTTTCTCAGGCGCATCTTTCTGGAACACACTGCCAACATGTATAACACACGCTAGCTCCCTCTCCTCTTTCAAGGAATGCCTCCTCAAGTACTTGTCTGCTGATACATAATCTACCACAAGTATTCGTATCAAACATGTGCTTATCGTATAATCGGTGCATGCTGCCGTATGGTTTGTGCATACTAATAATAATCGCCTAATTACATAATTCAAGTTTCTATTATAATCCAAATAATTTTTGCTGTCTGAAGTGAATTTTCACTATGATCCAAATGATTTGCTTCGTATATAGGTCAAGTTATCATTAGCGCGTGTCAGTGTGCGCGCGAGCATGTATGTGTCAGTGTGCGCGCGTTGCGTGTACTTTCTATTTTTCGTTTGTTTTTGTATGACCGAATGAATGAATGAATTTTGTTTAATGTCTCTTTATGTTTAATGTCTCCTAATTTTTCTTTGTGTAATTTGGTACTATTAGTATTACAATTATTATCCTGTGTTTGCAGAGTAGCAACGGCAAGTATGAAAAATGGCACATGTGCTAATTACTTCATCCGTTGAGAAATAAAGTTTCATTTCATTTCATTTCATTTCTCTCTCTCTCTCTCTCTCTCTCTCTCTCTCTCTCTCTCTCTCTCTCTCTCTCTCTCTCTCTCTCTCTCTCTCTCTCTCTCTCTCTCTCTCTCTCTCTCTCTCTCTCCCCCCCCCTTCCCTCTCCGGGAGCGTCAGCACGCATTCATATCGTGCTCCAGCTCGCAGTGGATTCATGTGACTTAAGTGAATTTGCCAAGTATGATATTTGGCACACGGGTTTGTGATTGTGTCTCCTACATTCTGGCGATTTTTCACGCGAGAGGATGGAGTTTTTCGTGAGTAATGACTTATGAGTGTTTTCCCATATATGATTTCCACTGAACTCTCTTGTCTTCCATTTTCAAATTTTGTACACGTGTGCGGTGACTCATATGGCCTCCAGTGTTTTGTAATCAGGGGGCGTCAGACCTGGCTACGCCTGTCATCATAGTCCCAACACTGTGTAAACACACCAGCGCAGATGCCTGGCCCAGGGGTCAGGGGTCTGACCTCATCATCCGACCGCCTCTATATCTGTCAAACATAAAAGCAGAGATAGGAGAAATAAGAGTTTCAACTCTCGTGGAGCCCTGGGTTTGTCAAAATTGGTCGCCGAAGACAACCCAGTGCAAATCATTGTCGACCACTGAATATCTTTTTATTTATACCAACGAAAATCCGTAAACATTCAACTGCGCCTCACCGGTGCGCCTTCAGATAATACAATTTGCGTCTTCAGACCCCCTCCTTACACCAGGTTTTGCCACCCGTGACCGACCGTGTATTGTCAGGCCAGGTGTGTGCTAATCTGTGCGTTGTCTGTAGGCGATTAGTCTTTGTGTGGTGTCAGCTAGAGTGATGGCAAGATGGGCCCGACCACACGGTCCAAGCTAGGCTTCACACAGACAAACGTAGAAGAGATAAGACGTACTCTGGACCCCATTCAGATCACTTACCATACGGACCATACGAAGCTACCAGTGTGGCGAAAGGTGTTAAATCTACGCTACGTTGACGAATTTCGGCCTCAAGGTGTTACAACAACCTGGGAGGATTATGGAGAACACCATACCATTTATGAACACCTAATTGACCCAGATTTGAGTAGTCTGCCCAAAGACCTTGTGCATTCAACTATACGGCTGAAAGACGGTAGGCGGCAACTACTTGTCATTCATGTGTATTACACAACAGCAAGTTTTCTGGTGCAGGGCCGGTCCTGCCGTCAGTGGGTGGACAGGGAGTTTGCGGCATTGAGAGACATCGTAAACGCCTTGGCTGCCCAGTCTGGACACAGTCAGCTGGCGCTGCCGTCTAGAGTTGACTCTGCACTGCCAGTGGACCATGACTCCTTGACCAACACTGAGATGGACGACACCGTCAGCCCCACCGGCAAGGACAACGCCATCAGCGGCAGCTGTGCTCGCGCTGTCATCACAACTCTCATCAATACCAGCGACAGCGTCATCAGTACTGGTACTTCTGACGTTGGCATCATCGACAATCCCACCACCATCACAACCAGTAACAACGTCGACAGTGTTAGTGCTGCCATCAGCGACAGCGTCAACAGTGCTGGTGCTGCCAATACGTCTGACATCGGCAGCACTGGTACCACCATCAGCGACAGCATCAACAGTGCTGGTGCTGCCAATACGTCTGACATCGGCAGCACTGGCACCACCATCAGCGACAGCGACAACAGTGCTACTGCTGCCAATATGTCTGACATCGGCAGCACTGGCACCACCATCAGCGACAGCGTCAACAGTGCTGGTGCTGCCAATACGTCTGACATCGGCAGCACTGGCACCACCATCAGCGACAGCGTCAACAGTGCTACCAATACGTCTGACATCGGCAGCACTGGTACCACCATCAGCGACAGCATCAACAGTGCTGGTGCTGCCAATACGTCTGACATCGGCAGCACTGGCACCACCATCAGCGACAGCGACAACAGTGCTAGTGCTGCCGATATGTCTGACATCGGCAGCGCTGGCACCACCATCAGCGACAGCGTCAACAGTGTTATTGCTGCCAATACGTCTGACATCGGCAGCACTGGCACCACCATCAGCGACAGCGTCAACAGTGCTGCCAATACGTCTGACATCGGCAGCACTGGCACTGGCACCACCATCAGCGACAGCGTCAACAGTGCTGCCAATACGTCTGACATCGGCAGCACTGGCACCACCATCAGCGACAGCGTCAACAGTGCTGCCAATACGTCTGACATCGGCAGCACTGGCACCACCATCAGCGACAGCGTCAACAGTGCTGCCAATACGTCTGACATCGGCAGCACTGGCACCACCATCAGCGACAGCGTCAACAGTGCTTGTGCTGCCGATACGTCTGACATCGGCAGCACTGGCACCACCATCAGCGACAGCGTCAACAGTGTTATTGCTGCCAATACGTCTGACATCGGCAGCACTGGCACCACCATCAGCGACAGCGTCAACAGTGCTATTGCTGCCAAAACGTCTGACATCGGCAGCACTGGCACCACCATCAGCGACAGCGTCAACAGTGCTTGTGCTGCCAATACGTCTGACTTCGGCAGCACTGGCACCACCATCAGCGACAGCGTCAACAGTGCTTGTGCTGCCAATACGTCTGACATCGGCAGCACTGGCACCACCATCAGCGACAGCGTCAACTGTGCTGGTGCTGCCGATACGTCTGACATCGGCAACACTGGCACCACCATCCGCGACAGCGTCAACAGTGCTGGTGCTGTCAATACGTCTGACATCGGCAGCACTGGCACCAACATCAGCGACAGCGTCAAGAGTACTGGTGCTGCCAATACGTCTGACATCGGCAGCACTGGCACCACCATCAGCGACAGCGTCAACAGTGCTGGTGCTGCCAATACGTCTGACGTCGGCAGCACTGGCACCACCATCAGCGACAGCGTCAACAGTGCTCGTGCTGCCAATACGTCTGACATCGGCAGCACTGGCACCACCATCAGCGACAGCGTCAACAGTGCTAGTGCTGCCAATATGTCTGACATCGGCAGCACTGGCACCACCATCAGCGACAGCGTCAACTGAGAATTGGCCATCTTAACATATACCATCTAGTTAACAAGGTGCCCGATTTATCCGTGTTCCTAAACACGCCCTTACATTTTCATATTTTTGGTGTGTCCGAGTCAAGGCTTAAAAGTTCAATAAGGGATAACTCCATTTCTGTCCCAAATTTCTCAGTACTCCGCAGAGATGCCTCAAGCCCACAACACACTGGACTAGCTGTATATATACATAATTCAATACTTGGTAACGTCAAACGGCGACAAGACTTAGAGTCAGCTCAAGTGGAAAGCTTGTGGGTAGAAGTGAAGACATCTAAATCACCCCCCGTCCTCATTGGCTTTATTTATAGAAATCCCGCAGCCAGCTGGGACTGGTATGATGACTTCGTAGCAATGATGGATAGCGTAAATCAAAATAAAGCTGACGTTGTTCTTTTGGGCGATTTTAATATTGATCTTTCTAAATCTAAAGGGTCCAATGCTGCATGGGCGTCAACAACAGCACTATTCGGTTTAGAACAGTTAATTAAAACCCCCACTAGAACCACATGTACATCTTCAACCCTGATTGATGATAAAATATCAAATGTACATGTTCCCTCCTTAGCTGTCAGTGACCATAACCCAGTATGTTGCACAGTCTCCATGAAACTAGACAAAGAGAACAAAAAGAGACATAAAACAATTAAATATCGTTCTTTCAAAACATTTAATAACGGCGACTTTCTGCGGGATCTGCGCAATACTCCTTTCAGGGACGTGTATAACCACACTTCTCCTGACAGTGCCCTGTCGTACTGGA
Source organism: Semisulcospira habei (assembly GCA_036245525.1). NCBI lineage: Eukaryota > Metazoa > Mollusca > Gastropoda > Semisulcospiridae > Semisulcospira > Semisulcospira habei. The sequence goes on along the minus strand of BTPG01000003.1, from coordinate 95,669,978 downwards.
TGGATCTATTCCTTGGAGTCCTAAATAAGCATGCGCCCATACGAGAAAAACGAGTTAAGCACTCTACCTTGCCACCCTGGTTAACAGTAGATGTCAAACAGGCCATGTCATTTAGAGACAAACTTAAGAAAGAAAAACAGTTTGATGAATATAAGAAACAACGAAATCGTGTTAAATACTTAGTGAGAGCGTCAAAAAAACTGTTCTTCCAGGAAATGATTAGGGACAAAAAAGATACAGCATCGGTGTGGAAAGCCCTGAACGTTATAACAAAGGGTAAATCAGCCCCTGAAATACCATCCCATTTGTCAGCTGATATATTAAATAAGCACTTCCTATCGACAGCTGAAACACTTGCTCAGTCAGCTGCAAGTAGTAACACAGAGTACCAAGTTCCTAGTGTACTGGAAAAATACTGTGAGGCCAAAAGTATACTGCAGACATTCATCATTCCTGATATTACCTCCCCACCCGGGTCTGCCCTGGGGGACTTGGGTGGGGTTAGGTACTTTTTAGTTCCCAGGGTCACCCTGGTCAGCCCCACAGGGTGAGTTTTTCTCTCTATTCTGGGGCATGTGTTTCTGTCTACCCGAGGTACATTCACCTGTATTTGCCTTTTTAAAAATCTCCCTACTGTCTGCACTGCCTGTAGCTCTTGATATTGGATGTGTGTTGCTAAATGGTCTTAGCTTTATTTAGGCCCCATGTGTTGGGTTTATTTAACGTATTTGACCGGCTGGCGACATACATTCAATGTTCTGTTTAGTTTTTTTTTTTTTTTTCACAAGCAGTGCAGGCACGTCCTGAGAAAGCCTTGTTGCTGTCGGGACGTTAAGCAATGTACAATCAATCTGATATTACCGTCGCTGAAGTCGGCAAATTCATCTCTAGCATGCCGAACAAAAAGTCCACCGGGATGGATGGTATAGACAACAAAATTCTGAAAATGTCACTACCATATACGGTAGAGGCACTCACTTATATCTTTAACCTCTGTATAAAACACAGCACGTTTCCAACTATTTTCAAAGAGGCCAAGGTAATTCCAATCCCTAAATCAAAAGATCTTGAAGATGTCAATAACTACCGTCCTATCTCACTTTTGTCGGCCCTGTCAAAGCCCCTTGAAAAACACATACAAAAACACCTCCTCGATTTTCTAGAAAAGGGCAATTTCATAAATATTCATCAGTCCGGCTTTAGACCGAAACACTCATGTCAGTCAGCACTGGCACAAATTGTAGACAGCTGGCTGGAATCAATAAATAAAAACCTGATGTCTGGAGTTGTGTTCTTAGACCTACAAAAAGCATTTGATCTTGTCGACCATGACATTCTCTTAAAGAAGCTATCAGCATACCATATAAGTGAAACTGCCATAGCATTTTTTAGATCATACCTAAAAGACAGAAAACAAAAGGTATATACTCATGGAAAATACTCTAAACAATGACAAGTTAACTACGGTGTCCCCCAGGGGTCGATCTTGGGACCTCTTCTATTTATAATATTTATTAATGATTTGCCTTTGCATATTACTAACACTGATGTTAATTGCAACCTGTTTGCGGACGATACGAGCCTCCATGTTTCGGGTAAAAAAACAGCTGACATTAACATTAGCTTACAAAGTAGTCTCAGCGAGGTTTCCGACTGGTGTAGAGAGAATCATATGGTTCTTCATCCAGGAAAAACAAAGAGTATTTTAATCACTACACGACAAAAACACCAACGCCGACCACAGCCGTTACATTTACAACTGAACGCTAAACCGATAGAACAAGTCACAGAGCGTAAATTCTTGGGAATACACGTTGACGAACAATTATGTTGGGAGACGCATATAAATACAGTCTGTAAAACCATTGCTAAAAACACTTTCCTGTTGTCCCAGCTTAGACAAGTAACGGATACACATACTCGTAAACTGTTTTTTCATGCCCATATCAAGTCTCACGTTGATTATGTCTCCACAGTGTGGGACGGTTGTAGTGATGTTCACATGAACAGGTTAAACTCTATATATAAAAGAGCTGTCAAAATGATAGATACGCGGCCCATTCCTACCATAGACAAATTTAGACATCTAAACATTCTCGGCCTGCGTCAACAACTTAATTTCAACAAATGCATCCTCATGCACAAGATATTAAATAACATGACACCGCAGTATCTAACCACCAAATTTGTGCCACAGCAAGAACGCGAACGGTCCTCAAGGAAGAATACTTTACCCCTACCTCTGCCTAGAATTGACCTCTTTAAAACTAGTTTATCCTTTTCTGGACCGTTTGTATGGAACACTATTCCTGCACATTTGAAGACTATAGCCTCACTTGGAATCTTTAAAACGAAACTTTTTGATTACCTGATGAGCCAAACATAACAACACTGGGCATTTAAACAAACCCTGATGGTTAATACTTTTATGTAATATAATTATGCATTTATTTATATTGTTGGTGTGTGTGTGTGTGTGTGTGTGTGTGTGTGTGTGTGTGTGTGTGTGTGTGTGTGTGTGTGTGTGTGTGTGTGTGTGTGTGTGGTATAAGATGAATGTTAAGTGTTATTATTATTTTGTGTCATTTTTTAAATTTTTTTATTGTTGCATGAAATAATATGTATAAATATAATTCTTTATTATTATTATTATCTTTTAATCTATTTTATGTTGTAGATGTTAGCAACGGCAAGTTTGTAAAATGACGATTTGTTTCTGTCAAAACTTTTTACCGTTGATAAATAAAGTTTCATCATCATCATCATCATCTCTCTCTCTCTCTCTCTCTCTCTCTCTCTCTCTCTCTCTCTCTCTCTCTCTCTCTCTCTCTCTCTCTCTCTCTCTCTCTCTCTCTCTCTCTCTCTGACATGTCTGACAATGCCATTTACAACTCTGCCCAGCCTGGTTACCCCCCCCCCCCCCGCCATTTTGTCCCCAGCAAGGTCACGCCGGGCAGTTCACTCCGTCAGAACGCGAATTTCCGCGCATTCCACCCTCCAACCAAGGCACCGCGAGCTCTAACAGCGCCCTTCACGCCCTCGCCACCGCTAATCCCACACCGACCAGAGGGTGGGAGAGCCCTGCAATTACACCCGGATTAGACGCAACGCAGAGGATGCGCATGCTTGCGCAGCTCCTACAGCCATTCATTCAGTTCTTTAACAGCTAATAATCTCATTAACCCCCCTGTGCATGCAACCACCGGTGCTGCAAACAGTACATGCTGCAAACAGTACATGCTGCGAACAGTACATGCTGCAAACAGTACATGCTGCAAACAGTACATGCTGCGAACAGTACATGCTGCAAACAGTACATGCTGCAAACAGTACATGCTGCAAACAGCACCGGTGGATGCATGAACAAAAAGGTTAATTTTCATTGTTGAACTAGTAGGTGGTGTTCATCACTGATTTACTGACGCTTTAACTAGACGTTTATATTTGGTGATTGTGAACTCGAGCACGGCAAGCTGACTGCTATTGTTACAGATGTAACTTGCTCTTACCGTAAATCAGTTAGACTGACTACTAACGTTATTGTCTGCATCCAAAAGGTTACACTGTGCTGTTTATTGATTACTTTGGTTCTGCCTTCTAGCCGCGTTGGTCATAAATTGATGTGACAATAACATTGAGTGTTACCACCAGAGACTGTGCCAGTGTTAGTTTACACTGTAAAGATTGTGCTCATTTCAAACGAAATACTTTAATTTTCAGTCTCTTTCGTGTCTTTACAGTGAGACAGACTATTTGCTTGAGTGATTTAATCCAAATTGTCCTGGAACGACAAAGAAGTGAACTTAGTGACAGCCGAACATACAGGTGTTCCATGCGGCGTTTCAAGTTGCTTCACTTGTTTCTTGTGGTTTAGTCAATCCCGCAGCGAGTTTTTGAGAGCTCAGTAGCTTAACTGCTACTTGTTCTCTGGAGGACTTTTATTCAATTACGTGGCCTAGTATCGTTTTATAGTTTTATAGTTTTTTTTTTTTCTTTCCCGTGTTTTTCTGTATTCAATTGTTTTTTCATTGTTTATTTTGTGCACTCTGTATTTTGTAATAAGTCCAAGCGAATTTTTCATCCAAGGTGCAGTTATGATAATAGGGCACCTCAATGTGTTTCATCTGTAGAACAAACTAGCCGACATATCTGTATTTATTAACGATCCTACACCGTTCCACCTGTTTGGATTCAGTGAGACACGTCTGAGTTCCTATGTGAGTGTAACGCACGCAGACTTGCACACAGTCGTACGCACAGACTCTCACGCAACAGACGCATACACCGCCACTGACTCAGACGGGCGCATTCATGCGGTAAAACACAACACACGGGCTCCCTTTCTAAAGTAACCTTTATACACTATAAATGAAAAAGAACGACTTAAATGACTATCAACTATATACACTGTTCTATTATCACACCACACACATATCACAATATCTTTGCCAGGTTAGGTCTTAGTCTCACATTGCCTCCAACCTGTTTGATGTTGTTGCCTGGTTACGTTGGTCCTTCTCACGTCTAGGCGTGAAAGTCCTTCGTCATACGCTTGTTGCCGTCCTGTCTCTCTTTGGGCACGGACGTCCTTGTTCTCGTACGGTATTCAGTTCTCGCTTGACTTGGGTGTCTTGGTCCCAGTCAGACGCACTCTCAGAAGAGCTGGAGGGATGACCTCACGTAGGTCCCACCTGCGACTCGACGTCTCGGCGTCCGTCTTTCCACTCTCGTTACAAGAACTCTGAATAGACAAAAGTCCCAACGTAACACTTGCTAAACACACAACATATTGGATCAATGAGAAACGTCACGTAACCTGGCTGATACAAATAACCCACACGTTCATTCACACACACACACGTGCTTCATAAACTATTTTCGTATCACCCCATCTCTGTCACTATCTTGAAACAGACTATAGCCTAACACTCTTGCTATACATTACTCTATACCCTGGAAAAGACTATGCTTAGCCAACCACGTACTATCTTCATAGCGGCTTAGACATACACACTTCATATTCCTTTAGTCATCTAACTCGGTAAACAACTGTATACAGAAACACCGATTACTTCACCGAATTCTAAACATACTATACTAAACCAAACCGGAACACCGCTATACAACCACATTAATCTTACCACGCATACTGTCTTTAACTAAACAACTATCAATACTACGTTTATAGAAACATACCTGAAATCTAGGCTTCAGAGTCTTGGAATGCGGGCTAGGTAACTCAAACATAACCGTTCCATACGACAAAACAGCCCGCACTCCCGATCTAGACCTCTGACAGTCACAGCTTCCGCCTAGAACTCACTAAACAGAACTCACTAAAAAATCCCGTGCTAACCATGTCTTACATATTCCACGTGGACAGCAGGCCCCACGGACTTTCGGCACAAAAAACCGTTAACAAAAACCGTACCGTACTAATCCTATTGTGCGAGCACTATGCACAAGCATAGAGCTTCATCACAGTGAGCGATGCAGCAATCAGTATCCCCAATTTCTCAGTTATTAGACGAGACCCCTTGTCTCCCGGTCAAACTGGCATCGCTGTCTATATTCATAATTCTATCCAGCATTTAGTTCATCGACGCGTCGACCTAGAAATGATGGGAGTGGAGTGCGTATGGGTCGAAGTCAAGTGTCCGAAATCAAAACCGGTATTAATTGGGTTCTTATATAGAAATCCCGCCTCAACGTTTGAGTGGTACGATCAGTTTAGTCATAACCTTCAAAGAGCTTTAAAAAAGAAGGCCGACATTCTTCTATTGGGCGATTTTAATATAGATTTACTTAAGCCGCACCCCGCATGGGGCTCAACGTCATCTCTGTTTGGCTTAGTACAGTTAGTGAAATCACCCACCAGAATTACTCCAACTACTTCCACGCTTATAGACCACATATATACTAATAAACCCAAAGCCGTCTCTGACGTTCATGTCTCAAATCTTAGTGTTAGTGATCATTATCCTGTGGCTTGCTCCTGGTCTTCTAAACTCCCTAAACCAAAAAAGAACGGCCATACAACTAAAACGTATAGGACATTCAAACACTTCAGAAAAGACGAATTTCTATTTGATCTAGAAAATACTCCTTTTAATGACGTGCTCCTGTCCTATGATTCTAATACCGCACTCAGTATTTGGTACTCTCTTTTCCTAAATGTACTTAATAAACATGCTCCTCTACGCGAGAGGAGGGTAAAACCCAACACTCTTCCTCCCTGGCTTACTCCGGAAATCATGCAGGCGATGGCGCTTAGAAACGATCTACGTAGCAATAAAATGTTCACTGAATATAAGCAACAGCGTAACCGTGTTAAATACATGATCAGAAGGCAAGAAATAAGTTAGTTCGTGACACGGTTAAAGGCAGCAAAGATACCTCTACAATATGGTGCCTTCTAAACACACTTACTAGGGGGTCTCCAAGTACCGTAACTACCATTCCCACTAATCTTACTGCTGATACATTCAATGACCATTTTCTTTCGATTTCCAAATCTCTAATCTCGCCAAGCCAGGATAACACTTATCACCGTTCAAATCTGCTGTCTGAGTTTTGTCAACAAAGAACAATGGGCACAGCCCCCTTCAACATCCCTATGTTAGCTGTTCATGAAGTGGGTTTACTCATAAGTAACCTTCCAAATAAAAAGTCCTCGGGACCTGATGACATCAGCCCGAAAATACTTAAACTGTCTCTCCCATATATTGTAGAATCCTTAACTTATATTTAATAATTTCTGTATCCAGCAAAACACTTTTCCTAACGAATTTAAATATGCCAAAGTAATTCCAGTTCCAAACACAAAAGATCGTTTTGACCCTAATAATTATCGGCCTATTTCTTTATTATCTGTTTTGTCCAAACCACTGTAAAGGCACGTTCATAAACACCTGCTTGCTTACCTAGAAAACAATAAGCTCCTCCACACTTTCCAATCCGGATTTCGTCCACAGCATTCATGCCACACAGCACTTACACGCCTTGTTGACACATGGCTCAAGGGTATGAATAAGTCACAGTTAACAGGAGTAGTCTATCTGGATTTTAAGAATGCTTTTGATCTGATTAACCACACTATTCTGACTGCTAAGCTTCACACATACCTCAATAACGGAGACGCAGTTGCTTTTTTCACATCTTACCTTACTAAAAGAAAACAAAAGGTTCTTGTTCATGGCTCATACTCCTTTCTCAAAGATGTAAGCTTCGGTGTGCCCCATGGGTCTGTTCCCAGGGTCACCCTGGTCAGCCCCACAGGGTGGGTTTTTCTCTCTGTTCTGGGGCATGTGTTTCTGTCTACCCGAGGTCCATTCACCTGTATTTGCCTTTTTAAAACTCTCCCTACTGTCTGCACTGCCTGTAGCTCTTGATATTGGATGTGTGTTGCTAAATGGTCTTAGCTTTATTTAGGCCCCATGTGTTAGGTTTATTTAATGTATTTGACCGGCTGGCGACATACATTCAATGTTCTGTTTATTTATTTTTTTTCACAAGCAGTGCAGGCACGTCCTGAGAAAGCCTTGTTGCTGTCGGGACGTTAAGCAATGTACAATCAACCCATGGGTCTGTACTGGGCCCCTTACTGTTTTGCTTATTTATCGATAATTTGCCTCTACATATTACTTGCCAAGATGTACAATGCGACCTTTTTGCTGACGACACCTCAGTTCATATTACTAGTAAAGATATACAGGTAATTTCCCGACAACCTACAGCAACGTCTTCATGAAGTATCAGCTTGGTGTATAAGCAATGCTATGGTTGTTCGTCCAGCCAAAAGGAAATCGATGATAGTCGCCACGCGCCAAAAACAGCAGATAACTCCTCTATTACTTAACCTTTCACTTAAAGGTAGTCAGGTAGAACAAGTAAATGAACATCGAGTACTGGGGATTACAATCGACAGTCAGCTAAAATGGCAAGCTCATACAGACGCCTTACGCAAATAAGTAGCCAAAAATCTCTTTATGTTATCAAAACTGAAATATTATACTGATTCAGATACCCGTAAACTATTTTATAACGCTCACACACGTTCTTATATCGATTACGCGTCAACGGTATGGGATGGATGTAGTGAGGTCCATTTAAAGAGACTCAATTCCCTGCACAGACGAGCGGTCAAAATAATCTGCCCTGATTCACACCTAAGCACTGAAGAAAAGCTCTCAAAAGCAGGTCTCCTGCCTCTTCAAGGTCATTTTAAATATAACAAAGCAATCTGTATGTTCAAAGTGTGGAAACGCAAAACACCTGAGTACATCTCCACTTTGTTCCGTAAATCTGAGTCCCAGCTTGGAAACATCATAAAGCTTTTCATAGTCCCAAAACCAAGGATCAATCTATGTAAAACTAGCTTATCCTTCTCAGGGGCTCTTATCTGGAATGCTCTTCCCGACCATGTAAAATCCACCTCCTCGCTAGCCTGTTTTAAAAAGGGTCTCTGCAAATATTTTGTGGATCACTCTAAGGATGCCTTAACCCCTTGTATTATATGTATTTTTTTATGCTGGGTCCAACTTATTCCCAATTAAGTCTGTTATCCATTTCATTTATCATTTGGACTACTTAGCTTTGTCTATGTGTGAAGGGGGGCGGGTGGAGTGGGAGGGGGGGGGAGTGTCTGTGAGTCTATGAGCATGTCTGTCTATGTGAACAGTGTTTCATCTGTTTGCAAGTATTATGTTTACTTATATGTATGTATATTTGTAGTTAGTCGTGTAGTTGCTAGCAACGGCAGGTTTGTAAAATGACTGTGTGGATGACGATGTCAATGCCTAAACCGTTGTAAAATAAAGTTTCATTGATTCATTGAGTCATTGATTCATTGATTCATTCATTCATTGATTCATTTATCCTCTCTCTCTCTCTCTCTCTCTCTCTCTCTCTCTCTCTCTCTCTCTCTCTCTCTCTCTCTCTCTCTCTCTCTCTCTCTCTCTCTCTCTCTCTCTCTCTCTCTCTCTCTCTCTCTCTCTCTCTCTCTCTCTGCACATCCCTGCACATTTGAAAACTATTACCTCACCAGGAAGTTTTAAAACAAAACTTTTTGTTTACCTAATGAGTCAGACTTAGTACGTTTCTCATGTACTGTAATATTTTCTGTACCTCATGTATTTCATACAGATGGTTTTTATATGTGTGCGCGTGTGTGTGTGTGCTCGTGTTTGTTTGTGCGTGTGGGTGTATGTGTGAGCGGCGCGCGTGCGTGCGTGTGTGCATGTGTGTGTGATGAGTATTATTATTTTTTCTGTATATAATGATGCTATTGGGTTTTGTATGTACATATATATTTTATAGTTTCCTTTCTTTTTATCCTGTAGATGTTAGCAACGGCACGTTTGTAAAATGACGATTTGTTTTCTGTCAAAACGTTTTACCGTTGAAAAATAAAGTTTCATCATCATCATCATCTCTCTCTCTCTCTCTCTCTCTCTCTCTCTCTCTCTCTCTCTCTCTCTCTCTCTCTCTCTCTCTCTCTCTCTCTCTCTCTCTCTCTCTCTCTCTCTCTGGTCAGTACTCTAGGCAAGGCCATGTTAAATTTGGAGTTCCTCAAGAATCAATTCTAGGACCCCTCCTATTTTTACTTTTCATAAATGACCTTCCTTTACATATTTCCGACCCTAACGTTAATTGTAATCTCTTTGCTGACAACACAAGCCTTCACGTTCCTGGTAAGAACAGTCATGATATTAGTCGTCGTTTACAATCCAGTCTTGACGAAGTTTCTGATTGGTGCTGTAAAAGCCACATGGTACTACATCCTGATAAGACTTTGGTATCAGTTTCAGCCCACTTTATCAAATTTCAAATACAAACGATTTCGAATTTCCAAAAACTACAGTAGCTCGCTTGAGCTTGCCCTTAGCACCACGTGAATGTTCTGTGGTTATGTACAGTGTGTGAGTGAATGCGTGTGATTCACGTGAGCGTGCTTGTTGGGTTCAGTTCGCGGCGGCGCTTTGAGCCGATTTTCAATTGGGATAAAGCGCCTATTTAATGCGCTTATTATTATTATTATTATAGCATGTTAATCACCTCATGACAAAAACATCAACTTCACCCCCCTTCACTAACGCTCAGTCTTAATTGCCAACCTATTGAACAAGTTCATGAACGCAACTTCCTTGGAATATGTATAGATGAGCAACTAAGTTGGGAGAAACATGTGACTAATATATGTAAGAAAATATCAAAAAATATTTTTCTTTTAGCACAATTGAGAAGTGTGAGTGACATAAATACACGAAAAATGTTTTTTCATGCACACATTAAATCTCATGTTGATTACATATCCACTGTTTCGGATGGTAGCAGTGATGTGAATATCAAAAAACTAAATTCACTATACAAAAGAGCCATTAAACATGTAGATATAAGACCCATTCCTACCGCTGTAAAACTGCAAAATCTCAAACTTCTTGGCCTTCGTCAACAACTCGTTTACAACAAGTGCATACTTATGTTTAAAATTCTCCACAAGAACGCTCCACAGTATCTAACAGCTAAATTTACTCCACGACAGTGTGAAAGGTCCTCGAGGAACAGTACACTTCGATTACCACTACCTCGCATTGACTTATTCAAATCAAGCCTAGCCTTTTCGGGACCACTTTTATGGAATTCACTTCCTCAACATTTAAAAACACTAACCCACCTTTTCTCCTTTAAAACAAAACTACACATATACCTGATGGAAACTGCTTAGATATATTATTTTTATCCTGTCATTCTGATGAAAGGTTATGTAAATGTATATATGTTAGTGCGTGCATTTACACGGCTGTAAAGGTGTGTGTATGTATGTTTGATTCTTGGTACTTTGTGCTTGTTTTTGCTGTGCTATGATTTTTCTCCTATATAATTTGTGCTGAGGAGTGTTACTTCCTTTTTTGTATTTGTTTATTGCTACCTTAGTAGTATCATTTTCTGTACTGCGTGTGTCTGTACTTATTTAGTTATGTTTTTTTGTTTGCGTTAAATATTTTTTTGTTTGTCTTCATTATATTTCATGTTGTAGAACGTTAGAAACGGCAAGTTTGAAAAATGACGTATTTGTATCTGTCAAAACTTCTACCGTTATGTAATAAAGTTTCATCATCATCATCATCATCATCATCATCATCTCTCTCTCTCTTTCTTTCTTTGCAACGAGGGCAGCTTCATCAGCAAAGAGCAGCTCACGAATCAGTTGATCTAGGGTTTTGGTGTGGGTCTGAGGTTCAACAGGCTGACATCGAGACGATACCTGATGTACACTGCGTCGTCATCGTCGAGGTCCACTGATGCTAAAAAAAGGTGGTGAAGAGGGTCGGTGCCAGCACGCAGCCCTGCATCACACCGTTGAGAATGGGGAAGGGTTCTGACAGGTCATTGTTGAGTCTGACCTGGCCTTGCTGGTCCTCGTGTAGCTGGACGATCATGCTGTTGAACTTTGGGGGACAGCCAAGTTGCTCGAGGATCTGCCACACGCCTTTCCTGCTCACAGTGTCGAACGCTTTTGTTAGGTCAACAAACGTTACGTACAGCCCTTTGTTCTGCTCTCGGCACATATCCTGAAGCTGTCTCAGCACAAAGACCATGTCGGTGGTGCTCCTGTTTGCTTTCCTGTTTGCACTAGCTCCCTCTCCTCTTTCAAGGAATGCCTCCTCAAGGACTTGTCTGCTGATACATAATCTACCACAAGTATCCGTATCAAACATGTGCTTATCGTATAATCAGTGCATGCTGCCGTATGGTTTGTCCATACTAATAATGATCGCCTAATTACATAATTCAAGTTTCTATTATAATCTAAATATTTTTTGCTGTCTGAAGTGAATTTTCACTATGATCCAAATGATTTGCTTCATATATAGGTCAAGTTATCATTAGCGCGTGTCTGTGTGTGCGCGCTAGGGTGTATGTGTGTGCGGGCGTTGCATGTACTTTCTGTTTTTCGTTTGTTTTTGTATGACCGAATGAATGAATGAATTTTGTTTAATGTCTTTTCATGTTTAATGTCTCCTAATTTTTCTTTGTGTAATTTGATACTATTAGTATTACAATTATTATCCTGTGTTTGTAGAGTAGCAACGGCAAGTATGAAAAATGGCACACGTGCTAGTTACTTCATCCGTTGAGAAATAAAGATTCATTTCATTTCATTTCATTTCTCTAGTTTTAAATAGATCTATTACACCTCGCCCCAGGATAGATCTTTTTAAAACCAGTGTATCTTTCTCAGGCCCATCTTTCTGAAACAAACTGCCTACATGTATAACACACGCTAGCTCCCTCTCCTCTTTCAATGAATGCCTCCTCAAGCACTTGTCTGCTGATACATAATCTACAACAAGTATCCGTATCAAACATGTGCTTATCGTATAATCAGTGCATGCTGCCGTATGGTTTGTCCAAACTAATAATAATCGCCTAATTACATAATTCAAGGTTCTATTATAATCCAAATAATTTTTGCTGTCTGAAGTGAATTTTCACTATGATCCAAATGATTTGCTTCATATATAGATCAAGTTATCACTAGCGCGTGGCTGTGTGTGCGCGCGAGCGTGTATGTGTGTGCGTGCGTTGCGTGTACTTTCTGTTTTTCGTTTGTATGACCGAATGAGTGAATGAATTTTGTTTAATGTCTCTTCATGTTTAATGTCTCCTAATTTTTCTTTGTGTAATTTGGTACTATTAGTATTACAATTATTATCCTGTGTTTGTAGAGTAGCAACGGCAAGTATGAAAAATGGCACACGTGCTAATTACTTCATCTGTTCAGAAATAAAGTTTCATTTCATTTCTGAAGTCACACTGGCCCTCTGGGAGGTGGTCTTCGGCGATGGCAGGTACCAGCCAATTCAGGATAAGCCTTGCGATAATTTTCTTGGCAATGGACAGCAGGGTAATTCCACGATAGTTGGAGCAGGCCGACTTCTCTCCTTTGTTCTTGTACGGGGTGATGACGACTGCATGACGGAGATCCTTTGGTAGTGTTCCTTCCTATCTGCAGTAGAGAAAGAGGTCGTGGAGCTTGTTGTGCAGGGCTGGGCCTCCATGTTTCCAGATCTCTGACTGGATTCCGTCAATGCCTGCTTGTTTGCCACTCTTGAGCTGGTGGATGTCTGTGAGTGTCTCTTTAGCGGTGGGAGGTTCGTCCGATTCAATTTTTAGTGGGAGGTGTGGGATTTTTAGGATGACTGTTTCGTGAACAGAGCGCTCAGCGCTGAAGAGGTTCTCAAAGTATTCCGACCAGCTGTTCAAGATCTGTGAGGAGGGCCTGTCCATCAGCGCTTCGCATGGGACTTTGTACCAGATGCCTGGGGCCATACACTGCTTTAAGTACTTCGTATAAGCCCCTGAAGTCACCGTTGTCAGCGCAAAGCTGGGTCCTCTGTGCGAGTCTAGTCTACCGCTCCTTCTGGAAATGTCTGAGATTGCGCTGGAGTCTGCTGCAGACGAGCAGGAAGGCAGACTTCTTCAGAGGACAGGAAGGCTGGGCTAGGTGGCCCTGATGAACGGCCTTTTTTTTTTTTTTTTTTTTTTTTTTTTTTTTTTTTTTTTGCTAGTAGTTCCTGGATCTCTACGTCATTTTCGTCAAACCAGTCTTTGTTACTTTTTCTAGCTAAACCCAAGTCTGCAGAGGATGTTGCAATAACAGTTTTCAGTTGTTCCCAGAGTGTTTCAAGAGAGGAGTCTGCTGGGTCAGCTGTGTCTTTGAGCCTGCGCTGTAAATCTATCTGAAAGGCAGCTCACGTCAATCACGCTGAAGTCTGCCAACATCAAGCTTTTTTTTTTTTTTTTTTTTTTTTTTTTGGGGGGGGGGGGGGGGGGTCTTTCTTGGATTTTGGCTTGAAGTGGGGCCTGAGTTTGCAGCGGACAAGGCGGTGGTCAGTGTGACACTCTGCGTTGGGCATCACTCTTGTGACGCAATAGGACATAGTCGATACGATGCCAGTGTTTGGAGCAAGGATGCATCCAGGTGGTATTTCGACTGTCCTTTTGCTGGAAAGTAGTGTTGGTGATGATAAGTTGCTGCTCTGCACAGAACTCCAACAGTAGGCGACCATTGTCATTGCAGTTCCCGACGCCATGCTTGCGAGGGCTCCTTTCCAGGCTTCAGAGTCCTGGCCCACTCTGGCGTTGAAGTCGCCAAGGATGATGACTTTGTCGTCTACAAGAGTTCGTCCGGGAGGCGTACTATGCTGTAACGCACGCAGACTCGCACCCATTCGTACGTACAGACTCTTGCACAACAGACGCATACACCGCCACTGACTGAGACGGGCGCATTCACGCGGCAAAACACAACTCACGAGCTTCCTTTCTAACGGAAATTTTATACAATATACACACGAAAAACGTTCCAAAGACTATCAAACTATTTACACTACACCTTCCCCACAACCAGCATCCAAACATCACATACACATACACAATATCAATGCCAGGCTAGGTAGTAGTGTCTCACACTCCAACCTGTTTGGTGTTCTCGCCCGGTGACGTTCAGTCCTTTTCACGTCTAGGCGTGCAAGTCCTCTAATGTACGCTCTCGAGTCGTCCTGTCTCTCGTACCGTGGACGTCCTCGTTACTCGAACCATATAGCGCAGTCCTCGCTGTGACCCGGGTGTCTCGGCACCGGTCGCTCACTCCCTCAGTGAAGAGATGGGGAGATGACCTCACGTTAGGTCCCTGGTGACTGACGTCTCGGCGTTCGTCGCTCCAACTCCGACAAGCACTCTGAACAATAATAAAGTCCTAAATCGTAACACTTGCTAAACACACACACTTATTGGATAATATGAGATACATTACGTAACCTGGCTGATACAAATAACTCGCACGTTCATTCACACACACACACGTGCTTCATAACCTGACTACTTTCGAAACACCCCATAACTCTGTCACTACCTTGAAACAACGTTACACCCTCGCTATACATTATCCCACACGCTGGAAAAGACAATACTTAACCACGTACTATCTTCACAACGACTTAGGCATACACTGCTCACATTCCTTTAGTTATCCATCTCGGTACATAACTATTTACGAAAACACCGGTTACCTCAATGAATTCCAAACCAACAAAACTGAACCAAACCAGTAAACACTACACAACTGAATTAACTCCTATTAACGCATACTATCCTTAACGCAAGTAACCATCAATAATACGTATAAAAACATACCTGAATTCTAGGTTTCAGAGTCTTGGAATACGGGCTAAGGTATCTCACATACGTCTGTCCACACTGTCAGTAAAGCCCCGTACTACTTGTTTAGACCTCTGACAGACTGAGCTCTCGCCCTGAACTCACTAAAACTCCCCGTGTTAACCGTGTCTTAACGGTTCCAAGTGGCCCACGTGCCACCACGGACTATCGTCACAAACAAACCGCTAACAAAAACTGTACCGTACTAAATCTACTGTGTGAACCTTATGCGTGCACATAGAGTTTCATCACATATGCTGAGCGCGGCGATGTCGATGTTTAACCTCCGCAATTCACGGGCAATGAAGGCGGAGCGACGTTTAAAGCGTCCGCTGTCTGCTGTGTTGAGCATGGTTCGAATGTTCCAGCATGCTACGTTGAGTCCGGTCGTGGTCGTCATGAGAGTGGATCCGTTGTTCTTTTTTGTTTTCTGACCGCAGGAGAAGATGCCCGTTGTCCGCGGCCAGCCATCGGGGGTTGTGAGGGGACGAGCTTTGGTGATGCCACCTTTCTAGGCCCCTCTCCGTGTGGAGCAAGCAGTGCTGTCCCTAGAGAAGGCTGCTTGGTCGTTTAGGGTGTGCCGAGTGACGTTGTCATCTCCAGGTCAACATCAGGCGACCAATATCCTGAACCGCCTGCATGCAGGTTTGAGACTGCGGCTTCCAATGACATCTTTCACCTGCCGTCGCTACAGGACTTGGAATGTCAGTGTCATGGTCCGTGGGCGTTTCCTAAAGCCTGCGCGGTGGAGCTTTTGAGTGGAGTGCAGTGTGCGCAGTACTGGCCCCACCCTTTAAACCCTTGGTTCGTCTGCCATGGCCTAGCAGGCTGGAACGATGGCATCGAGGTCCTCAGGTCGTAGGTTTTATATCAGACTGTCCTTGTTCTAGTCTCTGTATCAAAACCTTCCCCGGAGACACGGGGGCTTTGATGTCAGGGTTTTCCTCCCTTAGCCTTTCCGCAGCCAAGCAGGACAATAATTAATTTTACGCATTTTATATAGAGATTAATCCCTTGACTGCCACAAGAAAGCGAACACGATCCACATGCAAGTAGAATTTAGCCATGACGCCCTACAGCAGGACGTGGGATGACCGTGATAACTAAAGGATAGTGCTAGATGAACCTCGCGTACTATCCGTGAATTATCATGGTCGATCTTAATCGTGCAAGTTTGTGTAATATCCATTTTGGGGGAAAATGTGGCCGAGAGATTACATAATAATAATAATAATAATAATAATAATAATAATAATAATAATAATAATAATAATAATAATAATAATAATAATAATATAACGTTCTTACGTAAGTTTCCCACTGTCGTAAAGCTCCAAATCTGCTTTCCAGTCAAGGAACAGACTCCCAGCAGTTGCTTGGAACGGGGGTAGGTAGCCGGAGATAAAACACCGAGTAAAATCGTGAGTGGTGAGGGAAAGGTTGGTGTTGAAATAAACCTCGTTAGGCCTCCGGTCATCTGCACAGAGGTTATAATGATGATGTTGATAATGCTATATGATAATGATCGTAATATTAATGTCATTGTCATCGTCATTTTCGTCATTATCATCTGTGATAGTTGACTGAATAATATAACACAAACATAATGCTAAATGGTTATGATCAAACCTGCAGTAGTGGGGCGTCTGTAATTCCCAGAGTAACCATCATTGTTGATATATGGGGTGATCAGGTCATTGTTGATAGAATGTGACGTCACCACGTCATTGTTGATAAGATGTGGTGACGTTACGTCACCAATGTTGATAAGCTGTAGTTTCATCACATTGTTGTCATCATCATGGTTGATAAAATGTTGCAAAGTCACGCGTTTATTTTTTATATGTGGTGTTGTCACGTCATCATTGTTGATAATATGCCGCGACGACGCGTCGTTATTGTCGATAAGATGTTGTGTGGTCACGGCATTATTATTGGTATTATGTGGCGTATTCACGACAATTTTAATATTTTCGCTTTCACTGACGCCGCTCATAGTGTCATCTTTGCTGACGACTCTCACAGAGACGTCATTTTTTCCTTTTAAAATGTCTGTAGCATTGACTTGGTAAACGAGATATGACATGAATATGGTAAATCCGTTGTATGTAACCATCGTGCTCGCAGCTAACTCTGTCCAAAACAATTTGCGGCGTTATTCGCAATTCAACATCAGGTTAAATTAAATAATGTTAAACGCTTAGAGGTTAACGTCTTATGCCCACCACGAAAGTGATTTCAAAGACCGGCACCGAAAAAGGTCTTAACAAATTTCGACCTCAGCTGGATTTGAACCCGCTCCAAATATCTCCAAGAGGCATAGATCCACATGCGCCTCGGAAGCATGATGATCTGTGTCTCGTGTATATGTTTAGACTCCGCTCTCGTTCGTTGTTGTGGATCGTTCGGTGTAAACGTAGTCTCACTGTTATTGTTAAATTAGAAGTAGGTCGAGAATTGCACGGATTTAAAATCTGCCCTGGATTCACGCAGACCACGCAGACCGCTCTATCAGCAAAACGCGTGCATCCTCATGGGCCTCTCAAGCCGCAGGGGGTAGTAAAATAGTATCGGCTTCTTGCCAGCAATGAGTTGTCTCATGGACATTCGAGGTACCAATAGTACAGCGATTATAAAGCCAGCATTTGAGGTAGGGCCAGCTTGAAACTTTAGGATATGTTCCCTACGTGAATTTTCCTGAAGCATTTTTCTGTTTTATTAATTAGTTTACACGTTGACAAGAAAAATGGCCGTTTCACAAAACACGGTTGATCTCCAGTTGAGTCCGTAAGTTTTATTATTCCTTTCTAGGTACTTTGCATATAGCTAGTTCAAGGCAGTTAGTGAATACTTTGCATCTAGGACATGCCGAACTTCCTTAACCCAGTGTGGGATTTTCAGTGGGGCGACCATCCCCAACCTAGCGCGTCCCCGGGTGGCGGATAGGGGAACGGCCTTCAGATATGGAGGTTAGCTTCGCAAGCAGTCGCGGACCAAATGGCGATGAAGAGATATAAATACTGAGCGGATTGAAGCATCATTAACACAATGACTGAGTTAACCCCCTTGATTATATCTTTTTTGGCCCTCCATATCCATGTCTCCCACACAGAGTAAATACCATTGGAAGTTACCCCTAAATCATCATTATTTAAACAGCCACATTTTTATGAAAATCAAAAATAATACTTAAGGGGTTAACTCAGTCATTGTGTTAATAATACTTCAATCCGCTCAGTATTTATATCTCTCTTAATTAGCTCATATATCTACTGTCGCAATGTTACTATGTACGTAAACACAGCCCATCGCCAGCTGACTCTAGGTACGACGCGTCAGAATAAAATATGCACAACAGTTACAAAATATGATCACGTCGCAATGTTTTGACAACGTTGCTCAAAACCTTTTCAAATCCTTTAGCTGCTAGATCGATGTACCACACCTGAGTCGATATTCACACAATTTATTTTTGACCTTAAGAAAATGCACATCGAAAAAATCATGACCCCCCCACAAATGTAAATTGGTTTTAAGATTGAATGGGAATAAAACCCCCATTAGCTACCGCACACAGAGAGAGAGAAAGACCCGCTTTGACAACACAGACATAAACTCCACTCATGTGAAACTTACACGTTTTAAATCAGCTTCTTTTCAAGCCAGCTCACCTGTTTACCTTTGTGGTGTCTAATGTCGCCACGCGCCGGCACAGTAGCGCGCCACTGTTCAACTCACTGTGAGACCTAACACTCTATGTGAAGCCGGCTCTACAGCTCTGAAAAGGCTATTTGCTGAGAGGTGTCATACACTCAAGAAGACAGCATGTTTCGAAATTGACTTCATATTTACTCTATGACTGGTTCCCGAGAAATCAAACGGTGGCCTATACTCTGCACTATACAGGGAGCTGGAAAAACAGTTGTATAAGAAACTAACAAGTAATATCTAACACACAGACGTACACACAGACGCGCACACAAACAAACAAACAAACAAACAAACAAACACACAATCAAACAGACGTACACACACACAATCAAACAGACGTACACACACACACACAAACACACACACACACACACGCACTTACAGACACTCATGTCAGTACAATTTTATCGTAAGCATGAGCTGCCAGGTGGTGTCACGGTTGATCGCCTTTTGTGTTGCCTCACGCCGCGCTATTAGCGGCCGCATTCCATTCCTTTTCAATTCAGACACGAGCCGCATTTTGAAAAGGCTCTCACCCGTCAATGGCCTTTATAGCTATACCCTTTCAAATCGCTAAGTTGTGTCAAAGTTCAACAAGGGGAACGTTATTATTTGAAAGGAGGGGGATCATTTACAAAACGGTTCTACATGTGAGGGCTTAATGTACTCATGTCTGGTTTACTGACAAAGAAACAAATGTGTTTATAAATTATCTTTTTTAATTGCATTATAAAATGAACACAGACGAACTCCTTCTATTAAATGATATTGGCGCTGTAGAAAACATAGACTTAGATTCAAAAAGGGAAAGACTTTTATCTGTAGTGGTTTCTGGTCATTCGAAATCTTATCTTGGGAAGCTATATTCAACTGAAGATATACTATCCCTCACGGCTGCTGATTTATTTAAACTTCATTTTCAATATGAACAACACATGGCTTCACTAATGACCCGTGATTTGAGCAAATCAATTGTCTGCTTATATTCAAAAGCTGTGAGTTACGCTCTCCCTGTAGACATTGAAAATCTCACAAATGACCTCGAGAGTAACCCCATTGTAACGAATGCAATTGGTAAATTAGCTTGCCTTTTATTCTACAGGTTTGGTAATTTGCTGGCTCCTCTGGTAACATTAATTGTAACTAGCAGCCATATCGATTTCACGAAATTAAATTTTTTTGCTGATAAAAATGGACGACCAACAGACGACCCCCCAAACAACCCCACAGATGAACCCTGCCCCAGACCCTGCCAAGACCCCGATTCACACAGTGACAAAAATTAAAAATGAAGGCAGAATTCAGGCAGGTAAACGTTTAGCTGAATGGAACAAGCAGAAAAAGTTACAGCTACAGGCGCTAACAGAAAAGGCTCATGTAAGTGACCCGCCGTCAACACCGGCGGTAGGACCGGTAGGACCGGTAGGACCGTCAGGACTGGCACCCCTGTCACACCCACATCAAAGTGAAAGACCTTCAACCCAGTCTAATTCTGAAACAGCAAGATATGCAGTTGCCGCATTTGTTGTCGGATCTGGTTTTGTAGCTTACCAATTATACAAAAAATACAAGCCACACACTCGAACAGTGACCAAAAAATTAAACACTCCATCATCAAAAACAGAAGTCGCCACATTACCAACAATACCCAAAGTTGTCGACCCATTTATCATGCAGTAATAAATTTATTATTTTAATTTTTTCTTGCCTAAGAAATGAATGACTCAAAGAATTTAATGAATCTTGTGTATCACTCTGCAGTAATCAGTGCATTAGCAGTAGCGTTTTCTATGCTGGGAAAAAATCTACTCAAAATGAAATCACCAGACCTCAGTAGACTCGATTTCGAAGACAGCGCTAAGCTAATTGTAGTTGTAACAGCGTCAATCACCACGAAAGACCTTCTTGTTAAACAAGGAATTATTCCCGAAAATATATCTATGTAAATAAAAATAATATGGCGACGATAGCTATTATGGTGGGAGGAGCGATGGTCAACGCCCTCGCGTTTAGCGGCTCTAATTATCTCTTTTCTAAAATGGGTAGAGAACAATCTGCAGAAGAAATAAAGCGTCATAATGAAGCGTCAGAAAAATTAGCACAGGCAGAACAGGATTACGAAAAGAATAGAATTGAGAAACTTGATTTCATCAATGAAAAACTCAGGCTAGAAGGTCACGCACAACATACGTTTTCAAATACAGACGACGCAATCCGTGAGTATTTTTTAGTCACGGGTGAAGACATGTCTATACCGAAACCAAAACTAAGTGACTACTATCAACCAAGCCCAGAACAAAGAAACGGGGAGATAATCTTTGTTCTAGTGGGAATGATATTTGTTTATTTTACTGGAGTTTTCATTGCTAGAAAAAATGTCAGCCGAAAATAAACTATCGAAAATATATTACTCACCATCAGGGTATTATAAAGGAGCAACCGCTATTCAGAAATTACATGCCGCTGTGGGCGGAGATATAACACTCAATCAGGTCAAGCAATGGTTACAGAGACAGGCAATTTGGCAAATTTATCTCCCTGCTCCAAGAAAGATAACGAGACCTCATTTTGAGAACACAACACCTAATGACACGCACCAAATGGACCTCTTGTTCTTACCACATGACACAATAAGAAAGAAACGATACAAGTATGCATTAACTGTTGTAGACATTGCTTCAAGGTATAAAGACGCTGAACCCATATCTGACAAAACAGCCAGTACAGTTGCTACTGCTTTATCAAAAATATATAGTCGAGGTCCCTTAAGATACCCCAGACTTGTACAAGTTGATGACGGATCAGAATTCAAAGGTGCTGTTAATCAGTTATTTGCTAAGCATGGTGTACTGGTCAGACGTGGTATTCCAGGTGTACACAGATCACAGGCAATTGTAGAGAACTTTAACAAACAGTTATCAGAAAGACTTTTCAGTTACCAGTATTCAAAGGAACTCATGCATGACACCCGTAACACGGAGTGGGTACAAAGGTTACCACATGTGATAAAAGCAATGAACAATGAAGGACACCCAAAACCTGCTGATGCTATTAAATTGAAAACAATTACAGAGCCAAAAACAGCCCCAACCCCAGCACCAGACACAAGTTTATTTACTAAACAGGTGAGATATTTATATCAACCAGGTGAAGCTGAAAATGACATAAAGCGCAGAGCGACAGACCCCATATGGTCAACATCCGTTCATAATATAAAAAAAATAATTCCCGGCGCAGACGCAACAATATATTACCTGTATGACCCTGCCCCACAGAGGGCATTTGTCAGAGAAGAATTACAGATTATTCCCCCAGACACCGTTACTCATTTCAGTAACTAAGTCGTCAATTAATTAATCAACCAGTTCATCACAAATGTCTTCAGATAACTTGAGCCTATAATGTCCAGGTGCATAAGCTTTTTCCTTAGTGTGAAACACTCTTTTCGTGTCTCCAACTGCGAGTGATTTCTTATGTGTTTGAATTATTTCAAGATTATGTTTATTTGATCTCAGTGACTTGTTTGGATAATCAGGCATTAATGCACCATCTAACACTTGCTTGTAATGTTCATGACGAATGTCTTTATTTTTTATTGCTGTTTTTTTTTATCCCTTTGGCTTTTGACTGACTACCCTTTTGGTGCAGTATAGAATACATTTTTGATCTCAGTCCAACGTACTCAACTATTGGCACACCATTCAGTTCATCCTTAAACTTACCAGGCACCTTTTTGTTTTGTGTGCTGTACAGTGGATGATCTTTAGGGTAGTCAGACGTGTCATACATGTGTAGTTCTGTTTTCATGTCTTCATAAAAGTCTTCAGTACACACATCAATGATCATAGAGTCAGTGTCAGTGTATAGCAGACGGCAGTCAGGATACTTTAATTTGAAGTAATCATAATAAAATTCAAGCATCACCAGTTTTGACAATTCAAGAATTGCCATACCAATGAATACTGGCTTGTCCAGTTTAACAATCTTTTTTTTGAGTGACACTGCATACAATGATGAATGAAACTCTTTGTACCCAGTGTATTGTGGCTTGCCTGTAAGTTTAATAGCGCCCAATTCAGTTGTGACCAGTCTCACATCTTTTCTGTGATGAGGATTTTCCATAGTCTTGCCAAAACAGGCATTGTTCATAAGCTTAAAGAAGTCTTTGTCAAATGCAGTGTTGCCGTCTCTGGCACGAAGGGTTGTGTTCTTCATTATGTAATCTTTCATGAAAGCACTCTGATCAAATTGAATTCCTCTGTGAACTTTCTTTAGTACTAACCCGTGTCTGATGTAAAACTGCAACAAGCGGTAGTGACAAACGTAATTGAATTTGTCATTTAGATTTGGCACAAGCTTAGTGTCTTCTTTTTTCCCCGTCATACTCATTTTCTCAACTGCTAATGGATAATCATTATGGTAATCGTGTAGATGATGCGGGTACTCCAGGTCTACTTCAAAGATCCAACCCTTCGCGTCGTTTCGGTCAAGATTAATAATATTGTTTGTTAACCCTGACTCTGTTACATCATACTGTGACAAATCATACAGACAAAAGTTTTTCAAGGGCAATAATTCACACATCGCGAACCCATAAAGGTTATTAGCGTCCAAATACGTAATGAATGACCTTGACCCCGGGCTTGAGGGGTCAAAGTCCGGGCCGTCCAAATATTTGTTGTTGGCTCTGGCGTAATTGTTCGATGCAATACTAATCCCTCCCCTCAATCCGCGTTCCACCATTTCACCCATCGTACGATCAGACAACAGGTCTATAAATATCTTACTAGATTTTAAAAATGCATCCCATGTCATGCCAGGACTAGTGATGTAACAAGCAGGGTCAAGTCTGTAGTGTAACAAACCCTTCTCACGGTAACTTTCAAATACGTCTGCTAGCAAGCAAACGTCAGCTTTCAAGTACTGGTCATGGTAGTCACCAATCGTTTGACACCCCAACTTCCCCCACGCATCAAGTGCATGTTGATATTCAGAGTCAGAAATACCTTTTCCAGTTAGTGTAGAATAAAATTTCTCTTTTGGTGGCAGTCTTGTTTCCTCAAACACAACCCAGTGATCAATGTACTCATATGGATAGACACCTTTCTTAATCAAGTCTGGCTCAAAATATTTACTTGTTATTGGATACTCAGTCAGCCCTTCTGCCAGACTAGCAAGACCTAAAGACAAATGTTGCATGGAGTCATAAAATGCTAATTTATCTAACCTAAAAGTCAAGTACTTTTCAGTTGTCTGGGCAATACAACTTATGTTTTTGTATGACTCGTCTACAGCCTGCATGATGATGTGTGAATCATATCCTTTAAGATTGTGGAAAAAGATTGGTAACTTGTATGTCTTAGGATCTATTTTTAATAACAAGTTACAATTGTTATGTGCAGCTCCTCTGTAACATCCAGTTATGTGATCGTGGTCACGAACTTTATCACCCCCTAAAGGTTGTTCACAAATCCAACACGTCTCAGCTGTATCAAATTTCAGTTTGTCTTCTTCTGTCATCACCAAAGGCATCTGACATGTTGTGAGATACTGTACTACCTGACTATACAGATGTCTCATTTCTGTTAAAAACAGACAAGCTGCATTTTCACCTCTGTAGATAACAGGCTCTGAATGAAGACCGTCTGACCTAACAATAATGTATCCAAAAGAACACACCACTTGGTCACTTAGTTTTATAGTCTTTGGTAATGACTCTGGAACAGGACCTTCAAATTGAACAACCAGGGATTCAAAATCAGCGTATACTACAAACGGCAATTTTTGCTGATTCCCATAGTTCTTAAAATACACTTGACTACCAGGATCTGGATACTTAAGTACTGTTTGTATGTCATCAGCTGACCTGCAGTGTAAAACATGTTTGTGCGCTACGTTTATGGAGGAGAATCTTTGTAAACATCTTTTACACACTTCCTGTTTCCCATTGTGTTTTGTTGTATGTGAATGAATTAGACGTGACATATTCCTGATAATTGTGTAGTGAAAGTTATTGTCATCGCCGATTAGCAACATGTCAACATGCTTATCTTCTGACTGACCGTAGGTTGGGGCAATTGGGGATACTCTAATTGGCTGTAACTTGTTTTCAGATTTATTATCCCACACATACACATTCACAGATATACCAGGATTTAGTTTTTCAAACAAATCTATGTCTTCTATTTTAACAGGGGACTCAATGCCACTAAAGTTGAGTTCATTTACAAATTTGATGTAGTTAGATACGCGATCAGGTCTTGACCTCACA
This sequence comes from Semisulcospira habei, assembly GCA_036245525.1. NCBI lineage: Eukaryota > Metazoa > Mollusca > Gastropoda > Semisulcospiridae > Semisulcospira > Semisulcospira habei. Next base: position 95,644,771 of record BTPG01000003.1, on the reverse strand, counting down.
AAGTGTAGTTTAGCAAGTACACACCACATGAAACAGAAATTGTCATTGTTCTGTATGTTGACGACTGCCTTCTTGTTCGAAACTTCTGTTGGCAGTGGCAACCATGATTTACCTAATATAGGATGATACCTAGACTGCTTTAATTGTAGTTCATGTACATGCCCTTCGTGCCAGCCAGACCCCTTCATTTTTGCACTGTCGATTGCCTGGAGAAAGTCTGGTAATAGTCTGTCTCTAAACACGTTCTCTACCTCCGGTTCTCTTCTTGTGTTAACAGTGTGTTGTCTTGTTGATATATACGATACAATCACCTCACCGTCTACTCTAGTGAATTCTATTTTTGCAACAATTTGAATCTTAACACTGCCTGTAAGAAGATTTTGTTGTATGACAGAAAAAGAGTTTTTTATTGATTCGTAAACATTATTAGTATTTGATATAGGTAAGTTTGTTGTGTGAAACACGTTACGTAGGCCTGATGAGCCAGGGTTTGATGAGCCAGGGCTTTGAGCATTGTCCGTCATTTTTATTTGACCGACAAAATAATAAATAAAAAATATTAACGTTAACTCTGCTGGCTCACCTTGTGTAATACCACTTTATTAACTGCAACACTGTCAATATAAACATTTAGTTTGCGTAGTTGTTTAAATATGCTATAACAAACTTCCCCTAACCAGCCATAGTTGGTATCATCAACTTTAAAAGTAGGTGTCTTTAAATCAACTGTCATGTGCTCCACATTTGGATGCTCATCGACATAAACCAAAGTCACACTATATGAAACATATATTTCTGATGGTGCTGAAAGGCTTATGTAAGTCTGTTTGGGTGATATTAAGTCAGTAAAGTGCATAACATCTTTGAAAAGGTGTGTGAGATCAAGCACCTGTATGATTTGTCCGTCTGTCATTTTTATTGGACAAACAAAAGAATAAATTAATTTACATCAATTTACTAACCCATACCCTGTGGGCTGATCTGTCTTTAAAATGAGCTTTAGATGCTTAGTTGATTTCAGTTTATTTTTTACATCATCTCGTTCATGCTTATTTGGGATGACATCATTCTCTCTGAGACAGTCTTCAAAGCTGTCACGATCTTTACAGTAAAACAAACAGATAAACTTTAACTGTTCTCGAAAATCTTTTAGTACAGCATTATATTTCTGAGTGAGAATCCATACACTGACATTTGCGTGTCTGCCACTGAAAGCAAGTTCTGCTAGAGTGTTTCTCTTCTTGACAATGTCTTTCTCTGCAGAGCAGTCATCAACAATAAACAATGTTGACTGTCCTTCAAATTGCTTGTAAAAATATTGTAGGTAGTCATTCAGTTTTTTCTCAGGGTCAACTAAGTATATGTTGTTGTCAGTCCAAATGAATAAACGGTTGTGATAAGCTTTGTTGTGTTTGATTGTAGGACAAAATATTACAATGTTTTCAAAGTGGTGTATGTATCTTGTTTGTAATAAGTCAAGTACGAATTGAGTTTTCCCACACCCTGTGGCACCAACAAATAAGCCACAGTGTGGATCAAGGGTCATTAAGCTACGGTTCATTTTAATACACAATATAATTTTAATATATGTGTCCACTCAGTCTGCTTTCTGCAATATTGAGTTGTGCATCATATATCAGGTACAAATATATGTTAATGGCTGCAGCAGTTTCAACCTTCTTTTGTATCTGAATTGTTATTCCATCACTACCGTTCTCGACAGTTCGTCCTGACCCATGAAGATAATCGTCATCTGTACTACGAAGGTCTAGCCACAGTGCGTATTTGTTTGTAAGGTATTGTCCGATCCTAACGTCATACAGATGTAGATCTTTGCACGCAATGTTTGCAGGTTTATCTCTAATCCTTCCACCCGCAAAATACTTTGTGGTTTCGTCATAGTGTTGATAAGGCAGCATTCCTGAAGCGTACACTTGATTAGGGCGGCCTTCGATTGTGCAGGACAAATGTGTAATCTTAGGATTGTAGAATTTTTCTGAATCTCTTTTGTATGGAGCCGCCGGTTCAACAAACAACATAAGAATACCTTTCAGTGACCTGGCTGGTGTGTTTAAGTTTAAGTTCCACATTGGGTCACTCTTGTCTTTGGGAATTAAACTATGTCTAATCACCCTGTCATAATAAATTGGAAGTCTTGACTGGTACTGATTTTGTATGAGTCTAGCTAGTTCAGTGTGTGTGACAATTTCATATTCCAAGGAAATGTTAGAGATCTTGTATGTTGCATCTGTGGCAGATGATTTTATAACTTTGGAGTAGTCATTGAAAGTTAGTTCAAAGCTCAGACGGTCATTCAGTGCCCCTTGGTAATAAGGCAAATGAGCTGTGAGGATTTCAAACTCAAGTGGAATGTAAAATCTGGTTCCATATGTTTCTGCTATAATAACTTCCTTTGGTACCCCAGTAGTTGTTTTGTCTCCAGCATTGATTCGAAGTTTACCAACATTATCAGACTGTATACCTTGGTAAATACGATCCTCTCGTTCTTCTCTTGTGAGCCAAAGATCTTTGTAACAGTAAAATACATCTGAGTCGTCAAGACTAAACACTTCCTGTCCTTCAAGTTTTACTTTAATAGTTCTAACAATTGCTCTGCCAAGATTGTCAACCAGTGTTCTGTTCACATCTGCGTCTGATGAAAGTTCAATATTAAATGCTAGGCGTGCAGTGCCAGGAACAATAACGTCACTGGGACCTAGGTTTGGAAACTTGACTGTAAGTGTTTGGTTCTGGTCTATGGTACTTGGATTGTTCGTGATGACTATCGATTGTCTAATGCCCTTAACACCCAGGGGTTCACGTAGTTTTCTGTATGGGTCTAACTTTGATCCGTAAGACTGTGTCATTTTTATTATGCACAATAAAAAATAATAAATTAATAAAACAATGGCAGCGGGAGGATTTAATCATGAAGATTTTAAAATGGATGACATGGATGCCTCAGATACCAGTATCACAGATATGACTGGAATGGTAACTAGTTCTAGTATGTATCACGAACTGTTAAAAGATAAAGTAAACTCATTTTATGAAAGTGTTGGAGCGCGCCCAGATGTCTTGGATCCTAACCAGTTTGAATATGATAAAGGGCACTTATTTGTAAATACAGACAGAGGGAAAATAAATCTAACACATAAAAATAATCCTTCTAAGTTTAGAGCTTTAAGTACAATTAAAGGTGAAGTCGGTGGTAACTCTGGGTTGGCAAGGTACCTTGGAATTGGAGGGTCTCCCGTTCCCCCAAGACTGGTTAGTGTGCTTCACGACACGCAAACAAAGTTGCCAACAGGGCAAGAGATTGAAATGGCACCAGTAACAAGCCTACCAGAAATAGCAAACACTGTGATACAAGAAACTTCATTTACTGAAGGTCAATTAAATGATGCTATGAAAACAATAGATGATCCACCTTTGTCAATGAGGGAGATTATGGGATTGGATAAATCACTGCAGACAATAAGAGGTGAGATGGTTAATAATCTTGCCAAACTGGGAGAACTTGATAAACACATAGAACGTGAAAAAGAGAAACTGGCTACAGCAGACAATGGGAATCTTGACACAGAAATGAAAGAAAGAATACAGCACAGATTAAATGATTTGCAGATAGAAAGATCAGGACGGTTAGAAACAATTAGTATTGCAAGAGGAAAACTGAAAACCCAAGTTAACAGAATTAGAGAAACTATTCAGAAAATACTTCACGAAGACACTACTCTGGCTGAGAGACTTAAAACACTTTTCAGAGAGCAGGGTATTACAATTGCTAGTTTAATTACAGCTCTTGGGTTTATTATCAGCACTGTAGTGCTGGCTGTCTCCGGTGCTGGGGTTGGTGGGGGTGCACCGCCACCCCCGGGCCCACCGGCTCCCACAGATCCAAAAGATTTACAGTCGTGGGTAAAGAAACAGTTGTCTCACATATCAGACTTGCTTAAGAAATTGGCTCTGAAAGCAGTAGACGCTTTGCCTGGCATTTTAGGCACGGTTGTCAGCTGGTTGATTAGTACAGCGGCAAAGGTAGTTGGGTTTATGGCAGAACATGTGTGGGTATTTTTGGTGACAGTAGGAGGGTTAATGGCGGGTTATTTAATAAAACAGATAAAGAAGTAATACTCCTAGCCCTGTTAATCCTATTACTAATGCAGTTCGTTCTGACTCATGTGTGTCAGGGGTTGTTACTGACTGTATGGGTACCAGTGGTGGGGCAGGGGAAGTAACCTCCTGTAATGATTTTAATGACAGTACATGCGCAGTTGTTGCTCCTAAGTTTACACTTTTATTGAGTCCTAATTTCTGACCAACACCTGCAACAATGATTTCATTATTATAATTTGTTATTGTACCCATTTGGAGTTGAAGGTCAGATGGTAACATGTATAACCCAGTGCCAACTACAAAGTCAACTTTCGATCTGGCATATCTGAGTACGTTTTGGTAGCGCTGTATGCTAGATGGGAGATCAACTGATGAATTTATTGAATCTTCAAGATTAGCGAGAAACTGTTTTTGAGATTCAAATATACCACTTCCATTCAAAATATTCGATTTTGTTAGTGATTGTGCACCTAGTATACACCAGACATATGTTCTGATAGACTCATTGACGCGCTCGACTCCCGCTTGAGTAAACCCGTCAGATTTATCTAAAATAAATGTGGTCCACGCATTAGACTGTTTCTGCTCTATTGATCCTAACCAGACTTGTGATTTTGATGAGAATGAAGTGTAACCAGGGTAATAATCTTGAGGGTATTGTCTGTGACTCATAGCGTAATAAAGTGTACCCATGCCTTTGTGATCATCAAGTTTTTGTGTAAAGTCATACTTAGTGCCAGGGTTAATGTTAAATTCATTACAGATGCGTTCAAACGCTTTCATATCCATGGGGTTGTTATACCTGTTGAAACTGGATTCAGTGGGCAGTGGTGTATGAAGTTCTGACAGTATACGTCTAAGCTGGTAATAAACATGGAAACGATACACAGATCTAATCAGTTTGTTTGAGTGATTCAAATGATCTGTGAATGAAACACCACAGCCTGTAGTAGAACATAGTATTGCAAAGTTGAGTTGGTTTTGAAACATCTGTAGTGGACTTGAAGACCACTTTCTTGCAGTAGAGTCATCTGTTATTGGAGGGTTTAGGTAATGATCAAACGGATTCGGTACTTTGACTTGAAATAGATCTTGTACGCTTGCGTCAGACACAGCTATGTCAAGCTGATTTAGTTGAATTATTTTCTGTTCATAAGTAGGTGCAACATTATATTTGGCATTCACATTGAATTGAAATGCGTTCGTTGTGGTAATGGTTGGTGATTTAAATTCCATCCTTTTTTATATGAGATAATAAAAATGTTTATTACCTTAACAAATCTTGACACAAGCAAACCAGTGTGGTTAACTAATGGGATTGATAATCGAGATGGTTGCAAGGCTGCAGCTATCCATGAAATGTTCTATACAGTAAAATGGTTTAATGTAGAAGATAATATATATAATAAAGTAATTTTTGATGGTAAGACTGAAGCTATACCACCTGGGTATTATGACTTTTGTACTATAGCTGAATGGTTTCAAAGTAATTTTAAAATTAAAGCAACTTTAAATCCAGCTAACCTACTTGTTACATTAGAATCTCCGACACAAGATTGGTTAAGGATCTCAGATAGATTTGCATATTTACTTGGATTTTATATTGACGAAGATTGGTGGAGATCAGATAATTTAGATGAATTTAAGTTTGGTATTATAACAATGAAGACAAAAAAACTTAAAATAACTGGAAAACGCCCTGTCAATTTGTCAGTGCACACAGTATTAAATGTTCATTTGAAAGAACTAAACACATCTGAGAATGTTCACAATGGAAAGCCTTCAACTTTGTTGAGATGCTTACCAACTGGAACTGCTCCGTATTGTGAAAGTGTAGTTGTTAGATTTCCTAATTTGCAGTTTAAGAAATTAGGTTCTAGTTTCTTTGAGTCACTGAGTATATCTGTAACTAATCAGGATGACAAACCAGTTCTTATGCATGATTTTAGTGTTGTGTTGGAAATTAAATAATTTTATTTTTGTTTATAAAAAATGAGTGGTGGTCCAAAGTTGAGAATCATACCAGTTGCGTGTCCAGTAACAGAGTTGAAAGATTTGGCAGACGTACAGGATTTTGAGAAGGAAGGGGATGTTGGAGAAATATATGGTTTTGAACTTGATTCAAATGGCATGTACAAGAGGAAAGTAATTGTTGACATGAAAGACGGTGAAAAACAGATTCCTAAACTTGGTCAGCTACGTGATGTTACTGTACCTACTCCACCTGTAAATAATTCGCCCTACAACTTAATACATGTGGGAAATAAGTGGGTGGTTTCACCTGTGCCTGTTCCACCACCCACAATTGACTGGGACATAAAGTTGGAATTTATTAGTCCTTATGTATACACTGATGACGAAGGTGCCTTAGTGTTTAGGAAGGTTGTTAATTCTGGGCCGCTTATTGTAAGTCTTGTTCCAAGTTTTGCCCCAGACAACAATAGCAGAGAAAAACTGAAAGTTGAAAATTATGAGAGACGGCGGTATCTTCTTACAACTAGAAAGGGTAGATCAGATACTTCTGTTGTGTTTATGCCAGCAAGCTTAGTCGTGGCTAGAGAAGCGACAATAGTATTTGAAATTATCATGAAATCAGTAACTACTGCTAAAGAGGCTCAAATTGCACAGGGAATTAAACTTACATGGGACGAAACAGTAACAGAATCATCAAAGGTCTTTATTGCTATTACAAAAAATAATGATGTTATTAATGTTTCGAGCAGTGTTCCAGCTGTCAAGGTGGTGGTCGACAAAACAACTTTTGTTCGTCTAACTTACATAAACCTTGAACACATTGATCTTGTTGCATTTTATTATGCCAGCAAATTGTATACTTTTGAAGAGTTGCAAAATGTAATTGCTGATTAAATAAAAAAAAATATTTGTGAATAAAAAAAATGGTAAACTTCTATCCGCAACTACCAACGCTTGATCCGACTGAAACAAATGTGATGACTAAAACAACGCTTGCGCCTGATCCACAGATGCCAATTGCTTCAGATAAAACATTACAGGCAGATGCATTCAGATTAAATAATATTACAGAAGCTTTGAAATATTTGGAGAGTGAGGAGGCTAAGTACTCACGGTGCAAAAGGAGGTATAAGTCAGTATTTAATTCTGTTCAAAACACTTTTATGGCTATTGGTGCAGTTTCAGCTTCATGTTCTGTAGGGGGCATTGTTCTGTTCGCCACAGGAATTGGGAGTTTGGCTGGAATAGCAATTGAGGGTCTAAGCGTTGCTACATGCCTAGCATGCTTTGGTTTGGAGGCCTTGAACAAGAGGTTTCACACGAAATTAGAAAAACATGAAGCATTGAGTACTTTGGCGGGTGCAAAGCTGAGCAGTCTTAAACTTATTATCAGTAAGGCATTGAATGATAATTGTATTAATGACGAGGAATTTAAACGAGTCCAGGATGATTTAAATAACTACAAACAACAAAAGTCTGAAATACAGAATAAGATGCGTAGTCAATCTCCCGTAAATGTTGAAGAGCTAAAAGCCAGTTTTTTAGCGGAAGGAAAAAAGATAGGTGTTCAGGAAACCACAGAAAAGCTACACAATCTTTTAAACAAATAAAAATCAGATTTGGTAATCGTTTATTTTTTCATTACACTTCACAGAGAGATGTCATGCCACTTACACAGTTTAGGCCTGCACCATCTGCACCACCAGAATATTATTGAGAGAAAAAAAAAGTTTTCCGGTGCCCTTGTGTCTTGGTAAAAAAGACTTAGTATACGTGACTAGAGTCAAGTTGTTATTAAGTACTTGCAAGTAATTAGGATAAGTAATTAATAAGTTCTTAATGTAAGTAGTTAATAAGTTCCTATTGTAACTCACTTTAAGGTAACCTTTAAGTGAGTTGTGACTTATTGTTTTTACTTGGTATTTTCTTATCCAGCTGTTTTTTCAGTGACTGTATAGTGTAATAACCACCAGTTGATTTTCTAATTCCTCAGAAACCACATGAGTACATTAAGCCCACTTGTACAAATCCCCCTCTTTTGAAAAGTAATATGTCCCCCTGTTGAACTTTGACACAACTTAGCGATTTGAAAGGGTATAGCTATAAAGGCCATTGACGGGTGAGAGCCTTTTCAAAATGCGGCTCGTGTCTGAATTGAAAAGGAATGGAATGCGGCCGCTAATAGCGCGGCGTGAGGCAACACAAAAGGCGATCAACCGTGACACCACCTGGCAGCTCATGCTTACGATAAAATTGTACTGACATGAGTGTCTGTAAGTGCGTGTGTGTGTGTGTGTGTGTTTGTGTGTGTGTGTGTGTGTGTACGTCTGTTTGATTGTGTGTTTGTGTGTGTGTACGTCTGTTTGATTGTGTGTTTGTTTGTTTGTTTGTGTGCGCGTCTGTTTGTAAGTGTGTTTGTTTGTGTGTACGTCTGTGTGTTAGATATTACTTGTTAGTTTCTTATACAACTGTTTTTCCAGCTCCCTGTATAGTGCAGAGTATAGGCCACCGTTTGATTTCTCGGGAACCAGTCATAGAGTAAATATGAAGTCAATTTCGAAACATGCTGTCTTCTTGAGTGTATGACACCTCTCAGCAAATAGCCTTTTCAGAGCTGTAGAGCCGGCTTCACATAGAGTGTTAGGTCTCACAGTGAGTTGAACAGTGGCGCGCTACTGTGCCGGCGCGTGGCGACATTAGACACCACAAAGGTAAACAGGTGAGCTGGCTTGAAAAGAAGCTGATTTAAAACGTGTAAGTTTCACATGAGTGGAGTTTATGTCTGTGTTGTCAAAGCGGGTCTTTCTCTCTCTCTGTGTGCGGTAGCTAATGGGGGTTTTATTCCCATTTAATCTTAAAACCAATTTACATTTGTGGGGGGGGTCATGATTTTTTCGATGTGCATTTTCTTAAGGTCAAAAATAAATTGTGTGAATATCGACTCAGGTGTGGTACATCGATCTAGCAGCTAAAGGATTTGAAAAGGTTTTGAGCAACGTTGTCAAAACATTGCGACGTGATCATATTTTGTAACTGTTGTGCATATTTTATTCTGACGCGTCGTACCTAGAGTCAGCTGGCGATGGGCTGTGTTTACGTACATAGTAACATTGCGACAGTAGATATATGAGCTAATTAAGAGAGATATAAATACTGAGCGGATTGAAGTATTATTAACACAATGACTGAGTTAACCCCTTAAGTATTATTTTTGATTTTCATAAAAATGTGGCTGTTTAAATAATGATGATTTAGGGGTAACTTCCAATGGTATTTACTCTGTGTGGGAGACATGGATATGGAGGGCCAAAAAAGATATAATCAAGGGGGTTAACTCAGTCATTGTGTTAATGATGCTTCAATCCGCTCAGTATTTATATCTCTCGATGAGATTACCAGAACGGGGCGGGGTAGCAGCGGGTGGCACTGCTACCTCCACTGAAATTCCCCATGTGTCCAACGACGGGTTTATCTTGCGATCAAGAGCCGCATAAAGCTCTAGCCACCCTGTGTTCCCAGGGAAGGTCGCATACCAGGAGGTAAGGGTGAGGTAAACCCGACAGAAATCTCGAATGCTGAAGACGGAGGACCCGGGCCGCACGGCGCTTTCTGATAAACCACGGATCCACGCAAACCCGCAATAAAGTGCAAACGACAAGAAGAAGAAGAAGGTTCTTTGCACACAGCTAGTTAAAGGCAGTTAGTGAATACGTGCATAATCCAGAGTTGTACCTCTTCGATTTTTTTAATAATAATTAATTCATTTTTGCACGTTTTGGATCTTCTACATACTCCCATCAAACAGTAAGCGCTGGAAGAGGCTTTGTAGAAGAAAACACACATTATGTATACTGACGGGAATACATATATTTATACATTTACACTGATGTAGATTGTTAAACGTTTTGACGTTTAAACATAAACGCCGGTATGATTCACGGAGAAGTAAAGTCAGTAACAACATTCATGTTTCAAAAGATCGAGAAAGATATTTTTCAAACGCATTATATATTAAGCTCTAGTCTAAGCTGTATGAAAGTCTTCAGAGGCCAGCTGCATGAGTGAGATTAAAGGTCCTAAGCGTAAACGGCACATTCTTAACATTGCATAAAACTGCTTGAGTAATATCAACACCTAAAATATATAAAATGTGTTACAGTGCCTCTAAACCAGTGGCTACGGTTGTTATTTGGTTCATAACTGCGAGATTACATCGCTTTGTGTCTGTTTTACCACCAAGAGCCACAGCCGAGGTAAAAGCAATCTATAGCTCCAAATTCCAGGATATCGAGCAAAACAGAGTGTAGCTGGCGGTCTAACATAAAGGCCCCTGTTGGGCTAAACAACAGTCAGGGGTATTCATTACTCTGTCCGTGAGTGAAACATGCAGTTATTCCCGGAATTCAATATACAGGTTTGTACAGTCACCGCGGGCGCGTAGTTAGTTTATATATAGTAATCAAACAATATTTTATGATGTGCTTTAGTCGATCGAGTGGTATTATATAATATGTATGAAGCATGCTGAGCGCATTATAAACTATTTTATTAAAAATAACACCAAATATTAGATATTTGTTGTGCGAAGAGTAGATATTTCATATTTTTCTCTTCTCGCATGCTGTCGTACTTTTATGTGAGAACAAATACAATATTTAACTATTCATTGCCATGAGTACTGGTTAAAAAAATAAATCTGAATAATTTTTTTTTTCATCTAAATGAAATTGATATATCGTGCATTCTATGCATTACGTCTGCTGAGCGATTTTTTTGTGTATTGTAAAGAAACAAAACATTAGATCGTATGTTTCTGTAAATTTACATGAAAATAATCCGAGATTTTCAAAAATTGTTTTCAAAGTACTTTTTCTTTTCAGATGCTTAAAAGAAATTATCTTGCTTTTACCGAAACACTTGCCATTTCCTGCACCCTGTGGTTCTTTTATTTCACTCATTATACACTGACGAGCAAAAGAAATCCAACATTTTTTAAATCATCGGAATCACTAAAGTGTTTCCGATGATTTAAAAAATGTCGTGTGTTTTTTTTTTTTGTTTTTTTTTTTGTTGTTGTTGTTTTTGGCTCGTCATTATAGTTTAGTTTATGGTTAGGGTGAGGGGAGAAGGGGCGTTGGGAGGGGGTCGTATTGAAATTGTCAATGTAATTCAATGAAAATCCTTCTCTTCTTTTCTCACGAAATAGGACATACTGTATTTTACTTTCATGGGACAGATTAATTCTTATACCGCATGCTGATGGAATTCATTGATTGTAATGTAACATGATAATTTATCTTCTCATATAATATCAGATAACCTGTGTAAAACTCTTTTCCGGACATACGTCTATTACTTTTTCACAACGTTTAAATTCCAGTCACTCACCCCCCCCCCCCCCCTCCCCCCTCTCCCCTTTTCCCGACCTCGCTCTCTCCTTCACACCGGTGCAACAATGTTCTGACATATCGCCCCTCTCGGCCGATTTATTGCAGGCCAGAGTTACGGACCGGAACTTGGGCGAGAATTGATAAGAACAGCTCACCTTTCCGGCTCTCACTATCACACCTCAATCTCACGCTCAACTCCACACTACTCCCTCACGCTTATACACTGAACGACACTTTCCTGACAGTTGGGCAAAATAACGGAGGCGTTTTATTCCCATGACTCTCACTTGTCAAACATGTAAGACAACATCTAACCCAACCAGTAGGTTTAGTGGTTGTTTCCTGCCCAAACCTCACGGAAAAGGCGCCACCCCCCCCCCCCCCCCCCCCCCACACACACACACACCCAACTGAGAGAAAAGTTGAGGGTTTAAGGTGTCGGAATATTTTGAAGAAGGACACTTCTGTAGAAATGTTGAATATTTTGAGGTGTTTGGTCCAAGTATGATAGGTATGCAGTGCTTTCAAGTCCCCCAAACACTTCACCACCTCGCAGGGCCACGCCGCAAGCTATGGCTTCAGCAGCAGAGGCCAATTCTCGCAACCGTTTGTTGAACTCTGATACCCGCATTGGGAAGGCCAATGCCTTAGGTAGCGCTGGGCCTAGCGCTCTAAATATAGTGATCACTGCCGTCACCGGGCACAGAGGGTGACGCAACATGATCGGTAGAGCGATCACTAGAGTTTCTTTTCGCGTTTCTGTATTGTCTTGCCCCACCTAACCAGTATTTTGACACTACTGTTGTCACTCACAACACAACAGTCTCTAGTGAGTTGCTTTACAGGATCGAAGCCAGCACCGACCATATTGGAAAAGATTGGATCGCCGGAGACAGTCCGAAGAAATAACAACTATCGGTGCCCATAAGACACAGTCCTAGAGTTGCACAAATCAAGTTTTTGTTTAATCAGAAGAAGGCGTTGCGGGGTCATCGGCGTCTTGCGGTTATGGGTGCAGCCTTTAGATCGCTCAATTTCCCGCAGTGTGCTTGTCACCATCCACAGTCTTGGTATGGGTGTGGTTCCCGCAGTGTGCTTGTCACCATCCACAGTCTTGGTATGGGTGTGGTTCCCGCAGTGTGCTTGTCACCATCCACAGTCTTGGTATGGGTGTGGTTCCCGCAGTGTGCTTGTCACCATCCACAGTCTTGGTATGGGTGTGGTTCCCGCAATGTGCTTGTCACCATCCACAGTCTTGGTATGGGTGTGGTTCCCGCAGTGTGCTTGTCACCATCCACAGTCTTGGTATGGGTGTGGTTCCCGCAGTGTGCTTGTCACCATCCACAGTCTTGGTATGGGTGTGGTTCCCGCAGTGTGCTTGTCACCATCCACAGTCTTGGTATGGGTGTGGTTCCCGCAGTGTGCTTGTCACCATCCACAGTCTTGGTATGGGTGTGGTCCCCGCATTTTAAATGCAAAAGGCGAACAATGTGGAGGTATTGCGCCACGTGTCTCAGCCTAGACCCGGCACCCGGCACCCGGCACCCGGCGCCTAGACTGCACAAAAGCAAGAGATGGTTGTGACATATGCTTCAGAAGGTGGGTGCCAATTTGTTAGGCAAATACATTCACACTGCCAGCCACGTTCATTGCTGACACACTGCAGTTTATTCTCACACACTCCCATGCCATCTTCCTTAACAGACTATTGACATCGATGTCTTTCGAGCGCCCGTTGTTAATGTTAGCCTTTGTCTCCGTGCTATCCATATGAATGTCCAGCTGTTTCCCTCGCTAGAACAAAAACAATAACAAGAACAACGTTTATTGTCGTGGGGCCCATTGGGGCCAAAGGACACAGATAGATAGGACTTATCTATCATGTACATTATTTTATATCATTCTTTAACCTCTTTCAGTCCACACAGAATTTTGTACTTTTCTGTCGGCAGTAAGTCAGTTCATTGGTGTTCATCGCACGACATTTTTGTTCCTGGAGTCCCGTCCGTATTATTCCTGTGACCGCCGGTGATTTCGCGTGGTCCGTGGTTCCGTCCGGTCTTGTAGCGTCTCCGACGGTCCGGTGCGTGAGAAAGAAGAGAGAGGAGGGTACGCAGTATCAATGCTGTATGGTCGTTACGTTTCTCTCCCTTATGGAGAAGCAGTCAAATACGAACTTTGCTAGAGTGCATTGTGCATCCTTCCTGACTAGTAGTTGGCTTGGCTTATGGCAGTCTGTACTTGAAGCTAGTTGAGTTCTGAGCTGATTGTATAAGCTCCAATCTTGTCTAGCAAGTGAATTTCGTCCTCTACTACTCCACACGCGCGACATAGTCTATGTTCCCAGGGTGTTTTTGTATACCTGCCTCTTTTCTAGTTCTAGCATGTGGGCACTTACTCGTAACTTCGTGAGGGCTTGTTTGTGTTCTCGTATTTTTGTGTGGATAAGGTATCTTTGTATTTCGTATTTATCAGTTGTTTTGTTATAGAATGTCAGTCTAGATGTGTTGCTCCGCTTAATTCTATTCCAGTATCTAGTGTATTGCTCGTCTAGTTTCCTATGGAGGGCTGGAGAATCCCCTGAATGTACACTGGTTATCCCTCACGTTGCGAAAGCCCAGTGAGCAAAGAATTTGTCGAAAAAAGCGACCCACGGGGCGGTGGTCTCGAGCTGTTCGTGATGCGCCTGTTTGAGGTAGGAGGTGCTATCAGAGTTTTGAATGTGAAGCCAGAAACCTATCACTTGGACCGATACTCTGATGCTCACAGGGAAGTGCCCGCTCAGCTTGGGCCGGAATATTGATAGTTTTTTGTGGATGCCTAAGATAGACTTAGCAAATTTCAGTTGAATGCACTCATGAGGCATTTGTCCTTTCGTGCAGTCATCGAAGAGGTGACTCAATTCACTGTCAATACTATTTGCCTTTAGTGTGAAAGGGTGTGATGCATATGTTGCGACAGGGACCACTAGAGAGTAAAATAGTTGCATTATCGTTCTAGTATATAGGTTTTGTTTGTATAGTGAGCGTTTAAGGGTATGAGCGGCTTTGCTGGCTTGTGTCCCTAGGTGGTCTTGTGCTGATGTAAAGCTACCTTTGTTATTAAACATTACCCTTAGGTACTTGTATGTATCCACAGTTTCTATTAAGCCGCTTCCATACAATAATACGGTGGGTACTTTTAGTGCTGCTCGTGCGAATATGATTATCTTTGTTTTGTTTTTATTGACAGTCAGGCCCCAGTCTTCACAGTATTTATGTAGTTTATTTAATTGTTCCGGAGGCCAGCTTCTGTAGTGGACAGAACCGCTAGATCGTCTGCATACAGTAAGCACGTTTTTCAGTACGTGTCGTGTTGTTAACGGTTGGGGAGTCTTCATCCGTTAAGCAATGTGGGAGGTCGTTGATGAATATAATGAACAGAGTCGGGCTTAGATTATTTCCTTGTTGCACTCCCTTTTTTAAAGGTATGTCATGTGTGTACCAGTCGAGTACTTTCGTGCACACATTTCACTGACAATACATGTTTCTGATTACGTTGTAGCAGAGTCTGCCAAAGCCTAGGTCTAGGAGTTTTAATAACATAGCGTCATGCCACACACTGTCGAAAGCTTTTTGCATATCCACAAAGCAGCAGTATAGTCTGCTCTTTGGGGACTTTAGGTATTTATCGACTATGTGTTTGAGCACGAATATCTGGTAGTGGTCTTTTGCGTTTTTCTGAATCCCGCATGTTCTGGGGCGTAAAGTTTATTTTGTTCGAGGTAGTTGACTATTCTCTCGTTGATGACCTGGCAAAACAGCTTACTAAGTGCGCTTGTGACAGTTATGCCTCTGTAGTTATTTGGGACAGTCGGGTCTCTGCCTTTTTGGAGTGGGATACTGACACATGTTTTGCACGAGGGCGGGTAGTGCCGCCTTTTATCATTTCGTTGGAGATGCCGTTCTTGCCTCCTGCCTTTTTTACTTTTAGATGTTTCTATTTCTTTGTTGGTGATTATGAAATCTAAGCTATTGAAACATGGTTCTTTCTCTTTGAGCTCAAGTTTAGCTTCTACCTCTCGTTTTCTCTCCTCTTGAACGTCAGCCTCTCTATCTACTATGTTCTCCTTGTGGCTTAGCCATTTTGCAGCGCTAACTGTCGTTTTTCCTGCACTTACTGGGGTATCTACATTGTTTAGTTCTTTTGCTGCTGCCCAGATTGCATTTGGGTCTTTTTCTCTTGCTTCGCTAAGGGTATCTACGATTATTATTTTTTTTTTGTACTCGGCTTTTGTCTTCTTGATGAATTTATTATAGGTTTTCCTCCAAAAGAAATATTTGAATTTTAGTTCGATGTTGCCTGGATTTCTATTTACTGCGTTGAACAGAGATTTTAAGTCCTTTCTCGTTCCTATGCAGTCTTGGCTGAACCATTTCTTTGTTGCCTTTGTACTCCTACGTTTTTACGGAGAGAACCGTGCCGCGGTTTCTGTCTCAGTAACATCTCCGCGGCCCCGATCAACGCCTTTGAGAGACATTGTACCATATCCTCTACTTTATCCGCGTTATGATTAGAGTGACCTGTTGTGTTTGTGACGTCTTCTAGCAGTGCTTGTACCTCGGCTGACAGGAACGCGCGCGCATAATTATCCGTCTAGTCTTTATCCCATGTGTATTGTTTAGCCGTGTCTGTTTGTGCCGTGTAGTTGCTGGGGGTTCGTGCTATGTTTCTATCGCGCTTGTTTTTGTTTTTCAACGTCACATATATCCCCAGTTCTAACGGGCAGTGGTCTGAGTACGGTGTTAGGTCTTTAACAGTGAGCTTCACTACGTCCACGGAGAGCTGCTGGCTGCAAACAAAGTAGTCGACAACGCTACTCCCCTGTGGCCTGTGACAGGTGAATCTACCTGTCAGGTCGCCAAGGGTCCGGCCGTTTAGGAGGAAGAGGTTGCTATCCAGACATATATTCGTTAGCCGCCTGCCGTATTTGTGGACCGTGGTGTCCATGGATGTTTTGGCATGTATGTTATCAAACGGGTAGTGTTCCGGCAGATGGTTTTGGTTTCCTACGCTGTCTAGGTGGATGAAGTCGGCAGGCGAACCTGTCATGGCGTTAAAATCCCCGCAGAGTATAATGTTGCCGGATGACGAGAAGTAATCAATATCATGCTGTAGTTTATCCCAGATACCCGTGGTCTCTGCCGTATGTGGAGTTTTCGGGGAGGGGGGTGGGGATGTACACACTGCCGATGTATAGTGTCTCGCGTGTTTCGTTAGTTTTAGTTTGAAGCCAAAAAATGTCGCTTCTGCTACAGGGCAGGCATTTGACGCTCTCCCGAAGGCTTTCTTTGATCAGTACTAGTATGCCGCCCAAGGCTTTGTGTGATCTTCCCCTTTTCTGTCTGCGGAATGATATAGCGCTTGAAAATCCCGGAACGGACGTTTCACAACTATCGTCTTGATGGGTTTCTTGTAGGAATATTATGTCATATCTTTCAAGTCTTCTGGTTACTTCTGGTTCTACGAGTTTGTTTATTCTTAGTCCGTCTATTGTCTCCTTTAGCCCCTTGATGTTCCATGACAGATTCTGAAGACCCCCACCGGGTCTGCCCTAGGGGACCTTGTTGGGGTTGTCTACTTTTTAGTTCTTAGGGTCACCTAGTCTAACCCCTGCAAGGTGGGTTCTACTCTTTTGGGGGTTTGAATTTCTGTATTTCTGGTCCATTCATCTGTATTTTTCTTTTGAAATTCTCCCTCCTGTCTGCGCTTCTTGCAGTTCTTGTCTTCATTTAGCGCAGGCACGTCCTGAGAAGGCCTTTGTCGCTTGTGGGACGTAAAGCAATCTATACTCACTCACTCACATAATCTGAAGGTACTCTTTTTGTCATATATCCTATGCATCATACAGTGCATCTACACGTAATCGAAGGGTTACAAAGCGAAACATTCTCATAGTAGCTTACAAAACGGGTCACAGAGACATCCGTAGAATATGGTATGAAATTAAATAATATAATTATGTGGGTTACAGTGAGTGAGCAAGTAAGTAAAACATTGGTAATATGCAAATTAAACAAAGATGTTCGCTGTAGTCTCTTGGCTTGACTTCGCGAATTAAGATTTTATAGGGGTTGCCCACGACGTCTGCAGGCCTGCTCGTGGCTGCGGAGGCCGATCCGGGACAGGCAGGTTCGACTGCAGTGGCTGTAGGGGGGGGGGGGGTATGGCCAGGGTTCTGAGTTGCGGCATCTCTGTTTTTTCGCCTGAGCCGCTTGTCCTTAAGCTTAGCTCTGCGAGAGTCCTCAAAGGAGACGGATGCCTTGTAAATGGTGGAGCGCCAAGTGTCACGGTCCGCAGCAAGCGAAGACCACTGGTGGTGGTTGATTTGGCAGGCACTAAGTGACTTTTTGAGACAGTCTTTGTATCTCTTTTTTGGAGCCCCTCTGTCTCGGTGTCCAGTGACGAGCTCGCCGAACAGAGTGATCTTGGGTAGGCGATGATCCTCCATCCTGGAGACATGCCCCGCCCAGCGGAGCTGTGTTCGCAACAGCAAAGCCTCGATGCTCACAGTTTCTGCCTGTTCAAGGACCTCGACGTTGGTGATACAGTCACTCCAGTGAATGCCCAGGATGGTACGCAGGCAGCGCTGGTGGAAGCGTTCGAGGATTCATAGTTGGCTGTGGTAGAGGGCCCAGGACTCGGAACCATACAGCAGGGTGGTGTGGACCACAGCTCTGTACACGCTGATCTTGGTGGATGTTTTTAGCTGTTGATTGTGCCACACCCCCTTGAATAGTCGCCCGAAAGCGCTGTTCGCTATTGCCAGCCTGCTGTCAAGCTCCTTGTCCAGCTTGACGTCCGACGTGATGATGCAGCCAAGATAAGTAAACTGGTGCACTGACTTTAGTTAAGACTGGCCGATGGTGATGTGGGCAGGGCGATGCTCTACCGTGGATGCCGGCTGACCTCGAGTCCAAAGAGCTGGGCAGCGTCTGCGAAGCAGGACGTGATGCGCTGCAGGGCTCTCTCTCTGTGTGCAACATGGGCAGGTCACTCCTGGTTTCTCTCCTACCTCTCCGATAGACAGCAGTCCGTCACCATCGACGGCGTCTCCTCCAACCCAGTCAGGCTCTCCTGCGGCGTTCCACAGGGGTCCGTCCTGGGCCCGGTCCTTTTCACACTCTACACCTCCCCCCTGTCCAACATCATCCAGTCTCACCACATACACCACCACCTGTACGTTGACGACTCACAACTACTAGACAAAGACAAACTCGACAACACTCAGACACTACTGACTCGCACGGCTGACTGCTATGAAGACGTGAAAAACTTGATGACAGCAAACAAGCTCAAACTGAACGACGACAAAACGGGAGCCATGCTGGTAGGCACTCGCCAGAAACTTTCCCAGCTCTCTCCCTCTCTCCACCTTCAACTCGACAGCACCCCCATCTCCCTCTCTGACTCGGTCAAGAACCTTGGCGTTATCCTCGATTCCTCTCTTTCCATGACCAGCTTCGTCTCCGCCACAGCCCAGGCATGTTATTTCCACCTCCGCCGCATCAGTCAGATCAGAAAATACCTCACTACCGAAGCTGCCACCAAACTCGCTGTCTCTCTCATCTTATCTCGCATCGACTACTGCAACTCTCTTCTTTCCGGCCTTCCTCACTCCACCACTCTCACTCTCCAGCGCGTCCAGAACAATGCTGCCCGCCTCGTCCTCAGAAAGAAAACATCCGACCACATCACTCCCCTGCTGAAGCTCCTTCACTGGCTCCCCATCCCCCAACGCATCCAATACAAGATTCTGTCTCTCTGCTACAAATCCCTGAACAACTACGCTCCTGCCTATCTCTCCAACTTACTTCACCCCTACACTCCTCCCCGCTCCGCCTCTGACCTTCTCCGCCTCCTCATCCCCCGCACCAAACTCAGCACTTTCGGCCCCCGCTCCTTCTCAGTATACGGTCCATCCACCTGGAACACTCTCCCACTCTCTCTCCGTCAGAAACACTCGCTCTCCTCCTTCCAGTCCGCCCTCAAAACTCATCTCTTTCAACAGTTCTAGCACTATATCATCACACTCCACACCCCAAGCTGACCGTCGTAATGTATCTTCACTATTTGTGTTACGTGAGTCATTGTCTAAAGCGTGCGCATGCGTGTGCGAGTTGTGAGTGCGCGCTTAGAGTTATAATTATTATAAGATAAGCGCGTTATAAATACCGTAATTATTATTATTATTATTATTAGCAAAAAGCAGCGTAGTGCCTCTCCTATATATAATGATCATACTCCTCAGTAGGTTAGTACACATTAGTAAGTTAGTATATCAAGATGAAATTGTAGCGGTAAACAACGTGAGATGGAGCAAGTATCTATACAGACCTCACAGGTAGGTTGTCTATCGCCTGTAGAAACTCTCTCGGTCGACCCGCCGGCCTCTGTAGCAGATGCGTCCTTGAGGCTGCTGGTACTTGGAGTTCTGCCGGTCGTCTGCGTAGTGCTGTCGCGGTCGTTCCTGGTACATGGTCTCGGCCCAACGGCCGTCGTAGTCGCGATCTCTGTGGTTGTAGCGCAGCTCCTCCTGTTTGTAGTATCTGTTGTAGCGGTGGTGGCGTGGAAGGGGCCTGTAGTGTCGTGGTCCCCAGTGTCGTGGCTTGGTGTAGTGTTGTCGGTCTTTGTGGGGCTGGTGTCGCTCTTTGTGCTGGTTCTGTTTCTTGTGCTCCTCCTGCTGCTGCTGCTGCTGCTGACTGGCTGGTGGTTCCTGCTGCGGCGTCGCATCTCTTTCGGGGTGTTCCGGAGCCGGGACTTGAGGTGGCGGCACGATGTTGGCTGCTAGCAGGCTGGCCCCACTTTCTGACAGGTGGATGGGACGGTCATACAGGTTACTCCTTCCCACCAAGTTCTCGTTGCTAAGGAAGGAGACCCGGTCGTTGTCGTGAAGACCTGCAAATAACAAGGCGTTGAAAAGCTCCCTCTTGGCTTGCAGGTCAGAGCGGTTGGTCGGCACTACCCTTGAGATGATGATGCGCTTCGGGGGTGCCAGTCCATGAGGTCGAGAGTGGCCGCATGAGCTGGCATCCTCCGCACTCTCCATCTTTATGTTGTTGATGCCAGTGTGGAGCAGAACCGCCTCAGGTTCACACTAGATGGTACTGTTGACGGCGTAGTTCTGTACCTGTTCTGCGGTGTAGTGACCTTCAGGCCATAGGAGCGGCCCAGGCGGTGTGAATCGATCGTGTTCAGCACAGAGTCGTGCAGAATCAAGACGATCGGCGCGGGGTTGTTGTCGATCCACTCCGCTGTCTTCCCTTCAGGCCCCAGACTGTCTTCGCTGCTCTCGCTGCTGGTGGTGTTACCGCTGCCGGCGCTGTCGTGACGTGTGCGCTCCGCTGGGGGTTGGCTGTTGTCGGGGGTCACGGGGTCACGGGGGCGCGGGGGAGGTTAAGGTGTGAGGGCTCATTCTGGTCAGCCAGCATGAGCGAAGGGGCGCAGGGTTCGTGGCTGGTGTCACGGCTGGCTAACCTGGTCTCTAGGGACGAGATGGTAGCCTTACTCTCCTCATGTGAGATTTGTAAGGTGGACACCTGTTTTGCAAGATTGTCGAGCGCCCCTTCCAAGTTACGCAGCAGGTGGCACGCTGTCTTCGTGTTGGCAGTCAGGGCTGACATCTCGGCCGTGTGCTGCGTGGCAGGGATTGTTTGGCTGTGTATGCCCGGGGTGGCTATCAAGATGGCCGACTCGATCTCTTCTTGTGTGCGGTCGTCCATGAAGAATTTCGCACAGTGTTCGCATGTGAATCTTTGTGAGGATTTTAGGAAGATACACAGCTGGTACACGGGAAGCTTTGTACAGGTAAGGTGTACCTTTCTCTTGCACTCTTCACACATGTGCTGTTGCCGCAGAAACATGGCGGTGCATCAGGCTGCGTGGTGATGTTGCTGACTGTGGTGGTTGTAGAGTTTCGATGGTCCGGCGATGATGGTATTAATGGTGATGGCGATGTTGTTACTGGAGCAGCTGCTTCATCCTTTTCTTCTGTGTCTTCACCGTAGATTGGAGCGGCCGTGTAGCCACCTTGTTGCATCTCCGCGTGGGCCTCATCCATTGTTGAAAAGCCCTTGAAGCTTGCTCCACGATACCCCTTGATTGATTGGGAGGCGTGCTACCAATTCAGGTAGATTCCGAGCTTTCTTCCAACCGTCACTGTATATATCTTCTTTGTAGCTTTTCCCCCTAGCATTATATGGTCATGCTCGCTTTTATGCTGATAAAACCCTTCGAGAACTTGAGAGCACTGAAATAGCGTGGTCTACTCAGTCGCCATATTGGTCAAGCAAATGAGAGGGCCCACCGGCTGACTGCCTGCGCCACAGTGCACACCTCTTCTTAATTAATATGCAAATCCTTGGTTGCCGGCATGTTTGAAAAAAACAGTATATAATTTCAATATCCTTTCTAGAACGCGCCTGCCGCCAGGTTGCATGCATTAGCATGGACATGTTCTTTGCTTTGTGAGTCATAATACACAGTGCCATCAAAACATGCATGTGATAGTCACCACTACAAGTCTGCATGAAACTCCCGAGAGAGTCTCGCTGTATGTCTCTCTTGCTAAAGGGGTTTAATCGGGGCCTACCTCGTCTTTCAAATTCTTGCTGTCGCTAGCGGCTGCTGCCCTTGCAAACTGATTGGTGTACTTCTCAGTTCCGTTTCTTCGTCACCCGCGTACCGCCCACGCATCTACCTCCCCTACTCTCACTCCTCCCACGTAGTCTTTTATCATCTCATACGCATTCTCACGTTTTTTTCCGGACTACCAACTCTCTCTCTCTCTCTCTCTCTCTCTCTCTCTCTCTCTCTCTCTCTCTCTCTCTCTCTCTCTCTCTCTCTCTCTCTCTCTCTCTCTCTCTCTCTCTCTCTCTCTCTCTCTCTCTCTCTCTCTCTCTCTCTCTCTCTCTGATACGTGTGCTATACCACAGTCACTATTTAGACTGCTTGCGTGGCATTCATACGTGGATACACTATTAATCAAAAGCGATCTTCATTTGATAACGCTGTGTTGGACACCGTTTGTGACGTTTGATACGAGGTGCTATAACTTCAGCCGCGTTTTACTGCGTTGACACTTTTATTCTTATTCTCTCTGTTTATATTTTTTTGTATTGTGTTGCACTTCAATTGTGAGAATTAGAATTCAATATGATCCATAATGCTCAGACACACGGAAGCCTTCAAACTGGTCACTTGAACATCTACCATCTTTTTAACAAGGTGGCCGATTTGAATGTTTTTCTAAATTCGTCTGAACCATTCCACCTGTTTGGTCTTAGTGAGACGCGACTTAACTCCGACATAAGCGATGAAGCCGTTCACATACCTAACTTTAGCATCACTCGACGTGACCCTCGTGTACTTGGTCAAACTGGGCTTGCCGTTTACATCCATAACTCAATCCAACATTTAGTAAAAAGGCGTGAGGACTTAGAAACTCCGGAAGTCGAGTGCATTTGGTTGGAATTTAGGGCTCCAAAAACTAAACCCGTCTTCGTCGGCTTTTGTTATCGTAACCCAGCAGCCAAGTTTGAATGGTACGATGATTTTTTGCATGCAGTAGAAAAGGTTGGCTTACCTAACTGTGATGCGTTGCTACTAGGCGACTTTAACATAGATATGTTGAAGCCCCATACCGCATGGGATTGCATCACCACACAAACAGGCTTAGAACAGTTAGTTTCGGCCCCTACTAGGATCACAAAAACAACCGCAACACTCATTGATCACATTTACACCAACCGTCCCCTTAGTGTATTCAATGTTAGTGTTCCTGACCTCAGCATCAGTGATCACTTTCCTACTGTGTGTTCATGGTCAACAAAACTGCCAGTGCATCGTAAGAACGGGCACACAACTATAACGTATCGCTCATTTAAACAGTTTAATCAGTCTGCTTTTCTAGCAGACCTTGATCAAACACCATTTAATGTCGTTAATAACGAAACTGACCCTGAAAAGGCTCTGGCTGTTTGGTATGGAGATTCCAGTGGCGCAAAAAGATATAGAAAAAAAAAGCGTTCGGGTCGGCACTGGAGTTCTCTACGAATACACCAGAATGGCCTTCGGGCTTCGGCCACATTCATGAGGATAATAGACAGGATTTTTGGTGATCAAAACTTCCAGACCCTGAGTATGGTTGAATCGGACTGTTGGCGGTCCTGGGCGTGGAACATCAAAGGCTGCGATCCGCCAAGGTCCGACAACAAGTTGCCTTGCGGCCCTTTCTCGCCACGTGTCACGTTACGGCTTATAGGTAGGCTGGACACGTCCCGTTGACTGTGCTCCCCGGCATCTCTCTGTTGTTGGTGAGGGCCGCGGGGAGGGTCGCCGTAACGGATCTTGAAGGCAATCAGTTTAGTGCCCTCTTCACTGGGGTGCGTCATGGTGTTGTCACGCCTGTACATGACCTGCTTGGGGGCGCCGTTCTTTGTCAGGAAAGTGGAGGTGTGGTCAACAATCTGAGTGTTTCTTTGTTGACAGGCCTGTTTCAGGTTGACGTTGGACAGGCGTGCAGGTCGTGACAGGGCGTGGTGACTGCTGAAGGGAGGGACGATGGAGGAGGCCTGGAGTGTAGCACGTGGGAATGCGGCGGACACTAGACGGATTAGCCTCAGCCATGTGTGTGTCAGAACAGGACCCTGGTTGTCTCTGCAGCTGTTGATCCCTACGTGAAAACCTACATGCCGGATACGTGCATGTGATGAAACTCTATGCTCACGCATAGGGTTCACACAGCAGGTACTGTTTGTTAGCGGGTTGTTTTGTGACAACTATTCTGTGTGGCACGATACCCAAATGAAATCTTAAAGGAACGTTTAAGTTTAACACAGGGAGTTTTAGTGAGTTGTAGGCGATAGCTCAGTGTGGCAGAGCTGTAGAAACGTTAGTGCGGGCAGTGTGGACAGACGTGTGTGAGATACCTTAGCCCGTATTCCAAGACTCTGAAACCGAGAATTCAGGTATGTTTCTATACGTATTATGGATGCTAACTGCGTTAAGGATAGTATGCATTAGTAAGAGTTAATTTGGTTGTGTAGTGTTGACTGGTAGGGTTAGGTTATGTTGGTCTGGAATTCAGTGAGGCAACCGGTGTTTCGTATATAGTTATTTACCGAGATGGATAACTAAGGAATGTGAGGTGTGTATGCCTAAGTCTTTATGAAGGTAGTACGTGGTTAAGTATAGTCTTTTCCAGTGTATGGGATAATGTATAGTCTGTTTCAAGGTAGTGACAGAGTTATGACGTGTTACGAAAATAGTTCGGGTGATAAAGCACGTGTGTGTGTGTGAATTAACATGAGTTATTTGTATCATCCAGATTACGTAATGTATCTCATATTATCCAATATGTGTGTGTGTGTGTTTAGCAAGTGTTACGATTTAGGACTTTATTACTCTTCAGAATGCTTGTCGGAGGTTGGAGCGACGGACGCCGAGACGTCAGTCACGAGGGACCTAATGCGAGGTCATCTCTCCATCTCTTCACTCGGGGAGTGAGCGACCGGTGCCTAGACACTTGGGTCACAGCGAAGATACGGTACAAGTAACGAGAACGTCAACGGTACGAGATACAGGACGACTCGGGAACGTACGAAGGACTTGCACGCCTAGACGTGAAAGGACTGAACGTAACCAAAAAAAAAATGTTTAGGGCTTAACGTCTTTTGTCCACCACGAGGGTGATTTCAAAGACGGGGACAACGAAAAAGGGTCTGAGCAAATTTTGACCCAAGCTGGATTCGAACCCGGGACCTTTTGGTCTGGAGGCAAACGCTTTTACCACCGAGCCACCCAGCTCCCCTGAACGTAACCAGGCGAGAACACCAAACAGGTTGGAGTGTGAGACACTACTACCTAGCCTAGCATTGATATTGTGTGTATGCGTGTGGTGTTAAGATGTTGGTAGTGGGGAAGGTGTGGCGTAGATAGTTTGATAGTTGTGTGCGTTCTTTTATTTGTGTATTGTGTTATAAACGCCTTCGTTAGACAGAAAGCCCGTGTTGGAGTTTTACCGCGTGAATGCGCCCGTCTGAGTCAGTGGCGGTGTATGCGTCTGTTGTGCGTGAGTCTGTACGTTTGACTGGGGGCAAGTCTGCGTGCGTTACAGTGGAGTAAGGGAGAGGTTTGTAAGCCACTTGGTCAAGGCCTCGACTGATAGGCCGAACACTGCCAGGTTCTGCACGTTGCAGTCTTTATCTGACATTTTTCGTTCGCTGACACGCTTCATAATGGAGTCGCCGAGCAGCAGATCGTTAGAATCTGACCTGATATTCATGTTGCGGAGGTGGTCATACGGTGTCTTGGGAACGGGCGAAACGTGGTTTTAGGGGTTGTCTTGCAAGAGTCCGTATGTGATTACATCGCAATCATCATCTGTGGCAAGGGCTGCGAAGCGATTACGCATGGCAATATTAACACCTGAGTTAAGGGTTCCGCTTGTTAACGACAGGCGTTGTGAAGTCACTGGTGTGCTATTGGTTGATGTCGAGTCCTGCATACTGACGTGGTTTTTGCAGCTTGAGGGAGATGGGGAGTTTGATAAGGACTGGCTTGTACCAGGGTCTTGGACGGGCAGTGTGGTACTGGATTTTGTTGAAGGTGACAGGGATTCCATTTGTTTTTTCAGCGTACGAAGCGTAGCGCCGTGCGTGTCTTTGCTGAGTGCAAGTTTCGTCACTTGTGTGGACAGACTGTTCTGTTCATGAGTTAACTTCTCAATCGCCTTTTCGGCTGAAGTTGCATAGCCTTGTAGGGACTGGTCAGCAGATTGAAGGCCGTGCTTGAGCTTGGCTTCATTGTCCCTGCGGTCATTGTCAAGGCTGTCCTGTCTGGCGCTGAGGGATGCATGCTGCTGCTTGACAGTAGCCAGCTCCTGTTTGACCGTCTGCAGCTCAGTTCTGATTTCCTGGATGCAGGCGGTGGCTTCCATCAGTTGTTGTTGCAGGATGGACAGGGTAGTCGGGGATGGCGCAATCTAGGGAGGGTGGGAATGACCAGAGGGTAACGCTGTACCATTAAACTTATCAACTTGTTGACGGCTGCTATTGTGATTGCATGTGGTCGCTGCGTCAGTCACGCCAGTTGAAGAGGGATTGGTGTTGTATGGGGTGGGGACAGGTTCCGAGCTCTCGCCGCGGGGTGGTATGGGCGTGTCGTTGGGCGGGTCGGTGGACTTGGTGACGTCAGACGAAGGATCTGAAAGGGAAGGGTTAGAAGAGACTTGCTCCGGGGAAGCAGTTTCGATGTCACACTGGAGGCTAGTCGTGGATTGGAGGAATGTGGGCGGGTCACCGTCGTTGTTGACTGGGCCGGTGGTCGCCACCTCAGGTGAAACAGTACACTCGCGGGACTGAGAGGAGGGTGGGCAGGCGATGCCCGGCGTTTGCTCCATGGCTGGTGGTAAGGAAGGCGTCTGGGAGGAGGAAGGGCACTGGGAAAGAATGTCAGTGATCGCTGCAAGATTGTTTACCATCTCTTGGACAGGCTGAAATTCGTCGTCTATCCACCACTTGCAGTTTTTACCCTGTATCCTAATGAGATAAGACGTGTAGAATACGGTGATTGTGACTGTTACGATTGTGATTGTGTTGTTCTGTGGAAGCAGGCATGTATTAATCATAAGAAACGATCCGATATTTATTTGAGCTATTATAATTTAGAATCACTTACCTTTTTAGTAAGATTTGTTATCGTTCGCACAGAGATCGGAACTGATTGTCTTTGATACATGGAGTTCAATCTCGAAGAGTCTAGAAACCGCTCGAATAATCACCGTGTTTTCTGTGCGCGTGAAGAGAGCGGTCAGTATGTTTAGGCGGGGTCTTGAAACTTTCCGAAAATTCGGGCAAGGTCGTGACCTGTCTAGTATATTCTTGTGTGAAGTCATAACACACCGGGATATCCCAACACTAGAGGCTGAAAATAACAACCAGATTATTGCAGTCTATTCTAGTAAGTTTTTTTTTCATTAATATTTATGAGTTTCGGTTGCGTGTTCTGTTCTGATTGGTTGTGTTGTATGAATTTGCTGTATTATTCTGGAAAGCCTGATACTATAAAAGATGGTGCTAGGAAGCACGATTGTACATTGTCTTACATTGTCAGTGATAGAGTTATGTAGTGTATAGTGTTTACATTGTATGATAACTATAGTGTGTCAAAAGCGTGGATACTTTGTAGAGGAGACATTGTATCAGTGTTGGTGCATTTGTGAATGCATTGTGTGGAGATCAAATCGCTGCAATAAAATATTGTAGGAACTGTTACTCCAGTGTGGTCTACAATCTTAAGCCTAAGTGTGACGGGTTGCAGCTGAATGAAGTTTCTTTAAAAGAACCTTACGTGTGTGCGTCTGGTGTGATATCATACTACGACTACGACTCAACCACGTAACAGTGACCACACCACCAGGTGCTCCGTCTGAAATCTGTACAAGGGTGTTATTCAAGGCATCAGTCCAGGGAGGTCAGATGGAGGTCTCGAGATTTTTCTTGTCTTTGTTGCGATCTTCCCATGACACTGATACTCCGGGGGGGGGGGGGGGGGGGGGGGGTGGGTGTGGATGGGCGATGTAGCGTTTGTGCAGAGCTAGTCTCCACGCGAAAACTCTGGAGGGGTCCGTCAGAAAGTGTTTTTGGGTGGGATCTTTGGTATCTGTGATCTCCTCAAGGGGTTTCAGTGGGGACTGGTCGAGGGCTTCGAGTGAGAGAGAGAGAGAGAGAGAGAGAGAGAGAGAGAGAGAGAGAGAGAGAGATGATGATGATGATGATGATGATGAAACTTTATTTTTCAACGGTAAAAAGTTTTGACAGAAAACAAATCGTCATTATACAAACTTGCCGTTGCTAACACCTACAGGATAAAAAAGGGAAATTAAAAAAAAAAAAATATATATATATATATATATATATATATATATATATATATATATATATATATATATATATATATATATATATATATATATATATATATATATATATATATATATATATATATATATATATATATATATATATATATATATATATATATATATATATATATATATATATATATATATATATATATACAAAACCCAATAGCATCATTATATACAGAAAAAAATAATAACACTCATCACACACACATGCACACACGCACGCACGCGCGCGCACCGCTCACACATAAACCCACACGCACAAACAAACACGAGCACACACACACTCACGAGCACACATATAAAAGCCATCTTATGAAATACATGAGGTGTGTGTGTGTGAGAGAGAGAGAGAGAGAGAGAGAGAGGAGAGGAGAGAGAGAGAGGAGAGAGGAGAGAGAGAGAGAGAGAGAGAGAGGGATAGAATGAATGAATGAATGAATGAATGAATGAATGAATGAATGAATGAATGAATGAATGAATAAATGAATGAATGATACTTTATTTCTCAAGGATGGAAACAATAGGCGCACAGGCCTCTTTTCATTTTTTGTCCTTGTTAAACTACAACATTAAAAGCAACATTAAAACAATATGTTAACAGCACAAAACAAGCGGCTACACCCACAGGTCTCTGGTGTTACATTCCGATACAAGTTCCAAAAGACTACACACACACACACACACACACACACACACACACACACACACACACACACACACACACAGCAAAATGACAGGGTCTTGGGGGGGGGGGGGAGAGAGAGAGAGAGAGAGAGAGAGAGAGAGAGAGAGAGAGAGAGAGAGAGAGAGAGAATGACGTCAAATTTTGAGTATTATGTCAGTGTCTGCGTGGTGACGGAGTTGCTTCTTTTACGTCACCGCCACTGTCTGGCTTTCTCTGGGAGTCAAATTTATTCAGTGTTTAAATATTTTCTGAAAAGAATTAATTTTTACTAAAGAAGTTTAAAGGATACAAAGCTGGCTAACGAACTCGTCAAATGTCTTTCTCCAAATTAGCTATATGCAAAAAAATCAAGTAAATATGACAAACATTATGAACTCTAATCTGGGTTGATCGACTTCCTATAAACGGTTGTTTATATCTTCAATGATACATTCAATTACATTATGCCCAGAGGCTGATTTAGCCACTAACTTAACAAAGTATTTCGCCACGTTCAAGCTTGTGTGTACAGAAATATCGGAGATTCTCTTGTTTACATAGATACACACACACATACATACGCACATACCGCGCTTCGCGCCAAATGTACGTTCAGCAGCGAGGTTAGCGTAACTAGACATGACGTAATTTTTACCTTCTTACTTCGATTGTTAGAGGTTTAGCCTACCCGCCTTTGACATCATGGACATGCTATTAAATTCGCCCAAACGCGACCTGGTCCTAAAAAGTCCCTTCTATAAATAGAAGGAACATAAAAAGACAGTATTTACTTTTTTTACGCGGACAGCGTGATGTTTATTGTAATACAAAACTGGACTTGCTGTCATTTGTCTTCCTGCAGCAGAGAGCCTGTGGACGGGAGCCCAGAGATCCACAGCTGTCAGGACATGAGATAGTCCTTGTAGGGCGACAGTGACAGTGCCTATGGACAATAGTGACGTTTGATAGTCCTTGTAGGGCGACAGTAACAGTGCCTATGGACAATAGTGACGTCTGATAGTCCTTGTGGGGCGACAGTGACAGTTCCTATGGACAATAGTGACGTTTGATAGTACCTGTATGGCGACAGTGACAGTTCCTATGGACAATAGTGACGTTTGATAGTACCTGTATGGCGACAGTGACAGTTCCTGGGGACAATAGCGACGTTTGATAGTCCTTGTAGGGCGACAGTGACAGTTCCTGTGGACAATAGTGACGTTTGATAGTGCTTGTAGGGCGACAGTGACAGTGCCTATGGACAATAGTGACGTCTGATAGTCCTTGTGGGGCGACAGTGACAGTTCCTATGGACAATAGTGACGTTTGATAGTACATGTATGGCGACAGTGACAGTTCCTATGGACAATAGTGACGTTTAATAGTACCTGTATGGCGACAGTGACAGTTCCTGTGGACAATAGCGACGTTTGATAGTCCTTGTAGGGCGACAGTGACAGTTCCTGTGGACAATAGTGACGTTTGATAGTACCTGTAGGGCGACAGTGACAGTGCCTATGGACAATAGCGACGTTTGATAGTCCTTGTAGGGCGACAGTGACAGTGCCTATGGACAATATTGACGTTTGATAGTCCTTGTGGGGCGACAGTGACAGTTCCTATGGACAATAGTGACGTTTGATAGTACCTGTAGGGCGACAGTGACAGTTCCTGTGGACAATAGTGACGTTTGATAGTACCTGTAGGGCGACAGTGACAGTTCCTGTGGACAATAGCGACGTATGATAGTCCTTGTAGGGCGACAGTGACAGTTCCTATGGACAATAGTGACGTTTGATAGTCCTTGTAGGGCGACAGTGACAATTCCTGTGGACAATAGCGACGTTTGATAGTCCTTGTAGGGCGACAGTGACAGTGCCTATGGACAATAGTGACGTTTGATAGTACCTGTAGGGCGACAGTGACAGTGCCTATGGACAATAGTGACGTTTGATAGTACCTGTAGGGCGACAGTGACAGTGCCTATGGACAATAGTGACGTTTGATAGTACCTGTAGGGCGACAGTGACAGTGCCTATGGACAATAGTGACGTTTGATAGTACCTGTAGGGCGACAGTGACAGTGCCTATGGACAATAGTGACGTTTGATAGTACCTGTAGGGCGACAGTGACAGTGCCTATGGACAATAGTGACGTTTGATAGTACCTGTAGGGCGACAGTGACAGTGCCTATGGACAATAGTGACGTTTGATAGTACCTGTAGGGCGACAGTGACAGTGCCTATGGACAATAGTGACGTTTGATAGTACCTGTAGGGCGACAGTGACAGTGCCTGTGGACAATAGTGACGTTTGATAGTACCTGTAGGGCGACAGTGACAGTGCCTATGGACAATAGTGACGTTTGATAGTCCTTGTAGGGCGACAGTGACAGTGCCTGTGGACAATAGTGACGTTTGATAGTACCTGTAGGGCGACAGTGACAGTGCCTATGGACAATAGTGACGTTTGATAGTCCTTGTAGGGCGACAGTGACAGTGCCTGTGGACAATAGTGACGTTTGATAGTACCTGTAGGGCGACAGTGACAGTGCCTGTGGACAATAGTGACGTTTGATAGTCCTTGTAGGGCGACAGTGACAGTGCCTGTGGAAAATAGTGACGTTTGATAGTCCTTGTAGGGCGACAGTGACAGTGCCTGTGGACAATAGTGACGTTTGATAGTACCTGTAGGGCGACAGTGACAGTGCCTATGGACAATAGTGACGTTTGATAGTCCTTGTAGGGCGACAGTGACAGTGCCTGTGGACAATAGTGACGTTTGATAGTCCTTGTAGGGCGACAGTGACAGTGCCTATGGACAATAGTGACGTTTGATAGTACCTGTAGGGTGACAGTGACAGTGCCTATGGACAATAGTGACGTTTGATAGTACCTGTAGGGCGACAGTGACAGTGCCTATGGACAATAGTGACGTTTGATAGTCCTTGTAGGGCGACAGTGACAGTTCCTATAGACAATAGTGACGTTTGATAGTCCTTGTAGGGCGACAGTGACAGTGCCTGTGGACAATAGTGACGTTTGATAGTACCTGTAGGGCGACAGTGACAGTGCCTATGGACAATAGTGACGTTTGATAGTCCTTGTAGGGCGACAGTGACAGTGCCTGTGGACAATAGTGACGTTTGATAGTCCTTGTAGGGCGACAGTGACAGTGCCTATGGACAATAGTGACGTTTGATAGTACCTGTAGGGCGACAGTGACAGTGCCTATGGACAATAGTGACGTTTGATAGTACCTGTAGGGCGACAGTGACAGTGCCTATGGACAATAGTGACGTTTGATAGTACCTGTAGGGCGACAGTGACAGTGCCTATGGACAATAGTGACGTTTGATAGTACCTGTAGGGCGACAGTGACAGTGCCTATGGACAATAGTGACGTTTCGTGGCAACAAACGACTGCGGACAGCGAACGAGAGCGAAGTCATGGCGGATTGCCAGCAGCTACCATCAGCACAGACAAGACTCCGGGCTCACTGAGGACCTACGCCTGTTGGAGATGTGTGGAGTGTTGCCTGTGCGTATGGTCCACGCTAATTTCCCGCATCAACTTCGCTCTCGTTCCTTGTTGGTAGTCGTTTGTCGCAAACGCAACCTTAACTTATTCATTCCCGACACACCACAGCTAGATATGCTCGACCATGATAGCTCAATGGTCACCGTGAATTATCAAGGTCGGTCTTTTTCCTGAATTGTAATGCAGTCCTCAGAGGATAACTTAGTGAGTCCGAAATAGCTCAGGCGGTTAAATGTCGGAGCAGGAGAGCGAAGGGAATCGCCGGGTCGTGGGTTCGAATCCCGTCCCGGCCCCGGTAGCTGGACTCACAATCCAGGGAGAAAAACGGATTTGTTCAATAGCATGTCCGTTGAAAGGTCCTCGTAAATCAAAGTGGCACAGTTGGAGTGCGCCTGAGTTGATTAGTGTTCAGGTCGTATTCTTTAGGCAATAGATTTCCCTGTCCCCCATAACCCGCCCGTCAGGGCCGTCCATGATCACCTCGGTGCTGTGGACGTTAAACCCGAACTAACCAACCAACCAACCAGAGGATAACTTCAAAATGTGGTGATTTGGTATCTGGGACACAAACAGTTAATAATCTGTTGTCCTGAACGCCTTCACTGCAGAGGAAAATGAAACATCACCCGGCAACAGCTAAAACGTATAAATCCTCATATGCACCCCCCCCCCTCCCCTCCCCCCCCCCCCCCCACACACACACACATCACCAAGTCAAGTGCGGGGGGCTCCCGATTCAAGATTAAAGATTCAAGATGACTTTATTTTATTGTTGCAGTGAAAGAAAATAATCATACACAGCAAAACATTGTCTTGCCACCGCAGGTGCAGCTCATATTCTTTCACTCGCTCATTCCACAAATTACAATAACAGAGCTACAAAATGGACAATGACTCGGGACGGGTGAAGCCCGTCGCCATGGCATCTAATGGCCAGCGCCAGTGGCCTCATCCCGACCCGAACCTCCCTGACAAAAACAGAATGCTAAGACAGCCCTATGTCTCCTGAACACACTAGAATATGCTCTTTTCTTAAATTTCTACTTGACTATAGTTAGTACACAAATACAAGTTAACGACAGAAACACAATACCGTCGAAAGGGAAATAATCTCCTATCTAGGCAAAATAAAACAACGATCAAAGCTGCACCTGGAGGCCCGTCTCTATAGTACAGCGCCGGTGTTCAGCGGAGGGCACCGCTCCGACAAAGTCCGTCAACATCATTTATAACACATAATATCATGATGGTAACAGTCATAAGTCATTATAATGAAATAAAACCAGCACCCCCACACACAGTCATTTTCACTGGCACGCCGCTTGTTGGGAAATATCTGTCAACAGCGAAGGTCGGCAGACCAGGCAGTACCTGATACATAAACATGGCCGCCTCGATGGCAGTAAAGCTGGCTGGTAAATACCTTTCTGTGTGCTTCCACGCTCTTCTGTGGGGTCAGTCAAAATGAAGAAAAATCTGGCAGTGCGTTAGTGTGTGAATAATGTAGGATGGAGCCCGGATTAGCACATGTTTAGTAATTCCACAGTTCATCTGCACGCTCTTCTTTAGATACATAGGCTGCTTACTCAAACAAGTCCAAATTCCGACTATTGTACAAGATTAAGACGATGTTCTAGTCGGTACACTACAGCTATCACATAAAGTTGTCAAAAATAGTACATCATCGTTTCCTCATAACTTGAATGCACAACGCTGCCTGGAAAATAATAATAATAGGAGTTGCTTCAAAGCACAGTTGGCGGATTTTGCCGCAGCGACCGGCCAGGAGATGGTGCAGGGCCGCCATCTTGCTCTCAAAATCGGCTGTGCGGCCTTTGTTAAACCCGCTGCTGTGAATAGTAATGTAGGATGGAGCCCGGATTAGCACATATTTAGTAATTCCACAGTTCATCTGCACGCTCTTCTTTAGATACATAGGCTGACGCCACTGGTCACTCAAACAAGTCCAAATTCCAACTATTCGTACAAGATTAAGGAAAATAATAATAATAGGAGTTGCTTCAAAGCACAGTTGGCGGATTTTGCCGCAGCGGCCGGCCAGGAGATGGTGCAGGGCCGCCATCTTGCCCTCAAAATCGGCTGTGCGGCCTTTTGTTAAACCCGCTGTCTACCCGTGTTGCTTTGACAGCTGCGAATCTTCCATGCTGACAACAAACCAAGGGGAATTACTCAGCGCTGGACAGACGAACAGTTAACTGTTCGTCTGTCCAGCGCTGAGTAATTCCCCTTGGTTTGTTGTACAATTCTGCCAGCGCTAGCCTCACCTATCTGGTTTGTGAGTATCTTCGAAGCTGAATTTACAATCATTTCCAAAACATGTTCTGTAATTTACAATGATTTTCATAACAGTCGGTGTCCACTCGCCGGAACAGGGTTAATTAACGGAAATCAATGTCTTTTCGTTTTCGAAAATATTTTGTAAGGATCATTGCAAAGATAGAAGTTTTTGTGATGCTGTCTTTGCTAGCATTGTATCCTAAAGTGAACTTACATCAAGGTGGGATAAATCACACTTCGGATATCACGACACTTTTTTCTTTCAATCTATGTCCATTATTTCGCTTATAGCAAACGTCGCGAATATTTCGTTTCAGAGATTATTGTTATGATAGTTCAAGGGTAGTGTCAGAATAGCTTGGCGCCTTTAGGCGCCAAGCTTTTCTGACACTACCCTTGAACCATCAACGGCAACCCTCTAAGAGACGTGCATCAAAATACAAATGTGTAGAAACAACTTGGTCAAGCAAGAATCACAGATCCTCATCAGCTCTGTACCTTTTGATCAAGGTCGGTCGCTCGGCAGTGAAGGAGTTATTCATTTGGCTATCTGCAGCGTTTTCTGTCACCATGATTCCTGCAGCTGTAGCTATGGGCCTGATGAGAAAAGTGAGTATGTCGACGTCCTGAAGCTGTAGCTATAGGCCTGATGAGAAAAGCGAGTATGTTGACGTCCTGAAGCTGTCGCTATAGGCCCGATGAGAAAAGTGAGTATGTCGACGTCCTGAAGCTGTCGCTATAGGCCTGATGAGAAAAGTGAGTATGTCGACGTCCTGAAGCTGTCGCTATAGGCCTGATGAGAAAAGCGAGTATGTTGACGTCCTGCACCTGTAGCTATAGGCCTGATGAGAAAAGCGAGTATGTTGACGTCCTGCACTTGTAGCTATAGGCCTGATGAGAAAAGCGAGTATGTTGACGTCCTGCACCTGTAGCTATAGGCCTGATGAGAAAGGCGAGTATGTTGACGTCCTGCACCTGTAGCTATAGGCCTGATGAGAAAAGCGAGTATGTTGACGTCCTGCACTTGTAGCTATAGGCCTGATGAGAAAAGCGAGTATGTTGACGTCCTGCACCTGTAGCTATAGGCCTGATGAGAAAAGCGAGTATGTTGACGTCCTGCACCTGTAGCTATAGGCCTGATGAGAAAAGCGAGTATGGTGACGTCCTGCACTTGTAGCTATAGGCCTGATGAGAAAAGCGAGTATGTTGACGTCCTGCACCTGTAGCTATAGGCCTGATGAGAAAAGCGAGTATGTTGACGTCCTGCACTTGTAGCTATGGGCCTGATGAGAAAAGCGAGTATGTTGACGTCCTGCACCTGTAGCTATAGGCCTGATGAGAAAAGCGAGCATGTTGACGTCCTGCACCTGTAGCTATAGGCCTGATGAGAAAAGCGAGTATGTTGACGTCCTGCACCTGTAGCTATTGGCCTGATGAGAAAAGCGAGTATGTTGACGTCCTGCACTTGTAGCTATAGGCCTGATGAGAAAAGACAGTATGTTGACGTCCTGCACCTGTAGCTATAGGCCTGATGAGAAAAGCGAGTATGTTGACGTCCTGCAGCTGTAGCTATAGGCCTGATGAGAAAAGCGAGTATGTCGACGTCCTGCACCTGTAGCTATAGGCCTGATGAGAAAAGCGAGTATGTCGACGTCCTGCACCTGTAGCTATAGGCCTGATGAGAAAAGCGAGTATGTCGACGTCCTGCACCTGTCGCTATAGGCCTGATGAGAAAAGCCAGTATGTCGATGTCCTGAAGCTGTCGCTATAGGCCTGATGAGAAA
This sequence comes from Semisulcospira habei, assembly GCA_036245525.1. NCBI lineage: Eukaryota > Metazoa > Mollusca > Gastropoda > Semisulcospiridae > Semisulcospira > Semisulcospira habei. Next base: position 95,608,032 of record BTPG01000003.1, on the reverse strand, counting down.
AGCCAGTATGTCGACGTCCTGAAGCTGTCGCTATAAGCCTGATGAGAAAAGCCAGTATGTCGACGTCCTGCAGCTGTCGCTATAGGCCTGATGAGAAAAGCCAGTATGTCGACGTCCTGCAGCTGTCGCTATAGACCTGATGAAAAAAGCCAGTATGTCGACGTCCTGCAGCTGTCGCTATAGGCCTGATGAGAAAAGCCAGTATGTCGACGTCCTGCAGCTGTCACTATAGGCCTGATGAGAAAAGCGAGTATGTCGACGTCCTGCAGCTGTAGCTATAGGCCTGATGACAAAAACGAGTATGTCGACGTCCTGCAGCTGTAGCTATAGGCCTGATGAGAAAAGCCAGTATGTCGACGTCCTGCACCTGTAGCTATAGGCCTGATGAGAAAAGCCAGTATGTCAACGTCCTGCAGCTGTCGCTATAGGCCTGATGAGAAAAGCCAGTATGTTGACGTCCTGCACCTGTAGCTATAGGCCTGATGAGAAAAGCCACTATGTCGACGTCCTGCAGCTGTAGCTATAGGCCTGATGAGAAAAGCGAGTATGTCGACGTCCTGCACCTGTAGCTATAGGCCTGATGAGAAAAGCGAGTATGTCGACGTCCTGCACCTGTAGCTATAGGCCTGATGAGAAAAGCGAGTATGTCGACGTCCTGCACCTGTAGCTATAGGCCTGATGAGAAAAGCCAGTATGTCGACGTCCTGCAGCTGTCGCTATAGGCCTGATGAGAAAAGCCAGTATGTCGACGTCCTGCACCTGTAGCTATAGGCCTGTTGAGAAAAGCGAGTATGTTGACGTCCTGCACCTGTAGCTATAGGCCTGATGAGAAAAGCGAGTATGTCGACGTCCTGCAGCTGTCGCTATAGGCCTGATGAGAAAAGCCAGTATGTCGACGTCGTGCACCTGTAGCTATAGGCCTGATGAGAAAAGCGAGTATGTTGACGTCCTGCACCTGTAGCTATAGGCCTGATGAGAAAAGCGAGTATGTTGACGTCCTGCACCTGTAGCTATAGGCCTGATGAGAAAAGCCAGTATGTCGACGTCCTGCAGCTGTAGCTATAGGCCTGATGAGAAAAGCGAGTATGTCGACGTCCTGCACCTGTAGCTATAGGCCTGATGAGAAAAGCGAGTATGTCGACGTCCTGCACCTGTAGCTATAGGCCTGATGAGAAAAGCCAGTATGTCGACGTCCTGCACCTGTAGCTATAGGCCTGATGAGAAAAGCCAGTATGTCGACGTCCTGCACCTGTAGCTATAGGCCTGATGAGAAAAGCGAGTATGTTGACGTCCTGCACCTGTAGCTATAGGCCTGATGAGAAAAGCGAGTATGTCGACGTCCTGCAGCTGTCGCTATAGGCCTGATGAGAAAAGCCAGTATGTCGACGTCCTGCACCTGTAGCTATAGGCCTGATGAGAAAAGCGAGTATGTTGACGTCCTGCACCTGTAGCTATAGGCCTGATGAGAAAAGCGAGTATGTCGACGTCCTGCAGCTGTCGCTATAGGCCTGATGAGAAAAGCAAGTATGTTGACGTCCTGCACCTGTAGCTATAGGCCTGATGAGAAAAGCGAGTATGTTGACGTCCTGCACCTGTAGCTATAGGTCTGATGAGAAAAGCGAGTATGTTGACGTCCTGCACCTGTAGCTATAGGCCTGATGAGAAAAGCCAGTATGTCGACGTCCTGCACCTGTAGCTATAGGCCTGAAGAGAAAAGCCAGTATGTTGACGTCCTGCACCTGTAGCTATAGGCCTGATGAGAAAAGCGAGTATGTTGACGTCCTGCACCTGTAGCTATAGGCCTGATGAGAAAAGCCAGTATGTCGACGTCCTGCACCTGTAGCTATAGGCCTGATGAGAAAAGCCAGTATGTTGACGTCCTGCACCTGTAGCTATAGGCCTGATGAGAAAAGCGAGTATGTTGACGTCCTGCACCTGTAGCTATAGGCCTGAGGAGAAAAGCCAGTATGTTGACGTCCTGCACCTGTAGCTAAAGGCCTGATGAGAAAAGCGAGTATGTTGACGTCCTGCACCTGTAGCTATAGGCCTGAGGAGAAAAGCCAGTATGTTGACGTCCTGCACCTGTAGCTATAGGCCTGAGGAGAAAAGCCAGTATGTTGACGTACTGCACCTGTAGCTATAGGCCTGAGGAGAAAAGCCAGTATGTCGACGTCCTGCACCTGTAGCTATAGGCCTGATAAGAAAAGCGAGTATGTTGACGTCCTGCAGCTGTCGCTATAGGCCTGATGAGAAAAGCGAGTATGTTGACGTCCTGAAGCTGTCACTATAGGCCTGATGAGAAAAGCGAGTATGTTGACGTCCTGCACCTGTAGCTATAGGCCTGATGAGAAAAGCGAGTATGTTGACGTCCTGCACCTGTAGCTATAGGCCTGAGGAGAAAAGCCATATGTTGACGTCCTGCACCTGTAGCTATAGGCCTGAGGAGAAAAGCCAGTATGTCGACGTACTGCACCTGTAGCTATAGGCCTGATGAGAAAAGCGAGTATGTTGACGTCCTGCAGCTGTCGCTATAGGCCTGATGAGAAAAGCGAGTATGTTGACGTCCTGCACCTGTAGCTATATACATGATGAGAAAAGCGAGTATGTTGACGTCCTGCACCTGTAGCTATATACCTGATGAGAAAAGCGAGTATGTTGACGTCCTGCACCTGTAGCTATATACCTGATGAGAAAAGCGAGTATGTCGACGTCCTGCACCTGTAGCTATAGGCCTGATGAGAAAAGTGAGTATGTTGACGTCCTGTAGCTGTAGCTATAGGCCTGATGAGAAAAGCGAGTATGTTGACGTCCTGTAGCTGTAGCTATAGGCCTGATGAGAAAAGCGAGCATGTTGACGTCCTGTAGCTGTAGCTATAGGCCTGAGGAGAAAAGCGAGTATGTTGACGTCCTGCACCTGTAGCTATAGACCTGATGAGAAAAACGAGTATGTCGACGTCCTGCACCTGTAGCTATAGGCCTGATGAGAAAAGCGAGTATGTTGACGTCCTGCACCTGTAGCTATATACCTGATGAGAAAAGCGAGTATGTTGACGTCCTGCACCTGTAGCTATAGGCCTGATGAGAAAAGCGAGTATGTTGACGTCCTGCACCTGTAGCTATAGGCCTGATGAGAAAAGCGAGTATGTCGACGTCCTGCACCTGTAGCTATAGGCCTGATGAGAAAAGCGAGTATGTTGACGTCCTGCACCTGTAGCTATATACCTGATGAGAAAAGCGAGTATGTTGACGTCCTGCACCTGTAGCTATAGGCCTGATGAGAAAAGCCAGTATGTCGACGTCCTGCAGCTGTAGCTATAGGCCTGATGAGAAAAGCGAGTATGTCGACGTCCTGCACCTGTAGCTATAGGCCTGATGAGAAAAGCGAGTATGTCGACGTCCTGCACCTGTAGCTATAGGCCTGATGAGAAAAGCCAGTATGTCGACGTCCTGCACCTGTAGCTATAGGCCTGATGAGAAAAGCCAGTATGTCGACGTCCTGCACCTGTAGCTATAGGCCTGATGAGAAAAGCGAGTATGTTGACGTCCTGCACCTGTAGCTATAGGCCTGATGAGAAAAGCGAGTATGTCGACGTCCTGCAGCTGTCGCTATAGGCCTGATGAGAAAAGCCAGTATGTCGACGTCCTGCACCTGTAGCTATAGGCCTGATGAGAAAAGCGAGTATGTTGACGTCCTGCACCTGTAGCTATAGGCCTGATGAGAAAAGCGAGTATGTCGACGTCCTGCAGCTGTCGCTATAGGCCTGATGAGAAAAGCAAGTATGTTGACGTCCTGCACCTGTAGCTATAGGCCTGATGAGAAAAGCGAGTATGTTGACGTCCTGCACCTGTAGCTATAGGTCTGATGAGAAAAGCGAGTATGTTGACGTCCTGCACCTGTAGCTATAGGCCTGATGAGAAAAGCCAGTATGTCGACGTCCTGCACCTGTAGCTATAGGCCTGAAGAGAAAAGCCAGTATGTTGACGTCCTGCACCTGTAGCTATAGGCCTGATGAGAAAAGCGAGTATGTTGACGTCCTGCACCTGTAGCTATAGGCCTGATGAGAAAAGCCAGTATGTCGACGTCCTGCACCTGTAGCTATAGGCCTGATGAGAAAAGCCAGTATGTTGACGTCCTGCACCTGTAGCTATAGGCCTGATGAGAAAAGCGAGTATGTTGACGTCCTGCACCTGTAGCTATAGGCCTGAGGAGAAAAGCCAGTATGTTGACGTCCTGCACCTGTAGCTAAAGGCCTGATGAGAAAAGCGAGTATGTTGACGTCCTGCACCTGTAGCTATAGGCCTGAGGAGAAAAGCCAGTATGTTGACGTCCTGCACCTGTAGCTATAGGCCTGAGGAGAAAAGCCAGTATGTTGACGTACTGCACCTGTAGCTATAGGCCTGAGGAGAAAAGCCAGTATGTCGACGTCCTGCACCTGTAGCTATAGGCCTGATAAGAAAAGCGAGTATGTTGACGTCCTGCAGCTGTCGCTATAGGCCTGATGAGAAAAGCGAGTATGTTGACGTCCTGAAGCTGTCACTATAGGCCTGATGAGAAAAGCGAGTATGTTGACGTCCTGCACCTGTAGCTATAGGCCTGATGAGAAAAGCGAGTATGTTGACGTCCTGCACCTGTAGCTATAGGCCTGAGGAGAAAAGCCATATGTTGACGTCCTGCACCTGTAGCTATAGGCCTGAGGAGAAAAGCCAGTATGTCGACGTACTGCACCTGTAGCTATAGGCCTGATGAGAAAAGCGAGTATGTTGACGTCCTGCAGCTGTCGCTATAGGCCTGATGAGAAAAGCGAGTATGTTGACGTCCTGCACCTGTAGCTATATACATGATGAGAAAAGCGAGTATGTTGACGTCCTGCACCTGTAGCTATATACCTGATGAGAAAAGCGAGTATGTTGACGTCCTGCACCTGTAGCTATATACCTGATGAGAAAAGCGAGTATGTCGACGTCCTGCACCTGTAGCTATAGGCCTGATGAGAAAAGTGAGTATGTTGACGTCCTGTAGCTGTAGCTATAGGCCTGATGAGAAAAGTGAGTATGTTGACGTCCTGTAGCTGTAGCTATAGGCCTGATGAGAAAAGCGAGTATGTTGACGTCCTGTAGCTGTAGCTATAGGCCTGAGGAGAAAAGCGAGTATGTTGACGTCCTGCACCTGTAGCTATAGACCTGATGAGAAAAACGAGTATGTCGACGTCCTGCACCTGTAGCTATAGGCCTGATGAGAAAAGCGAGTATGTTGACGTCCTGCACCTGTAGCTATATACCTGATGAGAAAAGCGAGTATGTTGACGTCCTGCACCTGTAGCTATAGGCCTGATGAGAAAAGCGAGTATGTTGACGTCCTGCACCTGTAGCTATAGGCCTGATGAGAAAAGCGAGTATGTCGACGTCCTGCACCTGTAGCTATAGGCCTGATGAGAAAAGCGAGTATGTTGACGTCCTGCACCTGTAGCTATATACCTGATGAGAAAAGCGAGTATGTTGACGTCCTGCACCTGTAGCTATAGGCCTGATGAGAAAAGCCAGTATGTCGACGTCCTGCAGCTGTAGCTATAGGCCTGATGAGAAAAGCGAGTATGTCGACGTCCTGCACCTGTAGCTATAGGCCTGATGAGAAAAGCGAGTATGTCGACGTCCTGCACCTGTAGCTATAGGCCTGATGAGAAAAGCCAGTATGTCGACGTCCTGCACCTGTAGCTATAGGCCTGATGAGAAAAGCCAGTATGTCGACGTCCTGCACCTGTAGCTATAGGCCTGATGAGAAAAGCGAGTATGTTGACGTCCTGCACCTGTAGCTATAGGCCTGATGAGAAAAGCGAGTATGTCGACGTCCTGCAGCTGTCGCTATAGGCCTGATGAGAAAAGCCAGTATGTCGACGTCCTGCACCTGTAGCTATAGGCCTGATGAGAAAAGCGAGTATGTTGACGTCCTGCACCTGTAGCTATAGGCCTGATGAGAAAAGCGAGTATGTCGACGTCCTGCAGCTGTCGCTATAGGCCTGATGAGAAAAGCAAGTATGTTGACGTCCTGCACCTGTAGCTATAGGCCTGATGAGAAAAGCGAGTATGTTGACGTCCTGCACCTGTAGCTATAGGTCTGATGAGAAAAGCGAGTATGTTGACGTCCTGCACCTGTAGCTATAGGCCTGATGAGAAAAGCCAGTATGTCGACGTCCTGCACCTGTAGCTATAGGCCTGAAGAGAAAAGCCAGTATGTTGACGTCCTGCACCTGTAGCTATAGGCCTGATGAGAAAAGCGAGTATGTTGACGTCCTGCACCTGTAGCTATAGGCCTGATGAGAAAAGCCAGTATGTCGACGTCCTGCACCTGTAGCTATAGGCCTGATGAGAAAAGCCAGTATGTTGACGTCCTGCACCTGTAGCTATAGGCCTGATGAGAAAAGCGAGTATGTTGACGTCCTGCACCTGTAGCTATAGGCCTGAGGAGAAAAGCCAGTATGTTGACGTCCTGCACCTGTAGCTATAGGCCTGAGGAGAAAAGCCAGTATGTTGACGTACTGCACCTGTAGCTATAGGCCTGAGGAGAAAAGCCAGTATGTCGACGTCCTGCACCTGTAGCTATAGGCCTGATAAGAAAAGCGAGTATGTTGACGTCCTGCAGCTGTCGCTATAGGCCTGATGAGAAAAGCGAGTATGTTGACGTCCTGAAGCTGTCACTATAGGCCTGATGAGAAAAGCGAGTATGTTGACGTCCTGCACCTGTAGCTATAGGCCTGATGAGAAAAGCGAGTATGTTGACGTCCTGCACCTGTAGCTATAGGCCTGAGGAGAAAAGCCATATGTTGACGTCCTGCACCTGTAGCTATAGGCCTGAGGAGAAAAGCCAGTATGTCGACGTACTGCACCTGTAGCTATAGGCCTGATGAGAAAAGCGAGTATGTTGACGTCCTGCAGCTGTCGCTATAGGCCTGATGAGAAAAGCGAGTATGTTGACGTCCTGCACCTGTAGCTATATACATGATGAGAAAAGCGAGTATGTTGACGTCCTGCACCTGTAGCTATATACCTGATGAGAAAAGCGAGTATGTTGACGTCCTGCACCTGTAGCTATATACCTGATGAGAAAAGCGAGTATGTCGACGTCCTGCACCTGTAGCTATAGGCCTGATGAGAAAAGTGAGTATGTTGACGTCCTGTAGCTGTAGCTATAGGCCTGATGAGAAAAGTGAGTATGTTGACGTCCTGTAGCTGTAGCTATAGGCCTGATGAGAAAAGCGAGTATGTTGACGTCCTGTAGCTGTAGCTATAGGCCTGAGGAGAAAAGCGAGTATGTTGACGTCCTGCACCTGTAGCTATAGACCTGATGAGAAAAACGAGTATGTCGACGTCCTGCACCTGTAGCTATAGGCCTGATGAGAAAAGCGAGTATGTTGACGTCCTGCACCTGTAGCTATATACCTGATGAGAAAAGCGAGTATGTTGACGTCCTGCACCTGTAGCTATAGGCCTGATGAGAAAAGCGAGTATGTTGACGTCCTGCACCTGTAGCTATAGGCCTGATGAGAAAAGCGAGTATGTCGACGTCCTGCACCTGTAGCTATAGGCCTGATGAGAAAAGCGAGTATGTTGACGTCCTGCACCTGTAGCTATATACCTGATGAGAAAAGCGAGTATGTTGACGTCCTGCACCTGTAGCTATAGGCCTGATGAGAAAAGCGAGTATGTCGACGTCCTGCACCTGTAGCTATAGGCCTGATGAGAAAAGCGAGTATGTTGACGTCCTGCACCTGTAGCTATAGGCCTGATGAGAAAAGCCAGTATGTCGACGTCCTGCACCTGTAGCTATAGGCCTGATGAGAAAAGCGAGTATGTTGACGTCCTGCACCTGTAGCTATATACCTGATGAGAAAAGCGAGTATGTTGACGTCCTGCACCTGTAGCTATAGGCCTGATGAGAAAAGCGAGTATGTCGACGTCCTGCACCTGTAGCTATAGGCCTGATGAGAAAAGCGAGTATGTTGACGTCCTGCACCTGTAGCTATAGGCCTGATGAGAAAAGCGAGTATGTCGACGTCCTGCACCTGTAGCTATAGGCCTGATGAGAAAAGCGAGTATGTTGACGTCCTGCACCTGTAGCTATAGGCCTGATGAGAAAAGCAGCAGTATGTCGACGTCCTGCACCTGTAGCTATAGGCCTGATGAGAAAAGCGAGTATGTTGACGTCCTGCACCTGTAGCTATAGGCCTGATGAGAAAAGCGAGTATGTTGACGTCCTGCACCTGTAGCTATATACCTGATGAGAAAAGCGAGTATGTCGACGTCCTGCACCTGTAGCTATAGGCCTGATGAGAAAAGCCAGTATGTCGACGTCCTGCACTTGTAGCTATAGGCCTGATGAGAAAAGCGAGTATGTTGACGTCCTGCACCTGTAGCTATAGGCCTGATGAGAAAAGCCAGTATGTCGACGTCCTGCACCTGTAGCTATAGGCCTGATGAGAAAAGCGAGTATGTTGAGGTCCTGCACCTGTAGCTATAGGCCTGATGAGAAAAGCCAGTATGTCGACGTCCTGCACCTGTAGCTATAGGCCTGATGAGAAAAGCGAGTATGTTGACGTCCTGCACCTGTAGCTATATACCTGATGAGAAAAGCGAGTATGTTGACGTCCTGCACCTGTAGCTATATACCTGATGAGAAAAGCCAGTATGTCGACGTCCTGCACCTGTAGCTATAGGCCTGATGAGAAAAGCGAGTATGTTGACGTCCTGCACCTGTAGCTATATACCTGATGAGAAAAGCGAGTATGTTGACGTCCTGCACCTGTAGCTATAGGCCTGATGAGAAAAGCCAGTATGTCGACGTCCTGCACCTGTAGCTATAGGCCTGATGAGAAAAGCGAGTATGTTGACGTCCTGCACCTGTAGCTATAGGCCTGATGAGAAAAGCCAGTATGTTGACGTCCTGCACCTGTAGCTATAGGCCTGATGAGAAAAGCGAGTATGTTGACGTCCTGCACCTGTAGCTATAGGCCTGATGAGAAAAGCGAGAAAAGCCAGTATGTCGACGTCCTGCACCTGTAGCTATAGGCCTGATGAGAAAAGCGAGTATGTTGACGTCCTGCACCTGTAGCTATTGGCCTGATGAGAAAAGCGAGTATGTTGACGTCCTGCACCTGTAGCTATAGGCCTGATGAGAAAAGCCAGTATGTTGACGTCCTGCACCTGTAGCTATAGGCCTGATGAGAAAAGCGAGTATGTTGACGTCCTGCACCTGTAGCTATTGGCCTGATGAGAAAAGCCAGTATGTCGACGTCGGTCTAACTTTAGTGAAAGATGTAAAGCCAGTCATATCACTTTTGCAGAGTTGACCGATGCCGCCATTCTTTTTCACCGACGCGTTGGCTGATCCAGTCAGCAAGACCCAGTAAGCTAACGTCCTGGGACCAAAGACATCCGCAGTGTGCCTGAAGACGTGTGGCTACATGGAAATGTCTGCTGTCCGCACATCGGCCGCAGTGAGGCCACTCGTCTGGAGATTAACTCCTACACATGTGTTTTCTGCTCAGCAAAATGTCCTCGGGCTGAAATCGATCGGCACACGAGTCCAATGAATTTCTGATTTGGTATTAACCTTTTACGACCACAAAAGTAAAACTTTTTTTTTTTTCAATGCATTTCATTTTAATTTCATTTATTTTTTTTTTTTCAGTTTTTTTTTAATTCTATTTTACTTCATTTTATGTTTACTATAACGGTAATTACTGGACCATAACGGAGGCGTTTTATTCCCGTGACTCTCATTTGTCAAACATGTAAGACAAAATCTAACCCAACCAGTAGGTTCACTGGTTGTTTCCTGCCCCCCCCCCCCCCCCTCCTCCCTGCAACAATACATGCAAAACGTGTTTTTTTTAATCCGAACATAAAAAGAACCTCAATAAAACACCGTGTGTACAACTGAGCCAAGGCAATTCCGTTCATGTATCTCATAATAAAACAACAACAAAAAATGTACCGTTAGTTGCCAGACTTATCATGTGCTACAGATAACATGCTTATCAAAAACAAAAGTAAAAGACTTAAGGGCAATTTATATGCAGCAGATTACAAAGGTGGTTGCTTGGGGTTGGATGGTGGGTTTTCAAATTCTAGCTGTCGCCTTATTGAGCTGCGGCCGCTGCCTCGCCGACCAGAATGACTCGACTGGCGTACTTCTCGCTACCGTTCCCTAGTCACTCCTGTACCGCCCACTCATCCATCTCCCACACACTCTCAAGCCTCTCATCATCGCCTACGCACTCACCCCCTCCAGACTTTCCCACCCTCTGTCTTTCTTTCAATCTCCATCTCTCATCATAGCATTCCACAGTAGTGAATTCCCCCGCCTACTCAGTACTTCGGCTACCACCGGACACCGCCCCCCCCCCCCCCCCCACCCACGCATGCAGTCCTCGTTCCCTCCGTTTAAAATATGTTTATCACTCATCCCTCGCCTAAACACCACTTAAACTCCAGTCACTCTCATCCCCCCCCCCCTCCCTCCCCTTTCCCCGACCTCACTCTCTCCTTCCCATCAGTGCGCCCCTGTTCTGACATCATCGCCCGTCTCGGCTATTAATGGCTGGCCAGAGTTCCGGACCAGAACTTGGGCGAGGTTTTTGTCAAAACAGCGCGCACCGCTCCCGTTTGCATCCACCCACACGCTCTCACTATCACACTTCAGTGTCACGCTCAACTGCACACTACTTCCTACTTCCTGATACGCTGAACAACACTTTCCTGTCAGTTGGGCAAAAATAACGGAGGCGTTTTATTCTTGTGACTCTTACTTGTCAAACATGTAAGACAACATCTAAGCCAACCAGTAGGTTTACTGATTGTTTCCTGCCCAAGCCTAACGGAAAACGCCAGGCATTTCACCCGATTGAGAGAAAAGTTGAGTGTTCAAGGTGTCGGTATTTTCTGAATAAGTACGCTTCTGTAGAAATCTTGAATATTTTGAGGTATTTGGTCCAAGTGTGATAGGTATGCAGTGCTTTTCCACTTGATTCCCCTTGGTTTGAGTACAGTACTTTTCCAGTCCCCCAAACACTTCACCACCTCGCCAGGCACTCCACAAGACAGGGCCCAGGTAGCCCCGCCACGCCGCAAGCTGTGGCTTGTATAAACCCCTTCAGCAGCAGAGGTCAGTTCTCGCAACCGTTTGTTGAACTCCGATCCCCGAATGGGGAAGGCCGGTGCTCCTACTCTGATCCCCGAATGGGGAAGGCCGGTGCTCCTACTCTGATCCCCGAATGGGGAAGGCCGGTGCTCCTACTCTGATCCCCGAATGGGGAAGGCCGGTGCTCCTACTCTGATCCCCGAATGGGGAAGGCCGGTGCTCCTCATGAGCCACAGCAACTGCGGGACCTTATGAGGATCTAAACCTCTTGCAGTTGGATGCTGTTCAGTTTTTCTCGTCACTGAGCGGGCTGAACGCCACACGGCCTGATCTCAGTCCGGAACTGAGCGGGCTGAACGCCACACGGCCTGATCTCAGTCCGGAACTGAGCGGGCTGAACGCCACACGGCCTGATCTCAGTCCGGAACTGAGCGGGCTGAACGCCACACGGCCTGATCAGACCGGAACTGAGCGGGCTGAACGCCACACGGCCTGATCTCAGTCCGGAACTGACAGGGAAGAAAACACCACGATTCAACAGTGCAATGCAGCTGTCTAGGACTGTGAAAAGGATGAATCAGTCGTGAGGACTGGCCACTGGCACGGTGATAGTTTGTGTTGTACTGGTAGTGGTACGCAATAGTATCAGGCACGCACCGACTCGTACAACAGACAAATCAAGGGGGACAACTCAAGCTTGACCGTGGGAATTGTCAATCGGCGAGTATTTCCCCTTGGTAAACACGTACGGTCGCGAGCGTATTTGCTGGAACTTGTCTGCACTGTTAGGGCGGCATGGCGGGCGGTGGGCTTTTATCAAAACTGATACTGCACTGTTAGGGCGGCATGGCGGTCGGGTGGCTTTTATCAACACTGATACTGCACTGTTAGGGCGGCATGGCGTTCGGGTGGCTTTTATCAACACTGACACTGCACTGTTAGGGCGGCATGGCGGGTGGGTGGCTTTTATCAACACTGATACTACACTGTTAGGGCGGCATGGCGGGTGGGTGGCTTTTATCAACACTCTGATACTACACTTTTAGGGCGGCATGGCGGGCGGGTGGCTTTTATCAACACTCTGATACTACGCTGTTAGGGCGGCATGGCGGGCGGGTGGCTTTTATCAACACTCTGATACTACACTGTTAGGGCGGCATGGCGGGCGGGTGGCTTTTATCAACACTCTGATACTACACTGTTAGGGCGGCATGGCGGGCGGGTGGCTTTTATCAACACTGATACTACGCTGTTAGGGCGGCATGGCGGGCGGGTGGCTTTTATCAACACTCTGATACTACACTGTTAGGGCGGCATGGCGGGCGGGTGGCTTTTATCAACACTGATACTACACTGTTAGGGCGGTAAGGCGGGCGGTGCGACCACAGACTGGCGGGTGGCTCTTATCAACGCTCTGATACTACACTGTTAGCACTCCAGTGTGGATCAACCGTTTGTTGGGTTTTTTGGGTTGTTTTTTTTTTTTTTTTTTTTTTTTGTTTTTTTTTGGGGGGGGTTTGTTGTTGTTGTTGTTGTTGTTGTGAAACAGCCATTTTCTCCCCAATGAGCATCTTAATAAAAAAAAATCGAAAAAAATGTCTCGAGATTATTCTTTTAGGAACAATGTCCTAAACTTTCAAGCTTCTCCGTCCTCAAACGCGGGCTTTAGTCGCTATCACACACACACACACACACACACACACACACACACACACACACACACACACACACACACACACACACACACCTCTGGGCTTTGAATCCCTACACTGTCCGAACACGACGAACACAACCCCGATGCAAGAGGCATAGATCCTCGTCAGCCGCCGCGACTGCGGAGGGTCATGAGGATCTAAGCCTCTTGCTGGCTTTCCTGGCTACATTTCCATCTGTGGTTGTCAGACAGAACCGCTGTCAGTCCGTGTCCAACTACATTACTACAGATTCATGGCTTTATTTACATCTGTGGTCGTCAGACAGACCCGTTATCAGTCCGTGTTCAGTTACATTACAACACATTTCGTGTACGATCTCTCAGTATAGTGAAGGCAGGGGCGTATCTGTTGTGTGTAGATGTGGGGGGGGGGGGGCGTTAGGGGGGGGGGGGGCGTTTTGTCTGGGACATTTGACAACGACCACACTCTCCACACGGCAAGCGCTGTTCTACTGGCCAGAAATCACACGTCAGGAAAGGGGGTGGGGGAGCTTTCTACCATTCCACTATCCCCAAAGTCAGACAACCGAGAACAGTCGCTGAGGAGGGAGGGGGGGGTGCGACGGGTGAGGTCAGAGTGTCAAAGGGCTCTCAAGGGGTGAGTAGGGGTGGGGGAAAATGTTCCAATATCTCCAAGGGTGAATTAGGGGGGGGGGCAGGGGGGGCGGGGTGCAGACTATTTTTTTCACGCCATGCAGGAGATTGGGGGAGGGGTCTCTGGAAGCCCTGAAAACACTCCCCCCCCCCCCCCCCCACCTTTGCCCCGCTCCTGAAATTAACGAATGATTTGCGTCAGAGATAGATAACAGACCATCTTTACTGTTTTATCTTGTGTCACCTTTCACACCAAGTATTGTTGCCTGTACCGCTTTATCTTGTGTCAACCTACAGCTGTGGTCTATGTCACACCATGCCGGCGTTGTACTGCAGCCATCTTGCTCAGACTTGTGGTGAATAGTTATTGAGGAGTTTGTCCGTAAGTGGCGTGTAAAGTGATATAAAGGATTCTTATAAACAGTAAAGGGAAACCACCCACAGCGATGACCAGGATTATCTACCTTGTTCTCCCCATGGCGCTCAGCGTGTCTGGTGAGTCAAGTGGGTTAAACATTAACACAGTCTGAGGCAATGCTGGAAAATGGAATTTAACAAAATGATGATGATGATGATGATTATAAATAATAATAATAATAATAATAATAATAATAATAATAATAATAATAATAATAATAATAATAATAATAATAACAAAATAATGAATCTAACAAAGAGCTAAATGCAATTAGGATTTTATTAATTATGAAAAAAAATTATGATGTTGACAATGATATAATAATTATTTAATAAATATAAGAACGCGCTAAATGTAATTTCAAGATCTGCTCAGTCTCAGAGCGAGAGCGCGCACACACACACACACACACACACACACACACACACACACACACACACACACACACACACACACACACTGACGCATAGCAGTACGATGATTTCGGGATAAATGAGATGAGTGTTGAGATGTGGAATCGGATGGACTTCAAGATGGGTGTGACATGTTCAGTCTTACGGACTCTCACAACAAGCCGGGCTGAAATGATCTTTTGGAGGCGATCAATGAGATACTGAGGGCAGCCACAAAGCAAAGAGTTACAATAATCTAGCTTGGACAGCACAAATGCACAAACTAGTGTTTTAGTGTTTCCACGGTGAGTAGGTGACGAACTGTACTAAGGCGACGAAGTGCCAGATAAGCTGATCTACACACTGCACCGGCTGACATGCTGTGACATACATACCCCGTAGACCACACTGGAGTAACAGTTTCAACAGTAGTTATTCACGCGATGCACTCTCAGCACTATGCATCCACAAATGCATCCACACTTTGGTACACTGTTTCTCTACAATGCATTCACAATTTTGATACACTGCGTCTCCCATACAATGCACCCGCAGTTTTGATACACTGTGTCTTTCATACAATGCACGCACATAATATTTCCTAAAACCCTCTTTTATACTATTACAGATTTCCAGAAAAATCCCGCAAATTACACTACAAATCAGAAAACAAAACGTAACCAGGACTCATTAATATTCATTAAAAAGAACACTAGATCTATTTACAGTTTTCTACTAACATCTAGGCGCATTCCGTAAATGTTGCCACATGTAGCCAACATGTGTACTACCGTAAACTTTTACGTCATATTTCAGGTCAATAGGACAATCGCGCCTTTTCCGGAACCTTCCAGGTTAACCTAGGTCGGACTTTGCAACAAGTTAGCGAAATTCTAGCTACACAACAAAAATCGATCGCAATTCTCCTTGCAAAAGAAAGACAAACCATACTGAAAAGGTACGTGATTGTGATAACTAAACTGAACATCGGATATTTCCTGTGATTAACACACACATGCTTTAACTCATTCTAGCCCAAGACCGAAATCCCCCAATGTTGCCGTTGTTCTCTGACGACAGCATTGCAGTGCAGGACACAGATCGACCATGATAGTCCAAGGGTGATGTCAGAATAGCTTGGCGCCCATAGGCGCCAAGCTATTCTGGCATCACCCTTGAACTATCATGGTCGATCCATATCTTGCTGTGATGTGTCTGGGGTAGAATGAGTTAAACATAACAACACAATCACAAACGTAACACTTGGTGTCCGTTACTGACCGCCGCTGTACCGCTGACCTCCGTTTCACATGCTGTGCCTTTAATTCCCGTCTTTAAGTGAGCACCGCGCTACAATGGGGATCGTCTGCGGCCATGCCAGACAACTCCACTGTCCACGCCCGAGCTGGAGACAACGTCACCTTACCGTGGAGCTACCACACTGACGCTGCAGAGCACGTTAACAATGTCGA
The DNA here is from genome assembly GCA_036245525.1 of Semisulcospira habei. Lineage (NCBI taxonomy): Eukaryota > Metazoa > Mollusca > Gastropoda > Semisulcospiridae > Semisulcospira > Semisulcospira habei. The sequence goes on along the minus strand of BTPG01000003.1, from coordinate 95,592,308 downwards.
GTGGTACTTTCAACCTGCAGGTAGGTTGGCTGATAGATAGATGGATGGATGGATGGATCAGTTAGGCATTGAACCGTCTGTGTTGGGTTACTTCGAGGGTTTCATCGTGGTATTGTAGTCAGATGAAGACCGACACGCGGAGGTCTGATAGTCAGCTTCAGAGGACTACAAACCACGGTGTAACCCGAGAAGTAACCCAACACTGACGGTTCAAGGCCATTGTCGTTCAGTCTAAATGACGCACTGTTTGAAGCCTCTAGTGTGTGTCTGACCCCCAGAGTAAAACGTCAAATATTTCTGACGTCAGACTGAATATTCTGGGAAAAACACAGAGACGCGACTCTTTATGCATATACAGATTCTTACATCGGTGTTTAGGTGATAATGAGAATCTCACTCGAGTGGTTTTAAAACCATGTCCTACGAGCAAAAGGATCAGTTTTTACAACCACTCGAGTGAGATTCGGAGTATCACCTAAACACCGATGTAAGCATCTATTTCTCACTCACCTTTTTCTTGGCGTGAATCCGCAAGTCACAGGCTGCCTGTTGCTTGTCAGGCTGACACCGGTAATTATTGACTTGCCTGTTGTTTGTTCCCCACCCAGGTCTGCCCTGGGGAACTTGGGTGGGGTTAACACTTTTTAGTTCCTAGGGTCACCCTGGTAGCCCCACAAGGTGGGTTTTTTTCCCTTTATTCTGTGGCATATGTTTCTGTCTACCCTTGGCCCATTTACCTGTATTTTCCTTTGTTAAACCCTCCCTACTGTCTGCACTACCTGTAGCTCTTGATATTGGATGCGTGTTGCTAAATGGTCTTTGATGTACTTAGCGTATTAGACCGGCTGGCGACATACATTCAATATTCTGTTGTTTTTGTTGTTGTTGTTGTTTTTTTCACAAGCAGTGCAGGCACGTCCTGAGAAAGTCTTGTTGCTGTCGGGACGTTAAGCAATGTGCAACCAACCAGCCTGTTGCTTGTCAGACAGACACCGGTAATTATTGACTTGCCTGTTGCTTGTCAGACACCGGTAATTATAGACTTGCCTGTTGCTTGCCAGGCAGACACCGGTAATTATAGACTTGCCTGTTGCTTGTCAGACACCGGTAATTATAGACTTGCCTGTTGCTTGTCAGACAGACACCGGTAATTATAGACTTGCCTGTTGCTTGTCAGACAGACACCGGTAATTATAAACTTGTCTGTTGCTTGTCAGACAGACACCTGTAATTATTGACTTGCCTGTTGCTTGTCAGACACCGGTAATTATAGACTTGCCTGTTGCTTGTCAGACAGACACCGGTGATTATTTACTTGCTTGTTGCTTGTCAGACACCGGTAATTATATACTTGCCTGTTACTAGTCAGGCAGACACCGGCAATTAAAGACTTGCCTGTTGCTTGTCAGACACCGGTGATTATTGACTTGCTTGTTGCTTGTCAGACACCGGTAATTATAGACTTGCCTGTTGCTTGTCAGGCAGACACCGGTAATTATAAACTTGCCTGTTGCTTGTCAGACACCGGTAATTATAGACTTGCCTGTTGCTTGTCAGACAGACACAGATGATTATTTGCTAGGGAAAAAAATATCAGACTATCATGCCTAAGTGATCAGCACATACTGACACAATTTAGCTTTTTACTTTTTTTTTTTTTTTACTCTTTTTTTTTAAACAATATTTATATCACATTTACCTTTTATTGAAACTTGTGCGGACGAGTATTAGACACTTTTAGCTCACTTTTGTTTTGAAACAGGAGAAAAAGTTAATCATTTAGGGCTTAACATCTGTTGTCCACCACGTAGGAAGGTGATTTTAAGGACGGGACACTAAATAGGGTCCAAACAAATTTTGATCCCATCTAAACTCGAACTCACAACCTTTCGGGCAAGAGTCGAACGCTGTACACCTGAGCTACCCAGCTTCCGGTAGCAAATGAGATATCGCAGGACACCGCGTTATGCCCGTCAGGATGTGCAGGTCCTCTTATTTGCCCAAGGTCAAGGTCAGCCGAGAAATGATATAGCTTCAAACAGTAATAATTCTGGTACTGAACGCAATAGGCAGTGCAATGCAACTAATAAAATAGTTACGCGAATACTGTTAATGTTTGGTCTCTATTCAACACTCGTTGTACCCACGGTCGGAGCTGAGCACACAGGCCAGCAGAGAATGCTGTAACATCTTCCGACGTCGGTTTTACAGGTCATGCACAAGTGTTGATCGCCACTTCCGTCGACGGCAACTTTCTGGTCAGTCCCTCTACCACACAGCACCTGCAGTTTTTGCCCAACGCGGGCCTGAAGGTGATTCACGTGACACCGCAGGACAGCGGCGTCTACAGCGTGCACGTCGTGGTCAACCTCCATGGCTCCCTCGTCACCCACACACAGAGGGTCGTTCTGCAAATAGATGGTAATTCAATTAATCAGTCAGTCAGTTGGCCAGTGCGTCCGTATGCCAGTCAGTTAGTCAGTCAGTTAGCCAGGACGTCCGTATACCAGTCAGTTAGTCAGTCAGTTGGCCAGTACGTCCGTATGCAAGCCAGTTAGTCAGTCAGTTAGAGAGTACTTCCGTATACCAGTCAGTTAGTCAGTCAGTTGGCCAGTACGTCCGTATGCCAGTCAGTTAGTCAGTCAGTTGGCCAGGACGTCCGTTTGCAAGTCAGTTAATCAGTCAGTTAGCCAGGACGTCCGTATACCAGTCAGTTAGACAGTCAGTTGGCCAGTACGTCCGTATGCCAGTCAGTTAGTCAGTCAGTTGGCCAGGACGTCCGTTTGCAAGTCAGTTAGTCAGTCAGTTAGCCAGGACGTCCGTATGCCAGTCAGTTAGTCAGTCAGTTAGACAGGACGTCCGTATACCAGTCAGGTAGTCAGTCAGTTGGCCAGTACGTCCGTATGCCAGTCAGTTAGTCAGTCAGTTAGCCAGGACGTCCGTTTGCAAGTCAGTTAGTCAGTCAGTTGGTCAGTACGTCCGTATGCCAGTCAGTTAGTCAGTCAGTTAGCCAGGACGTCCGTTTGCAAGTCAGTTAGTCAGTCAGTTGGTCAGTACGTCCGTATGCCAGTCAGTTAGTCAGTCAGTTAGCCAGGACGTCCGTGTGCCAGTCAGTTAGTCAGTCAGTTAGCCAGGACGTCCGTATGCAAGTCAGTTAGTCAGTCAGTTAGCCAGGACGTCCGTATGCCAGTCAGTTAGTCAGTCAGTTAGCCAGGACGTCCGTATGCCAGTCAGTTAGTCAGTCAGTTAGCCAGGACGTCCGTTTGCAAGTCAGTTAGTCAGTCAGTTAGCCAGGACGTCCGTTTGCCAGTCAGTTAGTCAGTCAGTTAGCCAGGACGTCCGTATGCAAGTCAGTTAGTCCGTCAGTTAGCCAGGACGTCCGTATGCAAGTCAGTTAATCAGTCAGTTAGCCAGGACGTCCGTATGCAAGTCAGTTAGTCAGTCCGTTAGCCAGGACGTCCGTATGCCAGTCAGTTAGTCAGTCAGTTAGCCAGGACGTCCGTATGCAATTAGTCAGTCAGTTAGCCAGGACGTCCGTTTGCCAGTCAGTTAGTCAGTCAGTTAGCCAGGACGTCCGTATGCAAGTCAGTTAGTCAGTCAGTTAGCCAGGACGTCCGTATGTAAGTCAGTTAGTCAGTCAGTTAGCCAGGACGTCTGTATGCAAGTCAGTTAGTCAGTCAGTTAGCCAGGACGTCCGTATGCAAGTCAGTTAGTCAGTCAGTTAGCCAGGACGTCTGTATACAAGTCAGTTAGTCAGTCAGTTAGCCAGGACGTCCGTATGCAAGTCAGTTAGTCAGTCAGTTAGCCAGGACGTCCGTTTGCAAGTCAGTTAGTCAGTCAGTTAGCCAGGACGTCCGTATGCAAGTAAGTTAGTCAGTCAGTTGGCCAGGACGTACGTATGCAAGTCAGTTAGTCAGTCAGTTAGCCAGGACGTCCGTATGCAAGTCAGTTAGTCAGTCAGTTGGCCAGGACGTCCGTATGCCAGTCAGTTAGTCAGTCAGTTAGCCAGGACGTCAGTATGCCAGTCAGTTAGTCAGTCAGTTAGCCAGGACGTCCGTATGCAAGTCAGTTAGTCAGTCAGTTAGCCAGGACGTGCGTATGCAAGTCAGTTAGTCAGTCAGTTAGCCAGGACGTCCGTATGCCAGTCAGTTAGTCAGTCAGTTAGCCAGGACGTCCGTATGCAAGTCAGTTAGTCAGTCAGTTAGCCAGGACGTCCGTATGCCAGTCAGTTAGTCAGTCAGTTAGCCAGGACGTCCGTATGCAAGTCAGTTAGTCAGTCAGTTGGCCAGGACGTCCGTATGCAAGTCAGTTAGTCAGTCAGTTAGCCAGGACGTCCGTTTGCAAGTCAGTTAGTCAGTCAGTTAGCCAGGACGTCCGTTTGCAAGTCATTTAGTCAGTCAGTTAGCCAGGACGTCCGTATGCAAGTCAGTTAGTCAGTCAGTTAGCCAGGACGTCCGTTTGCAAGTCAGTTAGTCAGTCAGTTGGCCAGGACGTTCGTTTGCAAGTCAGTTAGTCAGTCAGTTAGCCAGGACGTCCGTTTGCAAGTCAGTTAGTCAGTCAGTTAGCCAGGACGTCCGTTTGCAAGTCCGTTAGTCAGTCAGTTAGCCAGGACGTCCGTATACCAGTCAGTTAGTCAGTCAGTTAGCCAGGACGTCCGTATGCAAATCAGTTAGTCAGTCAGTTAGCCAGGACGTCCGTTCGCAAGTCAGTTAGTCAGTCAGTTGGCCAGGACGTCCGTTTGCAAGTCAGTTAATCAGTCAGTTAGCCAGGACGTCCGTTTGCAAGTCAGTTAGTCAGTCAGTTAGCCAGGACGTCCGTTTGCAAGTCAGTTAGTCAGTCAGTTAGCCAGGACGTCCGTATACCAGTCGGTTAGTCAGTCAGTTAGCCAGGACGTCCGTATGCAAGTCAGTTAGTCAGTCAGTTAGCCAGGACGTCCGTTTGCAAGTCAGTTAGTCCGTCAGTTGGCCAGGACGTCCGTTTGCAAGTCAGTTAGTCAGTCAGTTAGCCAAGACGTCCGTTTGCAAGTCAGTTAGTCAGTCAGTTAGCCAAGACGTCCGTTTGCAAGTCAGTTAGTCAGTCAGTTAGCCAGGACGTCCGTTTGCAAGTCAGTTAGTCAGTCAGTTAGCCAGGACGTCCGTATACGAGTCAGTTAGTCAGTCAGTTAGCCAGGACGTCCGTATGCAAGTCAGTTAGTAAGTCAGTTAGCCAGGACGTCCGTATGCAAGTCAGTTAGTTACTGTTCAGTCCCCATGGCTTTATTCCCATGAACTAACAGCGCGTCATTCAGCAAAGTGGTCGTCACCCCAGTGTGCAAAAGGTCTTTGTGCCGACGGCTGCTGCTGCTAGCCGGCGCCCATATGGGCGCGGGGCAGCAGCATCCACCGTCGGCCGGAGACCCTTTGCACACTGGGTAGATACATCGATCCCGCTTGTCCTTCTATACATCCGCGTGTTTGTTCACGGGGAGAAAAGACTGGCTGATATACAGAAGGCAATGGCAAGTTTACCAGACAAGTCCCGACAGGTCGCGTGTGTTTGTTCACGAGGAGAAAAGACTGGCTGATATACAGAAGGCAATACCAAGCTGACCAGACAAGTCCAGACAGGTCGCGCGTGTTTGTTCACGGGGAGAAAAGACTGGCTGATATACAGAAGGCAATGCCAAGTTGACCAGACAAGTCCAGACAGGGCGCGTGGGTTTGTTCACGAGGAGAAAAGACTGGCTGATATACAGAAGGGAATGCCAAGTTGACCAGACAAGTCCAGACAGGGCGCGTGGGTTTGTTCATGAGGAGAAAAGACTGGCTGATATACAGAAGGGAATGCCAAGTTGACCAGACAAGTCCAGACAGGGCGCGTGGGTTTGTTTATGAGGAGAAAAGACTGGCTGATATACAGAAGGCAATGGCAAGTTGACCAGACAAGTCCAGACATGGCGCGTGGGTTTGTTCATGAGGAGAAAAGACTGGCTGATATACAGAAGGCAATGCCAAGTTGACCAGACAAGTCCAGACATGGCGCGTGGGTTTGTTCATGAGGAGAAAAGACTGGCTGATATACAGAAGGCAATGCCAAGTTGACCAGACAAGTCCAGACAGGGCGCTTGGGTTTGTTCATGAGGAGAAAAGACTGGCTGATATACAGAAGGCAATGCCAAGTTGACCAGACAAGTCCAGACAGGGCGCGTGGGTTTGTTCATGAGGAGAAAAGACTGGCTGATATACAGAAGGCAATGCCAAGTTGACCAGACAAGTCCAGACAGGGCGCGTGGGTTTGTTCATGAGGAGAAAAGACTGGCTGATATACAGAAGGCAATGCCAAGTTGAGCAGACAAGCCCAAACAGGGCGTGTGGGTTTGTTCATGAGGAGAAAAGACTGGCTGATATACAGAAGGCAATGCCAAGTTGACCAGACAAGTCCAGACAGGGCGCGTGGGTTTGTTCATGAGGAGAAAAGACTGGCAATGCCAAGTTGACCAGACAAGTCCAGACAGGGCGCGTGGGTTTGTTCACGAGGAGAAAAGACTGGCTGATATACAGAAGGCAATGCCAAGTTGACCAGTAATCCAGACCCAAAAGGTGACTGCCAAGCGTGTAATATGCAAAGAAGTACCCAACGGAGAAAGAAACACGCTTAGAAAAGACGGGTACAACACAATTTATTAATATTTCGGGTAAATACCCTTTATCAAAATAGACAAACAAACAAACAGAGAGATTAGCCGCTACTTATCTTCATTGGCAGAAGGATTGTCAGTCAATTCAAGGAAGAATTGTGTTGTACCCGTCTTTTCTAAGCCTGTTTCTTTCTCCGTTGGGTACTTGTTCAAGTTGACCAGACATGTCCAGACAGGGCGCGTGTGTTTGTTCACGAGGAGAAAAGACTGGCTGATATACAGAAGGCAATGCAAAGCTGACCAGACAAGTCCAGGCAGGGCGCGTGGGTTTGTTCACGAGGAGAAAAGACTGGCTGATATACAGAAGGCAATGCCAAGCTGACCAGACAAGTCCAGGCAGGTCGCGAGGCTGACGGACTGCAGCAGGGCCTGTGTAAGTGGGATACGAGCACAGGCATGGCTCCTGTTATTGTAGGACGGGTAGTCGTAGTTATACAGGTTCAATAATAATACTCACGCACTCACGCTCGCACTCACTCTCTTACTCACTCACTTGATCACTCACTCGATCACTCACTCGATCACTCACTCACTCACACACTCACACCCACTCACTCACTCACTCACTCACCTATAGACACACCCACCCACCCACCCACCCACTCACTCACTCACTCACTCACTCACTCATTCACTCACTCACTCACTCACTCACTCACTCACCCCGTGACCGGTCCGGTAGTTCAAGGGACCTGAGGGGTTCAGCTGCAGCCAAAGGTTACCAGCTGGGTCGATCCTCTGCCTTCCGTGGGCCATGGGAGCTCTCCCGTTTGGGGGTCTGTCCACTCCGTAATGTTGTTGAGCCAGGGTTTTTTTTGCCTGTCTCTGCGTCTGCCTCCCTCCGGGGTTCTGTGCAAGCTTGTTGTGGGAGGGTGCTTTGTCGAGCGGTGTGGCCAAACCACATCAGCTTCCTCCCTTTCACACGGAGAGTTGTGTGTCGATTTTAAGAAGGCGTTTGACAGGGTGTGGCATGATGGACTCGGGCAAGTTCTCATAAACTTTTGCACTGAGGAAGGCCTAACCCAAATCTTTCAGGCCTTTTGCAATACGTCAAGCAGTGCAGTCTTCCACAACAAGATAGTAGATTACATTTAAACACACAGTCGGTGTCTGCCAGGGCTGTCTGCTGTTCCCTGTCCTATTCAGCCTGTTTCTGGAGAACACAGTGTGTAAACCACTTGAAGACCTCATCACCACTATCTCCATCGCGGGTAGGCCGATCGACCACTTTTGCTTTGCTGATGATGCCGACCTTCTTGCAAGCAGCGACTGCGAATTTGTTTAGTTAGTTAGTTATTGGGTTTTAACGCCGAGCAGGCGACTAAGGCCATCTCACGGCTACAACAGCGAGCTACAATAGCCGGCCGACAGACTGATCAGTACAGCAGGGGCGTGTGGTACGGAGGTCAGTGCTGAGAACAGCTAGGTGATGGTTAACAGCACAAAGTCAACGCAGACATCACCTTGAATGGCCATGAACATGAAGAAGTAGATACCTTTTACTCCTTAACTCATTCGAGACGTGCCCCCTCCTGATACGCGGCTTAAGCCTGGTGTACACATGGAGCAGGCTTAATCGGCGTATCCGGAGGGGGCACGTCTCGAATGACTAAATGCCACAGAGATCGTTACCCCGTGCATTGCCGAAAAATTGTTGTGAGATGGCCTTAGTTTATTGCTCGGCGTTACAACCTAATAACTAACTAACTGCTGAGAAAATCTGAACATGGCCCAAAGACAAGATTCATAGATCCTGATGAGCCTCCTGTAAGTGTATTGTATTTCTGAAAACTTTCGTAGGTCAACGACCAAAAGCCAGAATCGTCCAAGGAACATGAATACAAATTGGTCTCAGCAAGAGACATAGATCCTCATGAGCCCCGGCGGCTGCCGGGACTCATGAGGATCTATGCCTCTTGAATTTTTGGCACGTTCAGGTTTTCTCAGCAGTCATCGGGTTAAATATCTGGGTGCCAGAATCACCAAAGATGGCCGATCATTAACAGGAATTAAAATCAGAATTGCGCTGGCAACCGCAGCAATGTCAAACTCAGAAAGATCTGAACAAACAAAAACATCAGTTTTACGTCGTCACTCAGAAAGATCTGAACAAACAAAAACATCAGCTTTACGTCGTCACTCAGAAAGATCTGAACAATCAAAACATCTCTGTGGCTGTGACAGTCGAGCTTTGAATGCTGAAACAACAAAGAAAATCCGGACTTTCAAAACAAAATCCTTCAGACGGGTTTTGGCACATCTTGGATCTAACACAAGACGAATGACTTCCAAGAGCGGTGCATAAAGTCATTCGTCTTGGGTCTACATAAACCTCTCCTTGCGACAGCGGATCATTTTATATATATATTTTTTTTTTAATGCAGATTTGCTCAGCTGTTGTTTGGCCAATATGTATCATGGTGTATTTATATTAGATTAGTTTCGTTATTATGTCCTACTTGTGTTTTTATAGTGCTATGAGCCAAAAGAAACTTTCCATTTTATGCATGTCCTTTAACTCCTTGTACCCCAGACACACCACAGCAAGATAAAGATCGACCATGATAGTTCAAGGGTGATGCCAGAATAGCTTGGCGCCTATGGTCGATCTGTGTCCTGCACTGCAATGCAGTCTTCAGAGGACAGCGGCAACATTTGCGGATTTCGGTCTTGGGGTAGAATGAGTTAACGGACAATGAAGTGTTTGCCCATTCAATTCCAATTAATATAATATGGCGTGTCTGTGCGGTCATCCGCGATTGAATGCACATGATAGGTCGCACATAATTATCTCTTACTGTTTACTGTTGTACAACTCCATGCTGCTTTCACATTCTCAACACAAAACGCAAAAATGAGTCGTCACAGTTGTAATGTTTAATGGCTTCTTCGTGAATGTGACTTTACAAAAAAAAAAGCACTTCTTCATATAGTTTACGAACGCAAACTTTTTAAAAGTTTGCGTTCGTAAAAAAGAAGGTTGTTATTGTTGTTGTTGTTGTGACTTGCTCTTGCTGATGTCTACTAGCTCAGGCAGGGCCTGCCAACTGTCAAGGGATCCACGGTGCAAGCGGTGTTTACACAGTGTATCCCAGCGATACAGCCGTTGTAGTCTACTGTGACCAGACGACAGACCACGGGGGGTGGACAGTAAGTAGTGTGTGTTTACACTGTGTATCCCAGCGGTACAGCTGTTGTAGTCTATTGTGACCAGACGACAGACCACGGGGTGTGGACAGTAAGTAGTGTGTGTTTACACTGTGTATCCCAGCGGTACAGCTGTTGTAGTCTATTGTGACCAGACGACAGACCACGGGGTGTGGACAGTAAGTAGTGTGTGTTTACACTGTGTATCCCAGCGGTACAGCTGTTGTAGTCTACTGTGACCAGACGACAGACCACGGGACAGTAAGTAGTGTGTGTTTACACAGTGTATCCCATACTGTGACCAGACGACAAACCACGGGGGATGGGCAGTAAGTACTGTGCCTGCGCCTGCCTGCGTGCTTGCTCTGTAGTCGAAGTTGCTGTACCCCACGATTTCGTAACCCCTTCACTTCCGAGAAAGGTCAACATGATCCACCTGCAAGAGTCATAGATCCTCATGAGCCCCCGCGAAAGCGGGGGCTCATGAGGATCTATGCAAGCGGGGGCTCATGAGGATCTATGCCTCTTGCCTAGACCAATTTGTATCCATGTTTCTTGGACGCATATTTTTTTCTTTCAATAATCAAATATTTCAGAAGCAGTATATGCGGCCAATGACAGAAAGGGGGTTAAGTGAATGTTATCAGACCCAAGTCGACAGAACGTTCCGCTGATCAAGAGTGTCGGTGAATTTGAGTCGGACCTGACAGCAGTGTCGACACAACCTTCATTAGCGGTCTGCTGCTCAAAAGCAAACCTTTCTCGCCTGGAACAGGCATGGCAAAGTCCTGTTCTGTCACGGTGCTATGACAGATTCCACTACCATCTGGTAGCAGAGACACAGGGATGTCCGATCACCATGGACTGTCTTCAGGTATGGCAAAGTCCTGTTCTGTCACGGTACTATGACAGATTCCTCTACCATCTGGTAGCAGAGACACAGGGCTGTCCTGTCACCATGGACTGCCTTCAGGCATGGCAAAGTCCTGATCTGTCACGGTGCTATGATAGAGTCAAGTACCATCTGGTAACAGAGACACAGGGATGACCCGTCACCATGGACTGCCTTCAGGCATGGCAAAGTCCTGATCTGTCACGGTGCTATGATAGAGTCAAGTACCACCTGGTAACAGAGACACAGGGATGTCCTGTCACCATGGACTGCCTTACGCGGTAAACAGTGGCATGCTGCTTCTGTGTCGTACATCTTGTTGTGGTCTCGGTTCATTTGGGATTTAGCGAGTTAACAATTAATGGAGATGTTTTCAGTGTTGGTACATCGACATCATAAGTTTTTGGTTTGCTGCACGGACCCTTGTAGGCCTTTTTGTCAAAGTAACCATTGTACCCAAATCCCCGTGAGAGTTCAAACTAACCATTGTACCCCGAAGATTTGACGAATGTCAAAGTAACCATTACACTCCAAAGGCCTGTGGGAGATCAAAGTAACCATTGTAAGCCGAAGGTCTGGGGAAGTTCAAAATAACCATTGTACCCCACAGGTCTGAGGAAGGTCAAACTAACCAATTGCTTGATTTACTCAAAACTTTAATCAAATTGTTACTGAATAAATTAGCAAAGTACTGACTCCAAGTATTGTTACATTATTTGTGTGGTGTTGTTGATGCTTCTGCGATAAACAGTGGCCCTTAAGTTTTGACCATTAGTATATTTCGGGTAAATACCCTTTTTCAAAATAGACAAACCAACAAATATAGAGATCAGTCTCTACTTAACTTAATTTACTGCAGAAGGAATGTTGCCATAAATAACGATAAGTAGCTACTGATCTCTGTTTATTTTGAAAAAAGGGAATTTACCAAAATCTCAATAAAATGTGTTGTAACTGTCTTTTTTAAGCGTGTTTCTTTCTCCGTTGGGTTTTTCTTTGCTATTAACACAGAACACAGAAAACCGTTTACTTTCTTTTAGCATCAAATCTCAACTATTTCCTCTCAAGGTGATCCAGAGGAGACAGGACGGCTCGGTGGACTTCTATCGGGGATGGAGTGAATACGAGCGTGGATTTGGGAACGTTTCTGGAGAATTTTGGTTGGGTGAGAATCAACTACATTTTTTTTTTAATTTTCAAACATATTGTGTAGAACGTCCGCCAAGCGACGAGCAAAATTTCTTTGGCTACATATCGCTCGTATGCCTGATGAAAACACAGGATGTTCAGCTATTTAAAGACACATCTATTCCTTTAAACGTGCATTCACCGTTATAATTATTTTATTTTTGTTTTTTATGTTGCTGTCAGTGAAAGCTGCCTAGTGTATCCGTTATTAGTTTTATGGTACACGTATATCTTTGGTGTGTGTGAGCATTTCTTGTTGGTGTGTTTACTCTGCTAAGCATATTTTCCTTGTATGTCTTGTTGCGTGAGTGTGTATGTAAGGGCATATGCATGAGTTGTAGGATGCAAGGTGTATGTATGCTAGTATGTCATTTGTACGGCGCCTAGAGCTTTTCTATCGAAAGTATAGGAGCCTTAAAATATACATTATTATTATTATTATTATTATTATTATTATTATTATTATTATTATTATTATTATTATTATTATTATTATTATTATTATTATTATTATTATTATTATTATTTTTATTATTCTCATGGGGCATACCAAGGGCCGGATAGTGACTGACGTCCGCCGTGAGATGACTTTAGTTCGTGCTCAGCGTTAAACTCCAATAACTAACTAACTGATCGTGACGTCAGATTCAGCCATTGCTATAATAATAATAATAATAATAATAATAATAATAATAATAATAATAATAATAATAATAATAATAATAATAATAAATAGTTCTTGTATAGCGCTGTTCTCCAGGAAAACACTAGACTCACTGCGCATGCACAACAGCACACCCTCTCTCTCAGACACACGCATAATTACACACTACTTTCAACCACCCCATCCCTTCGAAACACCTTACATCCACTTCCATCTAAAATCAAAATAAAAGGCAGTCAGTCAACAGTTAGCTAAAGGTGAGCTAAATGTTGAATGCCCGACAGAAAAGAAAAGTCTTTAAGTGAGCTTTGAACTGTGACAATGTGGGCAGATTCCGCATTTCAATTGGCAGCGAGTTCCACACACTTGGGGCTAAAAAGGTTAAAGAACTCTCCCCGACAGTTTTCATGTTAACTCATTGTACCCCAAGACCAAAACCCCCAAATGTTGCCGTTGTCCTCTGAAGACTGCATTGCAGTACAGGACACAGATCAACCATGATAGTTCAAGGGTGATGCCAGAATAGCTTGGCGCCCATAGGCGCCAAGCTATTCTGGCATCACCCTTGAACTATCATGGTCGATCCTTATCTTGCTGTGGTGTGTCTGGGGCAGAATGAGTTAATCTTTGGGATTTTTAAACGTTTCTGACTGGAGGAACGCAGGGTGCGTGATGGCTGGTAAGCAGACAGCTTGGCAGAATGATTCAACACCGTCATAAGGCAATAGCATGAGTAATACCCCAGTAGCGATATGTCTTCCACCCCACGACGACCGCGCTGTGGGCCGTACAGCCGTGCGAGTTATTCTGGCGAGGTAAACGTACCGCTGTACGCGGGCCCACTACCGAGTGACCAACTGTTGTCTGTCTGTCGTCTAGGCCTGTCTAACATCTACCGACTGACCAACAGTGGGAACTACAGTCTGAGGATTGACCTACAGGACTGGGACAAGACAACGGCTTATGCTGAGTACGACAGTTTCCGTATAGAGGGCGCCGCTCTCAACTATACACTGCGTATCAGCGGATATCACGGAAATGCAAGTAAGAACTTCGTGTGTGTGTGTGTGTGTGTGTGTGTGTGTGTGTGTGTGTGTGTGTGTGTGTGTGTGTGTGTGTGTGTGTGTGTGTGTTTGTGTGTGCGTGCGTGTGTGTGTGTATGTGTGTGTCTGTGTGTATGTGTGTGTGTCTGTGTGAGTGTGTATGTGTGTGTATGTGTGTGTGTATGTGTGTGTGTCTGTGTGTATGTGTTTGTGTCTGTATGTGTGTGTGTGTGTCTGTGTGTGTGTATGTGTGTGTGTCTGTGTGTATGTGTGTGTGTGTCTGTGTGTGTGTATGTGTGTGTATGTGTGTGTCTGTGTATATGTGTGTGTGTGTGTGTCTGTGTGTGTGTGTGTATGTGTGTGTGTGTGTGTGTATGTGTGTGTGTGTGTGTGTGTGTGTCTGTGTTTATGTGTGTGTGTGTGTGTGTGTGTGTGTGTGTGTGTGTGTGTGTGTGTGTGTGTGTGTGTGTGTACCTTAACTTCATTACGAACACATGTACACTATTCCAATTGTATTATCCCTATCCACGCATGATACATTACGACAGAAGAGGGTTCGACCAGGACAGTACAAGCGTGGTGCCAGAATAGTTTGGCGCCTCTAGGCCTCTAGGCGCCATGCTATTCTGGCACCACCCTTGAACTATCATAGTCGATCTGTCTCCTGAACTACAATGTAGTCAGTAGATGACAACACCCTGAATATGGGTATTTCGGCCTTAAGGATCAGTGTGTGAAAACTCGCGTTTCCAGGTGACTGTATGACTGTAAACGAGAACCTCAACAATTCCCCATTCAGCACCCATGACCGTGACCATGACGCCAGAATTGGGAACTGTGCTGAATATCATCACGGCGCCTGGTGGTACGCTGTCTGTGCCTGGTCCAACCTGAACGGGCTGTACTTCGCGGACCCCAGTGTGAGAGATTTTACCGGCGTGATGTGGTACTACTGGAAGCGTGACTACAGATCCTATAAACGTGTTGAGATGAAGGTTAGGCCCCGAGGGTAACAGCTCTGTGCAAGTCATCAGGGATTCTTATTAGCCACTGTGGCAGCACGGGCTGATATGAATCTCTGCCCCTTGCTGGCCTGCAGGGGCTCATGAGAATGTGTGTCTCTTGCTGGCAGACATGGGCCTCATTTACATTATTACGTCAATCACAATTACGTCACCATACGTCAGTTATTAAACATCCCGAGGTTTTACACCGCGAATGGCACATCGGCGACTTCGGCGAAAGCACTTTTGTCACTACGGCATCAAAGGGCCTTCCAACTTTGGCCAAAATAGGTTAGCGTCATTTCCTGCAACTATTAAATGAAAGGCACGAATGTTTGTGAAAATGGACTCTTCAAGTACGGACTATCGCCTCTACATGTCCTGAACAACGAGAGCTGCCTGTTCCAGGCAATATGAGGGATTCTCTCTTTTAGAAATATGTCGCTATGTCCTACAGCAATGCTGGACACATTTACGAAGGAACATGGATTGACGGTGGTATCAACAAGAGAAATAGATCATCATGACCCACAGCAACTGCGGGGGCTCATGAGGATCTATACCTCTTGCAGTTGGGTGGTATTCAGTCTTGTCACTGAGCGGGCTGAACACCACACGGCCTGATCTCAGTCCGGAACTGACAAGGAAGAAAACACCATGATTCAACAGTGCAATGCAGCTGTCTAGGACTGTGAAAAGGCTGAATCAGTCGTGAGGACTGGCCTCTGTCACCGTGATAGTTTGTGTTGTACTGGTAGTGGTACAGAATAGTATCAGGCGCGCACCGACTCCTACAGCTGACAAACCAAGAGGGACAACTCAAGCTTGACCGTGGGCATTGTCCATCGGCGAGTATTTTCCCTTGGTACACACGTACAGTCGCGACCGTATTTGCTGGAACTTGTCTACACTGTTACTGCGGCATGGCGGGCGGGTGGCTTTTATCAACACTCTGATACTACACTGTTAGGGCAGCATGGCGGGTGGGAGGCTTTTATCAACACTCTGATACTACACTGTTAGGGTAGCATGGCGGGCGGGTGGCTTTTATCAACACTCTGATACTACACTGTTAGGGCAGCATGGCGGGTGGGAGGCTTTTATCAACACTCTGATACTACACTGTTAGGGCGGCATGGCGGGCGGGAGGCTTTTATCAACACTCTGATACTACACTGTTAGGGCAGCATGGCGGGCGGCAGGCTTTTATCAACACTCTGATACTACACTGTTAGGGCAGCATGGCGGGTGGGAGGCTTTTATCAACACTTTGATACTACTAGGGCGGCATGGCGGGCGGGAGGCTTTTATCAACACTCTGATACTACATTGTTAGGGCAGCATGGCGGGCAGCAGGCTTTTATCAACACTCTGATACTGCACTGTTAGGGCAGCATGGCGGGTGGGAGGCTTTTATCAACACTCTGATACTACACTGTTAGGGCAGCATGGCGGGCGGCAGGCTTTTATCAACACTCTGATACTACACTGTTACTGCGGCATGGCGGGCGAGTGGCTTTTATCAACACTCTGATACTACACTGTTAGGGCGGCATGGCGGGCGGGAGGTTTTTATCAACACTCTGATACTACACTGTTAGGGCAGCATGGCGGGCGGCAGGCTTTTATCAACACTCTGATACTACACTGTTACTGCGGCATGGCGGGCGAGTGGCTTTTATCAACACTCTGATACTACACTGTTAGGGCGGCATGGCGGGCGGGAGGTTTTTATCAACACTCTGATACTACACTGTTAGGGCGGCATGGCGAGCGGGTGGCTTTTATCAGCACTGATACTACACTGTTAGGGCGGCATTGCGGGCCGGAGGATTTTATCAACACTAATACTATACTGTTATTGCGGCATGGCGGGCGGGAGGCTTTTATCAACACTGATACGTGACTACACTGTTAGGGCGGTATGGCGGGCGGAGCGACCACAGACTGGCGGGTGGCTCTTATCAACACTCTGATACTACACTGTTAGGGCGGCATGACCGCGGGCGGAGCGACCACAGACTCGCGGGTGGCTCTTATCAACACTCGTATACTACGCTGTGACGAGCTGGGGTTGTGTGTGCTGTTAATATTACGTTTTTTAAGTCTCTCTTATTTATAGAGGGGACTTTTTAGGATGGGTCGCGGTGGGGCGAATTTAATAGTATCTCCATGATGTCAAAGGCGGGCAGGTTAAACCTCTAACAATTGAAGTAACAAGTTAAAAATTACGTCATGTTTAGTTAAAATAATAATAATTACGGTATTTATAATGCGCTTATCTTATAATAATTATAACTCTAAGTGCGCACTCACAACTCGCGCACGCATGCGCACGCTTTAGGCAACGACTCGCGTACCTTAAATAGTGAAATACATTACGACAGTCTGCTTAGGGTGGGGAGTGTGGTGGTATAGTGCTAGGACTGTTGAAAGAGGTGAGTTTTGAGGGCGGACTGGAAGGAGGAGAGAGAGTGTTTCTGACGGAGAGAGAGTGGGAGAGGGTTCCAGGTGGATGGACGGTATACTGAGAAGGGGCTGGGGCAGAAAGTGCTGAGTTTGGTGCGGGGGATGTGGAGGCGGAGAGGGTCGGAGGCGGAGCGGAGGGAGCGGGTAGGAGTGTAGGGGTGAAGTGAGTTTGAGAGATAGGCGGGAGCGCAGTTGTTCAGGGATTTGTAGCAGAGAGACAGAATCTTGTATTGGATGCGTTGGGGGATGGGAAGCCAGTGAAGGAGTTTGAGCAGGGGAGTGATGTGGTCGGATTTTTTCTTTCTGAGGACGAGGCGGGCAGCATTATTCTGGACGCGCTGGAGAGTGAAAGTGGTGGAGTGAGTGAGGCCGGAAAGGAGGGAGTTGCAATAGTCGATGCAAGATAGGATGAGAGAGACAGCAAGTTTGGTGGCAGCTTCGGTAGTGAGGTATTTTCTGATCTGACTGATGCGGCGGAGGTGGAAGTAGCATGCCTGGGCTAACCTCGCTGCTGAACGTACATTTTCGCGCGAAAGTCCGTATGTGCGTCTGTGTGTGTGTGTGTGTGTGTGTGTGTGTGTGTGTGTGTGTGTGTGTGTGTGTGTGTGTGTGTGTGTGTGTGCGTGCGTGCGTGCGTGCGTGCGTGCGTGTGTGTGAGTGTGTGTGTGTGTGCGTGTGTGTGTGCGAATGTATGTAGTCACGAGAATCTCCGAGATTGCTGTAAGCACAAGCTTCAAACTTGGCGAAATACTTTATTCAAGGGGTGGCTAAGAGCATATTGTAATTGAATGTCTCATTGAAGACATAAACAACCGTATTGTTGGAAGTCGGTTGACCCAGATTAGAGTCTAGAAACGTGTCGTGCCGCAGTTTGAAAATGTTCTAAAGCATCTTTTATCTTTAACATTTGCTTATGTTAAACCTGTTTTAATTTAAAATCGTGTTGTACATATAGGCTGCCCACGTTTATCCTGTAGTGCCGGAATCTTTTCGATTGTCGTCTTCTCTCTTCGCTCAACTTTCCTCTCCTTAGAATGAGTTAACTCATTCTACCCAAACACCGAAATCTTTAAATGGTGCCGTTGTTCTCTGAAGACTGCATTGCAGTGCAGGACACAGATCGACCATAATAGTTCAAGGGTGATGCCAGAATAGCTTGGCGCCCATAGGCGCCAAGCTATTCTGGCATCACCCTTGAACTATCATGGTCGATCCTTATCTTCCGGTGGTGCGTCTGGGGTAGAATGAATTAAACGGACGGCAGATGTACGGGGAAAAACCTCATTATTACACTTTCCGGGACATTATCTTTGTTTCAAGGGCATATCATCACATCTAAGAATTGCGCATCCAGGCACACTTTCAGCAAAATCTAACTTTGCTGTTACTGGTGTTCACTGTGTCTACAGCACAAAATGGCCGACTGCAGACGACGGGCGTAACGACGCTGGGTGTGTGACGTCACTTGCATTCCAATCAATAATCGCGACTAAAAGCGCTACCAACACGCGAAGGGTTAATGTTTCTCAGAGTCAATGCTGAGTCGATGCGTGTTAAGGTTTGTACATCACAAACGGAAATGAAGACATTCATGAAAAGCACGATAGAGCAGTGTTACGTGTGTGGTTGTGTTATTCTTTGAGAGCATGTGTGTGTTAATCATAGGAAAGATCCGATATTCATTTGAGTTATTTTGGATAAGATTTACGTACCTTTTTAGTTGGATTCATTTTCTTTTGCATGGAGAAAGGCGATCGACCTTTGTTGTGACGCGTAGTTTCGCTACAATGTTGTAAAGTTTGACCTACATTACACTGGAAGTTTCGAGCAGGGTTGCGATCGTTCTAGTGACCTCATATATGACGTCAAAGTTGTTGGCAATATTTTGTAGCATTGTATCAAAGGCGATTAGAGACTGTAGTGGAAATTTGTAGCAACTTCTAGAGAGTTCTTTTTTAATGAATATTAATGAGTTGGGTTCTTTTCTGATTGGTTGTGTTGGGAGAATTTGCTGCGGGATTGTTCTGGAAATCTGTAATAGTATAAAAGACCGTGTTAGGAAGTATGTGTGTAGAGTCCGAAATAGCTCAGGCGGTTAAACGTCGGAGCAGGAGAGCAAAGGGAATCGCCGGGTCGTGGGTTCGAATCCCGTCTCGGCCCCGGTAGCTGGACTCACAATCCAGGGGAAAAACGGATTTGTTCAATAGCATGTCCGTTGAAAAGTCCTGTTAAATCAAAGTGGCACAGTTGGAGTGCGCCTGAGTTGATCAGTGTTCAGGTCGCACTCCATAGGCAATAGATTTCCCTGTCCCCCATAACCCGCCCGTCAGGGCCGTCCATGATCACCTCGGTGCTGTGGACGTTAAACCCGAACTAACCAACCGTATGTGTGTATATTGTATGAGAGACGCAGTGTGTCAAAAGTGTTGATGCATTGTAGAGGAGACAGTGTATCAGTGTTGGTGCATTTGTGGATGCATTGTGCGGAGATCGCATCGCTGCAATACAATATTGTTGGAACTGTTACTCCTGAGTGGTCTACATCCTTAAGCCACGTGTGACGGGTTGCAGCTGAGAGAAGTTTCTTTACAAGAACCTTACGTGCATGCTTCTGGTGTGATGTCATACTACGACTACGACTACCATGTACAATCAGTTGCATGTTGGCTTTAATTCCATCCTGGACTTGTCCTTGGTCACAGCTGAATCGGGGTGGGGCGTAGGGGATGGGGATGGGGGGGGGGGGAAGCTCCGCCACACGCTACGCACGGCTCCGTACACACTTCACGCAAAATGACCAAAACTTATGAACAAACATTTTCCGTATTTTATGGAGAAGGGGTGTGGATGGGGGAGGGCGGGGGGTGGGGCTGGGGGTAGGTGTCGGGTGCTTTTTCCACATTTGTGATGTAATAAAACAATAAATGCAAGCGATGATCTTATATTTTTAAAGCCGTGTTCACATCAAATGTCGGCCTTGTCCCTTCATCCTACACAGTATGCAGCTGATGTCTTCACCCACGCGGCCGTGTGACGTCATTAACTCATTCGCGGCCAGCCGCATCCGGATGCGCGGCTTTTGCCTGATGTGTACATCCGGCTTTTGCCGCGCATCCGGATGCGGCTGGCCGCGAATGAGTTAACCAAGAACACTTGATAAACTGGGCTCTCAAACAGGACTGCTTCATTTCTACACATTGCACTGACGAAACTCTTGGACAGGCCTGTCACAATCCAAACATACTTCCAAGTTCCAGTCCGACTTTTACATTTCTTCTGGGGACGAGCACGCTCGATCTGCTTTCTGTTGTTCACATTCAGAAAGGAACAGACCTGTTGTGTCTTAATCCTACAAATACCTTACAATACCTATCGCCGCAAGGATACCCCATTGTCTTGACATAAACTGGGAAGACGAACAACAGACGACGGATGAACGGCCGACATACGACAGATGGCCTGCTTCATAGACTCATTTTTGCAAAAGCATGCGAGTCAGAAAATGATTCTTTAAATTGCGACCTATTACTAATACATGACACAAGACAAGCAGTTTAATAACGTTTCGCATGACCATGAATATTACAACATTGAACAGGTCTAAACAGAAATAACCTGCACGTGACTATTACCAGAGGACCCCAACGCCATATTCACGGCATCCAATCTCAGCCAAACAATGTTGTGAAACTGCAGGCCAGTGCCGTGGTTCATCGGTGGAATATTTTGAAAATTCGCAACCACCCAAGTTGAACACTATACTGAGAGATGTGAAACTATGATGTTTATTGGGCAGTGGTTTGGGATTTGTGCTTCAGCATTCATTACTTTATGATCGCGAATCGTAGCAAAGCAGATTACTTTTGAAGCGCGTGAATTCGTAAACCATTTCTAACAAAACTTACGAGTATTGCAGCAGTTACAGGACATGAAGTGCATTATAAGCCATGTTCAGACTTGATCTACCCCTGCCTTATCTGTTTGCAAAGCGCCACACGTGACGGGCTGTCTCAACGGTGACGCCAGTGTTTTACTCGTTATAAACCAGTCAACCGTGAAGACCTTTCTGAAAAGCACGGTAGATGTGTCGCGTGCCGGTTTCATCTTACATCCCGGTCTGTATATCGCCTGTCTTTGTGTCATGCCAGTCGTCTGGTCATCCACATTCCACAACAGCTCCGTTGGTCTACACAAGTGTGTGTGTGTGTGTGTGTGTGTCCGCCATTGTCGCGCATTATAGCTGATCCGTCGTGAAGACATTTTGAGAAAACAGACTCGTACTGGGCCATGGTTTGAACTTTATCATAGCAATCAAGTGGAGTGTTCGTATACTGTCATTTCTAGACAGACCGAGCGACACCCATTCTCAAACTGTTTGGTTTATAGTCACCGAGAGCGACTCCCATTCTCAAACTGTTTGATTCATAGTCACCGAGAGCGACTCCCATTCTCAAACTGTTTGATTCATAGTCACCGAGAGCGACTCCCATTCTCAAACTGTTTGACTCATAGTCACCGAGATCTTCACTCCCGGTGACTATGAATCAGTTTGAGAATAGGAGTCGCGAGGTCTCTCTAGAAATGATAGTATAGGAACACTCCACTTCTGTGTTTTATAGAACCTTTCACAACATCAGCAATACTGGTCAACCATTATGTCCTAAACTTGTCATTCAATGTCTGCAAGCAGACGAACCTGGGGCCGGTTGCACAAAGTGCAGTTACCCCTCTAGCCGTCAGGCTGTCTGTCAACTAAAATCTGAACTTAGCAAAATCATAGTCTAACTGCGGTTGCACGGACGCATTTTAGCCTAAGGTGAGCGACCATATATAAAAATCCGATACGATCTCGATCCGAATTCAAGGCGGGTCTGAAACAGAAAGTTTCGTGCAATACCCTGTCATGTTTGTGTCTTTCTTTATGCCCAATTTAAAAAAAAAAAAAAATTAGCAGTCAGGTTCGAACGAAAATGACGCAATTTTTTTAAGGAAACTTGCATCACCGCATCTGAGTCGGATCGTATGCGTATCGGATTCGCGCTTATGGAACCGCAGCTTAACAGAAAATTAGCATGAACACCTTACAGTTGTTACGAAGTGCACTAATAACAGTTTTCTTTTTAAAAATAGGGTGTAAAGAAATGACCGTTGCATTTGTCTGACTGTAGCCTGCAACACCCAGTCTTTGATTTCAACTATCATGTGTGTGTGTGTGTGTGTGTGTGTGTGTGTGTGTGTGTGTGTGTGTGTGTGTGTGTGTGTGTGTGTGTGTGTGTGTGTGTTCGTTCGTTCTTTTGGTTCTTTGTTTCGTTAACTCATTCAGCCCGACGGCCGTATTTCCTAAATTTGGGAGGCGTCATCTAATAACTATGCACCAGTTGCAGGAGATGGATCGACCATGATAATTCAAGGGCAGTGCCAGATTAGCTTGGCGCCTGAAGGCGCCAAGCTAATCTGGCACTACCCTTGAATTATCATGGTCGACCCATCTCCTGCTATAGTGCGTTAAGGTTAATAGTTTTATTGTTTTGTTTTTTTTTTTTGTTTTGTTTTCTAACGACTGCTGCAATGTCTGACACAGGCAACAGCAACGACAAAACACTTTGCACTCAATTTCTTGTGTTTGAAAATGACATTCTCCCAACTCATTTATGTGTGTGGTCCGGAGCGAAGAGATATGACAGGTTCTAACATTTTGCCCGTAAGACATGCACCCATACTGATACACATAAGCCCTGCATCGCTCCACCCCCTTACATGTCCTCCATACGTCAGCTCCACCCGCCCACAACTACTCTCCCACCCCCAAACCCTCTACACACACAAACCACCCTCCCCCGCCCCCACCCCCCTCCTTCCGAACGCTGTCACCTGATGACCTATTGAGGACGCCCTTTGCCGGCTGCCGTCTCACACCTGACTGGCTGCCACCCGTAGCGACCTTGACAACAGAACTCCGTCTTCTGTGTGAAATGTCCGGGTTGAGTACGGGTGGATTACCAACAACTGCTTACTTCCTTGTGCTCAAGTACGAAGCAAGGAAGACATTTCTTAGTTCCTTCTTTCTCTGGCCGGTGTTCAGTATTTTCACTGTTCTATATTTACAGATTGACAGTCTTGAAGATTAACAGTGTAACAGTGTTAAAGATTGACAGTGCCGAAGATTGACAATGGTAAAGATTGACAGTTTTGAAGATTGACAGTGTTAAAGATTGACACGAAGATTGACAGTGGTGAAGATGGATAGTGTTGAGGATTGACGGTGCTGAATATTGACCGTGCTGATGATTGACAGTGTTGAAGATGACAGCTTCCAGGATTGACATTGCTGTTTACAGGCGGCGGTTATTGCAGCATTGAAAGGTAGGCCGCCATTATTGTCTTTCCATTTCTCCCGTGTTGTGTTGTCTGCCCATCTTATCGCATTAAAACTGTTAGTGATTTATCTCAAGCTGTGAGTGAGTGAGTGTGTGTGTGTGTGGGGGGGGGGGGGGGGGAGGGTAGGCGACAAAAGTAAGTGTGTGTGTGTGTGTGTGTGTTTGTGTGTGTGTGTGTGTGTGTGTGTGTGTGTGTGTGTGTGTGTGTGTGTGTCCGTGTGACAGCGACTAGAACCCGCGTTTGAGGACGGAAAAGCTTGAAATTGTATGATATTGTCCCTAAAAAAAAATAATCTGGCGGTAATTTTTTTATTATTATTAAGATGCTTATTGGTGAGGAAATGGCCGTTTCACAAAAACCGGTTCGATCTACACTGGAGTCCGTAATGTTTCTTATTTTTACTATATATTTTGCGTATAGCTAGATAACAGGGAGATATTGAATGAGTTCGTTAATCAGCATAGTACCTCTAGAACGTTTTGAGTGATAATTAAATATTTTTTGAAAATTAATATTTTCACGCTTTTGGGATTAATTTCACGAATTATTTGGGATTTATCTTAAAACATTTGAATATTTTTTACGAAAGAAAAAGCAAACAATCTTCTCTTTAATAATCGCATGATTTTTCATATACGGTATAATTTACATAAGCCTACAGTTTGCCCCAGCTGTCGGGTACGATTAGGTCAGTTGTGACCTGAATGCCTAGGTGTGAAAATCACACCCAGTAAGTACAGGTCCTCAGGCCCATCACACCCAGTAAGTACAGGTCCTCTCTCCCATCACACCAGTAAGTACAGGTCCTCGGGCCCATCACACCCAGTAAGTACAGGTCCTCTCTCCCATTACGCCAGTAAGTACAGGTCCTCTCTCCCATCACACCCAGTAAGTACAGGTCCTCTCTCTCATCACACCCAGTAAGTTCAGATCCTCTCTCCCATCACACCCAGTAAGTACAGGTCCTCTCTCCCATCACACCCAGTAAGTACAAGTCCTCGGGCCCATCACACCCAGTAAGTACAGGTCTTCTCTCCCATCACACCCAGTAAGTTCAGATCCTCTCTCCCATCACACCCAGTAAGTACAGATCCTCTCTCCCATCACATCCAGTAAGTACAGGTCCTCTCTCCCATCACACCCAGTAAGTACAGGTCCTCGGGCCCATCACACCCAGTAAGTACAGGTCCTCTCTCCCATCACACCCAGTAAGTACAGGTCCTCTCTCCCATCACACCCAGTAAGTACAGGTCCTCTTTCCCATCACGCCCAGTAAGTACAGGTCCTCTCTCCTATCACACCCAGTAAGTACAGGTCCTCGGGACCATCACACCCAGTAAGTACAGGTCCTCTCTCCCATCACACCCAGTAAGTACAGGTTCTCGGGCCCATCACACCCAGTAAGTACAGGTCCTCGGGCCCATCACACCCAGTAAGTACAGGTCCTCTCTCCCATCACACCCAGTAAGTACAGGTCCTTAGGCACATCACACGCAGTAAGTACAGGTCCTCTCTCCCATCACACCCAGTAAGTACAGGTCCTCTCTTCCATCAC
>BTPG01000003.1:95509792-95562292 GCA_036245525.1 Semisulcospira habei | reverse complement strand
CATTTATATTCAACCTTTCTATCAAACAGGGTATTTTTCCAGATGCCATGAAAGATGCTAAAGTTGTCCCCATTCCCAAATGTACAGATCCCAAAAGTCCAAACGATTTCCGTCCTATTTCAGTGTTATCACTATTATCGAAGCCACTAGAAAGACACGTTCATAAGCACCTACTCCAATTCTTGGAGAATCACCGCCTCCTCGTATCTCTTCAGTCCGGTTTTAGACCTAAACACTCATGTCATACTGCCCTCGTTCACATTGTTGACTCTTGGCTCTCATCAATAAACAATTCCAAATTAAATGGTGCAGTTTTTCTGGACCTAATCAAAGCATTTGATTTAGTCGATCACAACATTCTTTTAAAGAAACTTTCAGTCTATAAGCTTGATTTGAACTCTATAGCTTTTTTCTCCTCCTACCTCAGTAACCGCCGACAGAAGGTGTACTCAAACGGAAGGTATTCGAAAGAAGGTATAGTCAGGCACGGAGTCCCCCAAGGATCTATTCTAGGGCCTCTTTTATTTTCTTTATTCATCAATGACCTACCTCTTTCCATCTCAAATCCTGAGGTTAAATGCGAACTCTTTGCTGACGATTCAACGCTGCATACATCTGACAAACGTGAAACGATGCTAAATTGTATCCTCCAGCAAAGTCTCGATGAAGTGTCAGATTGGTGTACGCAAAATCGCATGCTAATCAGTACTTCTAAAACCAAAAGCATGTTGATAACAACCCGACAAAAGCGCCAGCTACATCCTGCCCCTCTGAAACTGTCACTTGGCAATAAGCCTATCCAACAAGTATCCAGGTACCGCCTACTGGGAGTTGTAATTGACGACCAGCTGAATTGGTCGCCGCATATCGACAGTTTGTGCAAAACCTTGTCCAGGAATGTATTTCTGCTATCTAAACTTAGACATATTCTTAGTACAAAGTGCTGTACATTGTTCTTTCACGCACACATTAAAAGCCACTGTGACTATGCATCCTCGTTGTGGGACGAATGCAGTGAACTTCATTTTAAAAAAACTAAACTCGCTGTATCGTCGTTCAATTAAGTTAATTATTCCTAACCCTACTTCCACGGACGATAAAATAAAATCCCTTGGCCTGCTTACACTGAAGGAACAACTCAAATTTAACAAATGCGTCCTCATGCACAAAATATTTCATTATCAAGCCCCGGAATATCTGCGCATGATATTTAACTTCAGCCCTCGGCATCAACTACATACGAGGAATGACTTGCTTCACTTACCCCGCCCACGGATAGATCTCTACAAGTCAAGCCTTCTATTTTCTGGTAGCTCTGTCTGGAACTCATTACCATTAAACATTAAATCATTTTCTGATAAAACCCATTTTAAACGCGCATTGCACACTCACTTCCAATCAGCGTGACTTCACAGTTTGCCATATAAGAATAATACTGCTGATAACACGTAAACGTCAAATATTTTTCTCTTTCTCCTTAAATTTGCTACCTGCTCATCTATTGTCTTGTTGGTGTCTCTATACGCTATTGATGCTGCTGATTCTATGACACTGTCTTAGATGAGTATAATATTAATGCTGTGCACGCGTTTCGTTCTCTTGCTTTTTGCATCGGAGGCAGTTACAAATTCTCCATTGTCATTTTTTTTCCTCCTTTCGATGATTCCCCTATTGTGTTTCCCCCCCCCCCCCCCCCCCATAGTTTTGCTTCCTCATATTATTATTATTATTATTATTATTATTATTATTATTATTATTATTATTATTATTATTATTATTTGCATGCTATGTTTCTTTTCCTGTTGTGTTCTCTTTTGTTTACAGGACAGCTTGTAAGACAGGCATTGAGTTGCCTAATGGCTTTATCCTGAATAAAAAAGGATTCATCATCTCTCTCTCTCTCTCTCGCTCTCTCTCTCTCTCTCTCTCTCTCTCTCTCTCTCTCTCTCTCTCTCTCTCTCTCTCTCTCTCTCTCTGTGTGTGTGTGTGTGTGTGTGTGTGTGTGTGTGTGTGTGTGTGTGTGTGTGTGTGTGTGTGTGTGTGTGTGTGTGTTTGTGTGTGTGTGTGTGTATTTTTTTTTTCAATTCCTCAATAGTTACAGTTGATGGTTAGTGTTCAATAGTTTACTTTTGAAGTTTTAACTTTACTCTTTCAGTTTTTAGTTGAAATCTTAGAGTTAATATTTTTTCATATAATCTATGATCATCTTTATGTTTATTTAAATCTATTGTATGTGCACGTTTGAGTATGTGTGCGTGTGTGTGTGCGCGTGCGTGCGTGATTGTAACGCATCACTTGAGTAACAGACACCATGCGTTACCCTTGTGCTGTCTTACATCTGACTGAATGTGTGTGCGTGTGTGTGTGTGTGTGTGTGTGTGTGTGTGTGTGTGTGTGTGTGTGTGTGTGTGTGTGTGTGTGTGTGTGTGTGTGTGTGTGTGTGTGTGTGTGACGCATCACTCGAGTAATGGGTGTTTTACTTTATTCTTGTGCTGCCTTACAAGGGGTGTAAGGGGCTCTGGATAGAGGTAGCACCTTTGCTGTTCGGCAGCTGCGTCCTACATAGGACGGACGGGCATCACTGGTCCTCATCCATCTCCTTAATCTCTCACGTGCTGGCTCCAAGCGCCACACCCTGGCAAACCACCTCAGCTGGTGGGCTAAACCACGTGAAGGGGTGGTGTTCACATTGCACCACTAGGCGGATGAGCTGTTTCTGACAGCCAACGGCTAGAAGACGGAGGAGATCAGGTTGGATCCAACGGCCAAATGTGGGGGAGTAAACCCTTCAAATCAGGAGTGGAGCCCCGAAGGCAGACAGCTGCCTGTATTCACGCACTGTTCTGGCAGCTCCTGCAGCCAAACTGGTGCCAAACGTACTGCTTTGCATTCCTTTGGATACATCAGCGAGGCCGAGAGGGGGATCTTGACGACTGGGCACCCCAGGATCTCCATACACTTCGCCCAGGCTTGCGCCCTGGAGAGGTCACTCCAGTGACTGACCCAGCAAGCGCATATACTCCATTGTCTTCCGAGACAGGATGCCAAACAGTGCTGCCTTACAACTAGCATACGTGTACGCATCGGCGTATGTCAGTATGTGTGTGTGTGTCTGTGTGATATTTTCAATTCCTCAATAGTTACAGTTGATGTTTAGTGTTCAATAGTTTACTTTTGAAGTTTTAACTTTACGCATTCAGTTTTTAGTTGAAATCTTAGAGTTAATATTCTTTCATATAATATATGATTACTTTTAGGTTTATTTAAATCTAATGTATGCACATGCGTGAGTATGTGTGCGTGGGTGCGTGCGTAATTGTAACGCATCACTTGAGTAATAGGCACCATGCGTTACCCTTGTGCTGCCTTACATCTGACTGAACGTGTGTGTGTGTGTGTGTGTGTGTGTGTGTGTGTGTGTGTGTGTGTGTGTGTGTGTGTGTGTGTGTGTGTGTGTGTGTGCACGTGTGCGCGCGCGAAATATTTCTGTTTATTATTATTATTATTATTATTATTATTATTATTATCATCTCTTCTTTTTATTTTTATTTATTTGTCATGTTATCTTTTCTGCTGTTATATTTATTTAAAATGTTATTAAGGACAGACGTGTAAAAAGGCCTGCGTGCCTACTGTCTTCATCCTTAGAAAATAAAGTTTCAATTCAATTCAATTCTCTCTCTCTCTCTCTCTCTCTCTCTCTCTCTCTCTCTCTCTCTCTCTCTCTCTCTCTCTCTCTCTCTCTCTCTCTCTCTCTCTCTCTCTCTCTCTCTCTCTCTCTCTCTCTCTCTCTCTCTCTCTCTCTCTCTCTCTCTCTCTCTCTCTCTCTCTCTCTCTCTCTCTCTCTCTCTCTCTCTCTCTAGATGTTAATAATTACAGACCCATTTTATTATTATCCAGCCTAGCCAAACCAATCGAGAGACACATACACAAGCACCTCTACCAGTATTTAGAAAACCGCAGTCTTCTGCACATATTCCAGTCCGGCTTTCGCCCAAAACACTCATGCTACACAGAACTAACTAGACTTGAGGATACATAGCTAACTTCAGTGAATAACTTTCAAATAACTGGTTCAATCTTTATCGATTTTAAGAAGGCTTTTGACCTTTTAAATCACGACATTCTTTTATTGAAACTTCAGGCATATCTCTGCAACTCAGATGCCGACTTGTTTTTTAGTTTTTATTTGAGTGGAAGGAAGCAAAAAGTACTATTAATTGGATCCTACTCCTCGTATGGTCTCGTCAAAAGTGGAGTGCTTCAGGGCTCTGTCCTAGGGCCACTGCTGTTTTGTGTTTGTATTAATGACCTTCCGCTGAATCTTATTTGTGGGCATGTTTCCTGTGTCATGTTTGCCGACGACTGCACACTGCATACTGCATACGCCTGACAAATACGTATCCACAAAAAGCACACGTCTGCAGACAAGCTTAATAGAAGTCTTTGTCTGGTATAATTCCAACTCAGTGTCTCTGAGCCCTTCAAAAACAAAATGCATGGTTATAACCACACGTCAGAAGCACCAGCTTCATAAAACTCTCTCTTAATCTCTGTGTAAACGGCAGCCCAACTGAGCATATAACACGTCACCGCCTGTTGGGGGTCACTTTAGATGATCAGCTTAAATGGCAACTGCATATTAACAGTGAATGTAAACAGGTCTCCAGGAATCTGTATATGTTGTCAAAGTTGAAAGCAATTACTGACACAGATACGAGTCTTCTTTTCTACAATGCTCACATCAAGTCGCACATTGACTATGCATCAACAGTGTATGTGTGTGTGTGTGTGTGTGTGTGTGTGTGTGTGTGTGTGTGTGTGTGTGAGTGTGTGTTTGTGATTATATCTAGTTAATTTTCGTTGTTTGGTTGATATTCCTTTTATTTTTAAGTAGCTTAGCAAGGACATGCTGTAAAAAAAAGGCCTGCGCCCTAATATCTCAATCCTTGGGAAATAAAGTTTCGTTATCTCTTCTCTCTCTCTCTCTCTCTCTCTCTCTCTCTCTCTCTCTCTCTCTCTCTCTCTCTCTCTCTCTCTCTCTCTCTCTCTCTCTCTCTCTCTCTCTCTCTCTCTCTCTCTCTCTCTCTCTCTCTCTCTCTCTCTCTCTCTCTCTCTCTCTCTCTCTCTCTCTCTCTCTCTCTCTCTCTCTCTCTCTCTCTCAGCACATAACTGCTCCCATTACACCACACACACACACACACACACACACACACACACACGCACGCACACACACACACACACACACACACACGGCTATTTTTATGTTCAAAATGTGGAAACAGAAAATACCAGAATATATCACAACTCTTTTCTCCAAGTCGGAATCTCCCACGCTCCCTGAGCTGTGGACGTCTTCTCGACACGCTCCTCTAGCGCAGCCTCTGTTGACTTTGATGGCTTGGCACCAAGTCTCTCGCTCCCCGAGCTGTGGATGTCCTCACGACACGTTCTTCCAGCAGCAGCCTGACATATACTTAACACACTCACGTCTCTCTCTTGGCTTGACTTCGCGAACGAAGATTTTATAGGAGTTGCCCACGACGTCTGAGGGCTTGTTCGTGGCTGCGGAGGCCAATCCGAGACAGGCAGGTTCGACCGCAGTGGCTGCAGGGGAAGGTATGGCCAGGTTTCTGAGCTGCGGCATCTCTGTTTTTTCTCCTGAGCCGCTTGTCCTTAAGGCTAGCTCTGTGAGAGTCCTCAAAGGAGACAGCTGCCTTGTAAATGGTGGAGCGCCAGGTGTCACGGTCCGCAGCAAGCGAAGACCACTGGTGGTGGTCGATTTGGCAGGCACTAAGTGACTTCTTCAGACAGTCTTTGTATCTCTTCTTTGGTGCCCCTCTGTCACGGTGTCCAGTAGCAAGCTCGCCGAACAGGGTGATCTTTGGTAGGCGATGATCCTCCATCCTGGAGACATGCCCCGCCCAGCGGAGCTGTGTCCGCAGCAGCAAAGCCTCGATGCTCACAGTTTCAGCCTGTTCAAGGACCTCGACGTTGGTGACATAGTCACTCCAGTGAATGCCCAGGATGGTACGCAGGCAGCGCTGGTGGAAGCGTTCGAGGAGTCGTAGTTGGCTGCGGTAGAGGGCCCAGGACTCGGAACCATACAGCAGGGTGGTGAGGACCACAGCTCTGTACACGCTGATCTTGGTGCCTGTTTTCAGCTGTTGATTCTGCCACACCCGCTTGAAAAGTCGCCCGAAAGCGCTGTTCGCTTTTGCCAGCCTGCTGTCAAGCTCCTTGTCCAGCTTGGCGTCCGACGTGATAATGCAGCCAAGGTAAGTAAACTGGTGCACTGACTTTAGTTCAGACTCGCCAATGGTGATGTGAGGAGGGCGATACACTGTCTTGGGTGCCGGCTGATGGAGGACCTCTGTCTTTTTCAGACTGACCTCGAGTGACATACACACATCACATTCCTTAGTTATCTATCCTGCAAAATAACTATATAGAAAATCCCCGGTTATCTCAAGTTCTAAATCAACATAAAAATAAGAAGAATAAGAATAAGAGGTCTTTATTCTCTCGAGAAGAAAAATTCATTTGCGGTACATTTGTAACAAAATAGTACAAACAAGACATGAAAACAATATAACATAATTATGAACATTTTCTACCTGCACTCACACAGCTACGAATTGCAAAAGGACATAAATACACATTACAAAATCTTTACACATAACTCTTACACATCTCACACATAAGCATCTTTTATGAACTGAGCGGCACTTAAACATTCATACCCACCTCTACACATGCATACATAATACGCGTATTTAAACCTGAACCAAATAACTGAACGAAATCAACGCTACACAACCGAACTAAATCTTACCAACGCATACTCTCTTTAGCTCAGTAGCTGTTGATAATACATATTAAAAAAAAACGTTCCTCAAATCTCGGTTTCAGAGTCTTGGAATACGGCTAGTGTATTCGACATACGTCCGTCCTCTATGACAGAATAGCCCGTACTAACTTCTCTTGAGCTCTGTTAGGCTGAGCTCCGCCACTAAAACTTCGTGCAGATCGTTGACCTCGCCATCGCACTGAACCTTGTGCATACACGGACTAATTGTTACAAAAATACCGCACAACGCAGAACACTGTGTGAACTATATGCGTAGGCATAGAGCTTCATCACAGTGTACAGCTATAAAGAAAGGTAACTTGGCAAGTTCACTGTTTGATTTGCCTTTGGTGTTTTTGTTTCTGACGGGCTGCAAAGACTGTTGTGTGTGTGTGTGTTTGTGTCTTGCAGGCCCTGTGCCAATGTGTCGGGGTGGTGGTTACAGACCCCGCTGCCGCTGTAGCTCGCTGTCTGACAGCAGACACCCTCACATCCAGCCAGTGTTGGTGGAGAGCCATCACAGACCTAGGTCCCGACCGCAATATGACAGCCGACCTGTACGAGGTGCTTGTGGCCAGGTGGGTGTGGGTCTAGCGATCAGGTTTTTGTGTATGTGTGGGTTTAGTCAATATTCCAGCCAGCATGTGTGGGTTTAGTCAATATTCCAGCCTGCATGTGTGGGTTTAGTCAATATTCCAGCCTGCATGTGTGGGTTTAGTCAATATTCCAGCCTGCATGTGTGGGTTTAGTCAATATTCCAGCCTGTATGTGTGGGTTTAGTCAATATTCCAGCCTGCATGTGTGGGTTTAGTCAATATTCCAGCCTGCATGTGTGTGTTTAGTCAATTTTTCAGCCTGCATGTGTGGGTTTAGTCAATATTCCAGCCTGCATGTGTGGGTTTAGTCAATATTCCAGCCTGCATGTGTGGGTTTAGTCAATATTCCAGCCTGTATGTGTGGGTTTAGTCAATATTCCAGCCTGCATGTGTGGATTTAGTCAATATTCCAGCCTGCATGTTTGGGTTTAGTCAATATTCCAGCCTGTATGTGTAGGTTTAGTCAAAATTCCAGCCTGCATGTGTGGGTTTAGTCAATATTCAAGCCTGCATGTGTGGGTTTAGTCAATATTCAAGCCTGTGTGTGTGGGTTTAGTCAATATTCCAGCCTGCATGTGTGGGTTTAGTCAATATTCCAGCCTGCATGTGTGGGTTTAGTCAATATTCCAGCCTGCATGTGTGGGTTTAGTCAAAATTCCAGCCTGCATGTGTGGGTTTAGTCAAAATTCCAGGCTGCATGTGTGGGTTTAGTCAATATTCCACCCTCATGTGTGGGTTTAGTCAATATTCCAGCCTGCATGTGTGGGTTTAGTCAATATTCCAGCCTGCATGTGTGGGTTTAGTCAAACTTCCAGGCTGCATGTGTGGGTTTAGTCAATATTCCAGCCTGCATGTGTGGGTTTAGTCAATATTCCAGCCTGCATGTGTAGGTTTAGTCAATATTCCAGCCTGCATGTGTGGGTTTAGTCAATATTCCAGCCTGCATGTGTGGGTTTAGTCAATATTCCAACCTGCATGTGTGGGTTTAGTCAATATTCCAGCCTGAGTGTGCGGGTTTTAGTCAATATTCCAGCATGCGTGTGTGGGTTTAGTCAATATTCCAGCCTGCGTGTGTGCGCACATGTTGTGTGTACGTTGCATGGTTTATTTGTTTCTCACTGTGATTAGTTGTGTGCCGGTCTGTGAGTTTCAACCTTACGTCTTTCAGCCGCTTAGAGCCGTAAGGTCCGAAATCACAGCCCAGCATACCGACAATTCTGTGTCCTTGAACTTGACTGCGGCGACTGTTTTCAGGTTCTGTGGTCCGGCCACGACTATCGAAGTCCCCACCTTAACCACACCGCGTCGTGCCGTGCCACTGAGGACAATGTCGGAGGCCGTGGCGCTGACAGGACTGACAATGTCCATGCTGACTCTCTACCCAGAGCAATTGGAGCTTGTCAACAGGCCCGGGCTGCCGCTGGTGTTTCTCTGGGGGCCGCCGGGTAGGTGTGATTAAATAAGAGTAAACCGGTCAAATGATTGATTCAAGCCGCAAATCTGTGATAGCTGGTGTGTAGTAATAATAGACTTGTGTTTATGAGCTGAATCAGAGCAATGTGAAAAATGGGGATAGTCAGAGCGTACACGATTATAGTCGAAAATCAGAAAACAAGAAAGGAATCGTATCAAGTGCGTTATAAACTTGACGAAAAGCGCCATTATTGTTGAGAATCAGACAACAAGACAGGAAATGTATCACGTGCATAATCAACTTGAGAAAAAGCGCCATTATTGCGTGCACGCACCAAGCCCTCTCTGTTCCTCCATTGTCCACACAGGCACGGGGAAAACGGTCATTCTCGTCATAAAGGGCATGCAGTGGGGGCGCCAAGGGAAGGACGTTCATTTGGTGAGTTCACACAGACACAGCCGTGCCGCCATCTTGCTTATCGAACGTCAACTGCAGCACAGTCTGGGGGGTGGTTCCACATCAACATCAACACCAGCATCAACATCAACACCAACGTCCGGCCCGCGGGTTCACTCCCATTTCTATGACTTTGAACGCAACAGGAGAGACGTGAAGGCCGGTGAGGAGGAACTGGCGTCAGCCGCACGTGACGGGGAGCTCTTCGTTATCGCTGACGAAGCCTATAGTGGCTACAGGTAAGTTTGACTGTGTGTGAGTTGTGATGACGGGCATTAAACAGGCCGTTATGCTTACTGCAAATTCTGTGTATGTGTATGTGTGTGTGTGTGATGGTGTGTGTGTGACACACACACATACACACATGTTACTTTTTACCAGCCGATAACAAAGAAACACGGTGATGACGTCATACATCAGTACAGACAGACAGTGTAAATGACGTCACCAGCGGGTTTACTTGCCGACAATAATGACGTCACTGACTGTCCACCTCTCCATTCTCTGTAACAGTGTCAATAGTGATGATGGCGGTGAAAACACCAGCGGCAGGTTTGCTGATTTCTGCACTAACCTGGCTTCCCGAGTCCCCGCACTACACCTGTGGGCCGCCGCAGTGGAGCGTCACATCACACCTGACTGTCTGTGTGAGAAGACTGTGACCACACCTGTGAGGTGTCCCCCGGTCGTCGTGAGGGAGGTGGGGAGGTCAGGGTGTATTGTGCGTGGCCAGGTCCCCCGCTACACCGGCCACCCCGCACCTGCGCCTACAGACGGCCCCGCGGTCAGGCAGATACGTCACTGTGAGGAGGGTCTCTGGTCCACACCATCACCTGGTCACACAGAGGACCCGCCAGAGCACTGTGAAGGTTGTGCCGACGACATCGCACACCTGATGGAGGAACTCCGGGTGGGGCACCCAGGTATGACGTCATCTCTTGCGGTTATTTACTCATCAAAACAACCGGCACCACCATTATCAACAATGACGACAACAGCCACCACCCCCATCGTTTTCTTCATCATCATCATCATCATCAGTATGGTTGTAGCTACTGCTTAAGATGATGTTATTGATGTCGATGTTTGTGTGTGACCAGGTCGTGACCTGCAGTACCGTGACACCATCATCCTGTGTCCCAACCCACGTGACGACCTGACTGTCGTCACTCGTCTCCGTGCGCGTGGCCTGCCCGTGCAGGTGGTGACATCAGATGATGATGATGGTGCCATCCGTGACGTGGCGCTGGCCGTGCGTGACACTGTGACCGTGACAGACTGTAACGTGGTCCGCGGACTGGAGAGGCGGGTGGTGGTGGTGATGGGGGTGTGGGGGATGGGGGAAGATGTTGATGATGCTTATAGAGACAGACTTGATGCCATGTCAAGATGCACCTCCCTCCTAGTCTGGGCTGGTGCTCCGCTGCAGTCTAATGATGATAATGATAATGGCGTGGTGTAGGTGATGACGCACACGATCCTTACGCATCAGTATTTACCCTCTTCTTGGCCTCCAGATGACCACTATAGTAGGGTCTATCAGACGTAGCAGATTAATCAGAAATTCTCTAAGCTCATAGATGGCATAATGGTAAAGAAGGTGGAATATTATGAGAAGAAGGGTCCAGTCATGATCGATTAGATTAGTCCGAAAATCTCTGCGAGGCCCATAGACGATAGTCCGTTTGAGGAAAGCTTGCTTACTCGTTTTTTTGTTGTTGTTGTTTATTTTTATTTTTTGTTTGTTTGTCTGTCTGTCTGTCTGTCTGTCTGTCTGTTTGTTTGTTTGTTTGTTTTTTGTTTGTTTGTTGTTTTTTGTTTGTTTGTTTGTTTTTTGGGGGAGGGGTGCAAATAAGTTTTGAACGCTGATAATTTCGAAACAACTATAAGAAGAAAAGATAGTAGCCAGCCTCTGTCCTAATTTATTTCAAATGTTATTTAGTCCTGACATCAATGGTTTAGCTAACTAGGGCCATCTCCACGATCTTCCGAGGGTAGTGGAAAAACCATTGGGTCTGAAACCATCTATATTGTAAGATATATTGGACCAAGTTTCATGATCTCTTTTTGTTTTTAGTGTTGTCTTGAAATATGTCTTGTTTAAAAGTTAACTGGTAAAAACACGAGGCAAGCTTTGCTCAAACGGGCTATACAACATGCAAAGAAAGTGAACTAGTATTTCTGAAAAGATTGTCACGCTTTCCTTTCCTGTAAAAATGTACCGATGGAAATAATAACACTTTGCGTGTTAAAAAACGCATGTTTTGTTGTTGTTGTTGTTGTTGTTGTTGTTGTTTTTGTTTTTCTTCTTGTTTTAAGCGTGTACTATCCTACAACTGGTACATAGTTATTAGACAACACCTCAAAAATTTGAGAAATGCAACCTTGGAGCTAGAAGTGGTAAGCCCATTTTGTGAAGAACAAGATGTCCACTGTAATACAATGAAAATATCACTCTTCACAAAAATGGACTTACTATCTCTTTTGCTTTTATAGCTCTCTCTCTCTCTCTCTCTCTCTCTCTCTCTCTCTCTCTCTCTCTCTCTCTCTCTCTCTCTCTCTCTCTCTCTCTCTCTCTCTCTCTCCCTCCCTCCCTCCCTCCCTCCCTCCCTCCCTCTCTCTCTCTCTCTCTCTCTCTCTCTCTCTCTCTCTCTCTCTCTCTCTCTCTCTCTCTCTCTCTCTCTCTTTCTTTCTTTCTTTCTTTGTGAATTGTGTTTATCTATCTATCTATATCCCGTAGTCTTGCCGACCTTTGGGGCACCACTGATGACTTGGCAACCAGCTCCCTCCATTCCTCTCTGTTCTCTGCCATTCTCAGCGTATCGCCCAGCTTCAGTTCTGTCCACTCTGAGATATTGTCCTCCCATCTTTTACTCTCTCTTCCTCTCCTTCGTTCTCCTTGCACAGTGACTTGCAGGATTGTTTTGGCAAGCCCTGCTGAATGCTTGACATGCCCATACCACTTCAGTTTACGTTTTCTCACAATGGCTAATAAGTCTTCATAAGGCCCGATGGCTTGCCTGATTCTGCTTCCCACTTCCTCGTTTGTGATGTGATCTCTGTATGAGATGCCAAGCAGCCTTATAAAACACCTCATTTCAGTGGCTTGTATCCTCCTTTCAAGGTCTGCTGTGAGGGTCCATGACTCGCAGGCATACAGAAACACTGAGATGACTAAGGAGCGCATCAGTCTGATCTTGGAGCAGAGTGTAATAATACCGTTATTATATAATACCGTTATTATATAGGCGCTTTTTCTCAATTTTGGGGAAATCGACTCAAAGCGCCGCGCCTGAAACCCAACACACACACACTCGCGAAACAGACACGGATTTACGCCATTTAAGACAAACACAGTACAAGACAAACGAA
Organism: Semisulcospira habei; assembly: GCA_036245525.1. Lineage (NCBI taxonomy): Eukaryota > Metazoa > Mollusca > Gastropoda > Semisulcospiridae > Semisulcospira > Semisulcospira habei. Next base: position 95,549,604 of record BTPG01000003.1, on the reverse strand, counting down.
GGGCCAGTCAGCTACTGAAGTTACAGAGATTTTTGATCGCTTGTATTTGAAATTTGTACAATTGGCCTGAGACCGGTGCCAAAGTGGGGGGGGGGGGTGGAAGAACCGGAGTACCCGGAGAAAGAACCCCCGACGGTCCGCCCGAATTAACGGTGACACTTACCAGAGGAGAAAAGTCCAACGCCGGAACCCGGTATCGAACCGTGCACCTTTGGCATTGGTGGCAGGCGCCTTAACCACTGCGCCACGGACCGCCCCAGTGTGATGTTTCTGTCCTATATGGTCCTCAATCTTGTCAGTGCTGTTGTTGTCTGCGCAATCCTGGACAGTATTTCTTGTTTAGATCCTTCATCTGTCACAATGGCTCCTAAGTATTTGAATTTCTTAACTGTTTCCAGTTTTTGGCCTCCAACCATGATTTCAATGCCAATACCACTGGCGTTATTGGACATCAGTTTGGTCTTCTCTGCACTGATTCCCATCCCATATGCAATGGCTGTACTATCCAGCTTTTCCACCAGCTGAGCTAGCTCCTTCTCTGTTCCTGCAAGGCCATCAATGTCATCCGCAAAGCGCAAGCTCGTGGTTGTTCTGCCTCTAATACTGACAGTTCCTTCATGATCTTTCAGAGCGTCCATCGTGATTCTTTCCAGGAAGATGTTGAAAAGAGTAGGTGAGAGCAAGCAGCCTTGTCTGACTCCAACTGTAGTCCTAAACCAGTTTCCTATTTTGCCGTTGAAGCAGACTGCGCTAGTGGCCTTGTTGTAAAGGTTTGCTATGACTTTGATCAGGTTGGCATTGATGTTGTATAGCTTCATGGTGGACCAAAGGGCTGCATGCCACACCCTGTCAAACGCTTTCTTGAAATCCACAAAGACATGATAGAGGTCCTGCTGATGCTGGAGGTATCTCTCACATAGAACTCTCAGGTTGAAGATCTGCTCAGTTGTGCTAGTCATAGGCAGCAGATCCAAAGGAGTCTTCGCAGCTTGTGTTGCCCATTGCCCGGTGTCTGAGCTCCCAAGCCTTGTATTTTAATCCGCTGACTCCCACACCCAAAGAAGAGATATACATAAATGTTGCCGATAGGTTGAAGATCTGCTCAGTTGTGCTGCGCCCTGGTCTGAAGCCTGCCTGTTCCTCAGCTATGATTTCCTCTGCCTGTGGCTTCAGCCTGTTCAGTAGGATCTTTAACATGACTTTGCTTGGGTGGGATATAAGACTGATCGTGCGATAGTTTTGGCATTGATGTAAGTTGCCTTTCTTGGGGAGAGTTATTATAAGTGATTGGGTCCATGGTGTGGGCCAATCCCCTGACTGCCAGATCTTATTGCAGATTGTTAGTAAGGCGCTTATCGTGTCTTCTCCCCCTTCTTGGACTAGCTCTGCAGGGATGTTGTCTGCTCCTGCTAACTTCCCTTTTTTCAGCGACTTCACTGCAGCCTCTACTTCTTCTCGGAGGATGGGATAGTTGCCATTGTTGGTCACGGGTGGGTTGACAAGTATGCCTGGGTCCCCTGCAGCTCGGTGGTTGTACAAATCTGAGCAGTACTCTGTCCATCTCTTCAGTATGTTTTGGTCTTCCGTAAGACAGTTCCCTTCACTGTCTTGAATGATCGAGGAGCGTCCTTGTTTTACACTGGTCAGGTCTTTCAGCAGCTGGTATGCATTTTTGCTATTATTTTTGTTCAGATTTTCTTCTACGTGTTTACACTGATCTTCAATTCACTTATTCTTTGCCTTTTTCATGCTTTTCTTGATATCCTGGTTAATTTCCCTGTATTGTGTTTGGATAGACTCAATTTATCTATATCGGTTTTTTCTTCCTGAATTGAGTTTGTGAGTTAGGTTGGTATGCCTATGAAATAATTGAAATATGTACGTTTGTTATGCTGTGAAGCGTCCCCACAGAAAAAGAATTCTCAAACTTGACTCGCCTTGCAATAGAAGACCGGTGAGACTGTGCATGTACCAAGGGGAATTACTCAGCACTGAACAGACAAAGGGACCTAACTGTTTGTCTGTTCAGCGCTGAGTAATTCCCCTTGGTACGTGTACTGTTTCTACGAGCTCCAGCCTCAGCTATCTGGTTTATGAGAACGTGATTGCAATAGATCTGATTTGGGTGCATGACTTCACACATATACGATATTGTTTACTGCACATACGGGTAATGCCCGCCGAGTGGAGGCGATAGAGGGTATTATTTTCAGATGAGAGACAAAACCTGTATTTGGATGAGCAGGGATGCAACTAGGCGTCGTACATCGGTCCTAGCCCGATTGCACGGCTAAAATGTCTGGTTAACCCTTGTAGCCCCAAGGTCCCATTTCTCAAAATTTGGAGGTGTTGCCTAACGACTGTGTACCAGTTGCAGGAGATGGCTTGACCATGATAATTCAGGGGTAGTGCCAGATCAGCTTGGCGCCTATAGGCGCCAAGCTGATCTGGCACTACCCTTGAATTATCATGGTCAAGCCATCTCCTGCTGTAGAGATCCGGGGCTAACAGGGTTAATGTAGTTGCCAGTAGTTCAAATGTTCTGTTATGACTGCCTCCAAGCTGCATAGGTCTGATCCCTTTCTGTTGTCTTGGACTTAGTATTTTACGTAGCACATTAGCATTCTAAGTCTGCTTTGCACGCAGTGACTCACGAAACACTGTCTTGTGTGTACCTTGTATACTGACAATCAAAAGAAACGCGACATCATGTGAAACTCTCCAGTTCTTCTGATGACTCAAATTATGTCGCATTTGTTTTGCTTGTCAGTATTAAATTTCTGTATGGCGGACATTATGTCCTATTTATGTTGACAAACCTAGGACATTTGACCCATCTGCAAAACGTTAAGTTGCATCCCTGGATGAGGACGGAGAACAACGTTGTCTTTGTCCCATATCTAAACACTGGATTTTTGATATCTTTTGACTTCCTTCCTCGTTCTTGTACTACCCTTGCAATAATTTGTCTCGGCGTGTGCATTTCATTTTATTAAGTTGGTGATCCAGATCGGCATCACCCTTTCTCAGTGCATTACGTCTCAAGATGAACAATTTGTGTTTGTGTGTATATACTTTGTTTTGTTTTCTTGTTCATCGGCTGTTTGAACCTTTTTGCTGCTGGGGGACTGGAAACGTCTTTGGTATCAATTTCAGCCCACGTAATCAAATTTAAAATATAAACGATCTGAACTCCAAAACTTCAGTAGCTCGCTTGAGCTTGCCCTTAGCACCACGTGAATGTTCTGTGTTTATGTACAGTGTGTGAGTGAATGCGCGTGATTCACGTGAGCGTGCTTGTTGGGTTCAGTTCGCGGCGGCGCTTTGAGCCGATTTTTATTTGGGATAAAGCGCCTATTTAATGCGCTTATTTATTTTTTTTATTATTATACACATTGTATGAAGCCATCGCAGACTGATTGCTGATCGTTGCAGCTCGCTGATCAAGTTATGTATATGATATGACTGCAAGAGGCAAAGATCCTCATCAGCCCTTGCAACTGCAGGAGCTCATGAGGATCTAGGCCTCCAGCATTTGAGTTTTGTTCACTTTACAAGGGTTAACCCATTCAGCCCTGACGCACTACAGCAGGAGATGGGTCGGCCATGATAATTCAAGGGTAGTGCCAGATTAGCTTGGCGCCTGTCGGCGCCAAGCTAATCTGGCACTACCCTTGAATTATCATGGTCGATCCATCTCCTGCAACAGATGCATTGGAAAATACGTGCGTCGGGCTGAATGAGTGAATGTGTTGACTTGAACCTGCCAAAGATGTGCGCCGCTTGTCGTCATTGTCAGGACATGCGCTTGGGACGTTTTGTAGACGGGAACGTCACTATCTGCGCTGTCAAAACAGGAGACAGAACCCAAGTCCATTTTTTTGCAAAAAGCACGATTTTCATTGTATTACAATGAAAATCTCGCTTTTTGCAAAAAATAGATTTGCTGTATTTTGCTTTCACCGGGGCGTAATAGTAAATAGTGAGATTATTGTGTGAACGGTGTAACTTGTTTCTAAATAGCAAAACCAGGGGCTTTCTCGTACTCAGAGCAATCGCATGTACTGCCAGTGCACAGTATAATATGTATAATGTGTTGATGAGTATGTGTATTATGTTGATGAATATGTGTATTATGTTGATGAATATGTGTAATATGTTGATGAATATGTGTATTATGTTGATGAATATGTGTATTATGTTGATGAATATGTGTATTATGTTGATGAATATGTGTAATATGTTGATGAATATGTGTATTATGTTGATGAATATGTGTATTATGTTGATGAATATGTGTAATATGTTGATGAAAATGTGTATTATGTTGATGAATATGTGTAATATGCTGATGAATATGTGTAATAAATATGTTCATGGATTTATGTTCTATAATCGATCATAATTTATTGCTTTTTTAAATGCCTTAATGTGCTTGTGTTATTTGGGCTGAAGTGCTACTATGTGTGTAAATACAGTCAAACCTGTCTATAACTGTCTTGCTTGCCATTTTGTAGTGTCCGTGATTTGTTATTGACTACATGTACGCATGTTAACTTTAGCAATCTGTTGTGTGCTTACAAGGTGCCGGGCATAGCTATGAATTTTTACCCATAAAAGCTGAACTTGAATGCCCCCAATTTTCCCGTCTGCCGAATGACAGAATTCACTATTGCCAATGTCCATATTATTTATTTGCCGCGGTAGCTCTCGGTATATGTGAAAGGAAGGAAGGGTGGGTGGTTGGTTTTATTGAAAAGTCATAAGTGAACGCATTCGAGACGGCTCGCATTCGGATACGCGGCTGTAGCCGCGTATCCGGATGCAAGCCGTCTCGAATGAGTCCCTGCAGCAGGAAATGGACTGACCATGATAATTCAAGGGTAGTGCCAGATTATGCCTTTTCAAGATCGAAAAATATCACATAGACATGCTGATTGTTGACAAAGGCATCTCGAATAAACGACTCGAAGCGAACTAAATGGTCAGTTGTACTACGGAAGCGCCGGAAACCGCACTGGAGGTATGTGAGGAGACCCTGTGACTCAAGATGCCACACCAGGCGGGCGTTGACCAGGCGCTCCATAGTTTTACATAAACATGAGGTCAAAGCGATAGGCCGGTAGTTGCCCGGGTCGAAAGGATCCTTACCCGGCTTGACAGGTCAGGTTACATATTCAAATTGGGCAGTTGAGGCAGTAAGAGGACCGGTGTTTTTTTGTTGTTTTTTAATTTGCCATATTTGAAAATTTGTAGTAGGGCTGAATGTTGGCATTTGCTGGAAATTTCTGGTTAGATGGGAGGAGACAAGTTTGGTGCTTTGATTCATGCCATCCTGAGCTTATCCAGGGGACAATTGTGGGCCTATGTTGAGTTGGCGTTGACGTAGTGATTTGAGGGGCATGCTGATTTCAGCTGTGTTTGGGTGTGGGGTTGGTAAGAAATCAGGTTCATAGCCAAGAAATGAGACAGTCAATGTGCTGTTTTTGTTGGTATTTTGTGCTTGGCAAATGTGCAGCTGGTGGGCGGTAGTGTTTTGTAGGGGATTGAAATATTAGGGGATGACTGGGACTGACTAAGGCTAAGAGACTGGACAGTACGGAAACATCACTGTGTTCCGTGGCCTGTCAGAGGCACCACATGCCATATGTGACATAGACCGGAAACTGGTTTAATGAAACCATATCATTGAGTTTGGACTTTTTCAGTTGGAAAACTGAGAAAATCATGAAAAATTTGAAATTTTGCCAAAAAATCGCTGCGCTTGCATTTTTTATAGAGACATAGATCCTCATCAGCCCCGGCCACTGCGGTAAGTTAGCGCCACTGCGGGGACTCATGAATTTCTTGTTGAGACCAATTTGTATGCATTTTTCTTGAACGGATTTGGTCGTTGAATGAAATCAGATTTTTGTTTAAATGGACGTCGTGACAGGGACGGGGTTACAATCATGATTCATGTCACGTGTAACCTCGTGACAGGGAGGGGGTTACAATCATGATTCATGTCACGTGTAACCTCGTGACAGGGAGGGGGTTACAATCACGATTCATGTCACGTGTAACCTCGTGACAGTACGGGGTTACAATCATGATTCATGTCACGTGTAACCTCGTGACAGGGAGGGGGTTACAATCATGATTCATGTCACGTGTAACCTCGTGACAGGGACGGGGTTACACTCATGATTCATGTCACGTGTAACCTCGTGACAGGGAGGGGGTTACAATCATGATTCATGTCACGTGTAACCTCGTGACAGGACGGGGTTACAATCATGATTCATGTCACGTGTAACCTCGTGACAGGGAGGGGGTTACAATCATGATTCATGTCACGTGTAACCTCGTGACAGGACGGGGTTACAATCATGATTCATGTCACGTGTAACCTCGTGACAGGACGGGGGTTACAATCATGATTCATGTCACGTGTAACCTCGTGACAGGACGGGGGTTACAATCATGATTCATGTCACGTGTAACCTCGTGACAGGACGGGGTTACAATCATGATTCATGTCACGTGTAACCTCGTGACAGGACGGGGTTACAATCATGATTCATGTCACGTGTAACCTCGTGACAGGACGAGGTTACAATCATGATTCATGTCACGTGTAACCTCGTGACAGGACGGGGTTACAATCATGATTCATGTCACGTGTAACCTCGTGACAGGACGGGGTTACAATCATGATTCATGTCACGTGTAATCTCGTGACAGGACGGGGTTACAATCATGATTCATGTCACGTGTAACCTCGTGACAGGACGGGGTTACAATCATGATTCATGTCACGTGTAACCTCGTGACAGGACGGGGTTACAATCATGATTCATGTCACGTGTAACCTCGTGACAGGACGGGGTTACAATCATGATTCATGTCACGTGTAACCTCGTGACAGGACGGGGTTACAATCATGATTCATGTCACGTGTAACCTCGTGACAGGGAGGGGGTTACAATCATGATTCATGTCACGTGTAACCTCGTGACAGGACGGGGTTACAACCATGATTCATGTCACGTGTAACCTCGTGACAGGACGGGGTTACAATCATGATTCATGTCACGTGTAACCTCGTGACAGGGAGGGGGTTACAATCATGATTCATGTCACGTGTAACCTCGTGACAGGGAGGGGGTTACAATCATGATTCATGTCACGTGTAACCTCGTGACAGGACGGGGTTACAACCATGATTCATGTCACGTGTAACCTCGTGACAGGACGGGGTTACAATCATGATTCATGTCACGTGTAACCTCGTGACAGGGAGGGGGTTACAATCATGATTCATGTCACGTGTAACCTCGTGACAGGGAGGGGGTTACAATCATGATTCATGTCACGTGTAACCTCGTGACAGGACGGGGTTACAACCATGATTCATGTCACGTGTAACCTCGTGACAGGACGGGGTTACAATCATGATTCATGTCACGTGTAACCTCGTGACAGGGAGGGGGTTACAATCATGATTCATGTCACGTGTAACCTCGTGACAGGGAGGGGGTTACAATCATGATTCATGTCACGTGTAACCTCGTGACAGGACGGGGTTACAACCATGATTCATGTCACGTCTAACGGTTTAAAAAAAAAACAAATGTCTAGTTTTAGAGTTATGGTATTCATTTTAAAGAGATGTTCAAACACTACAGTACGCTTGGGTTGTATGGACACTCGATAACGACTGCATGTTAAGTTTGGCACTACACATTGTGACAGCTCGCTAACGTGGTTTGCCGGGCGACCTACACGTCTGGGATTGTAACACCTACACTGTCCGAACACAACACATATGCAAGAGGCATAGATCCTCATGAGCCAACGCGACTGTGGGGGCTCATGAGGATCTGAACCTTTTGCTGGCTTTCCTGGCTACATTTACATCTGTGGTCGTCAGACAGAGCCGCTATCAGTCCGTGTCCAACTACATTACTACAGATTCCTGGCTTTATTTACATCTGTGGTCGCCAGACAGACCGCTATCAGTCCGTGTCCAACTACATTACTACAGATTTTTGGCTTATTGTACATCTGTGTTCGTCAGACAGACCCGCTATCATCAGTCCGTGTTCAATTACATTACTACAGATTCCTGGCTTTTTTAAAAATCTGTGGTCGTCAGACAGACCCGCTATCAGTCCGTGTTCAATTAAATTACTACAGATTCCTGACTTTATTTACATCTGTTGTCATCAGACAGACCCGCTATCGTTCCGTGTTCAACTACATTACTACAGATTCCTGGCTTTATTTACATCTGTGGTCGTCAGACAGACCCGCTATCAGTCCGTGTTCAATTACATTACTACAGATTCCTGACTTTATTTACATCTGTGGTCGTCAGACAGACCGCTATCAGTCCGTGTTCAATTACATTACTACAGATTCCTGACTTTATTTACATCTGTGGTCGTCAGACAGACCCGCTATCAGTCCGTGTTCAATTACATTACTACAGATTCCTGAATTTATTTACATCTGTGGTCGTCAGACAGACCCGCTATCATTCCGTGTTCAATTACATTACTACAGATTCCTGACTTTATTTACATCTGTTGTCATCAGATAGACCCGCTATCGTTCCGTGTTCAACTACATTACTGCAGATTTCTGGCTTTATTTACATCTGTGGTCGTCAGACAGACCCGCTATCAGGCCGTGTTGAACTACATTACTACAGATTCCTGGCTTTATTTACATCTGTGGTCGTCAGACAGACCCGCTATCAGGCCGTGTTCAATTACATTACTACAGATTCCTGACTTTATTTACATCTGTTGTCATCAGACAGACCCGCTATCGTTCCGTGTTCAACTACATTACTACAGATTCCTGGCTTTATTTACATCTGTGGTCGTCAGACAGACCCGCTATCAGTCCGTGTTCAATTACATTACTACAGATTCCTGACTTTATTTACATCTGTGGTCGTCAGACAGACCGCTATCAGTCCGTGTTCAATTACATTACTACAGATTCCTGACTTTATTTACATCTGTGGTCGTCAGACAGACCCGCTATCAGTCCGTGTTCAATTACATTACTACAGATTCCTGAATTTATTTACATCTGTGGTCGTCAGACAGACCCGCTATCATTCCGTGTTCAATTACATTACTACAGATTCCTGACTTTATTTACATCTGTTGTCATCAGATAGACCCGCTATCGTTCCGTGTTCAACTACATTACTGCAGATTCCTGGCTTTATTTACATCTGTGGTCGTCAGACAGACCCGCTATCAGGCCGTGTTGAACTACATTACTACAGATTCCTGGCTTTATTTACATCTGTGGTCGTCAGACAGACCCGCTATCATGCCGTGTCCAACTACATTACTACAGATTCCTGGCTTTATTTACATCTGTGGTCGTCAGACAGACCCGCTATCAGGCCGTGTTGAACTACATTACTACAGATTCCTGGCTTTATTTACATCTGTGGTCGTCAGACAGACCCGCTATCATGCCGTGTCCAACTACATTACTACAGATTCCTGGCTTTATTTACATCTGTAGTCACCAGACAGACCCGCTATCATGCCGTGTCCAACTACATTACTACAGATTCCTGGCTTTATTTACATCTGTGGTCGTCAGACAGACCCGCTATCAGGCCGTGTTGAACTACATTACTACAGATTCCTGGCTTTATTTACATCTGTGGTCGTCAGACAGACCCGCTATCATGCCGTGTCCAACTACATTACTACAGATTCCTGGCTTTATTTACATCTGTAGTCACCAGACAGACCCGCTATCAGGCCGTGTCCAACTACATTACTACAGATTCCTGGCTTTATTTACATCTGTAGTCACCAGACAGACCCGCTATCAGGCCGTGTCCAACTACATTACTACAGATTCCTGGCTTTATTTACATCTGTGGTCGTCAGACAGACCCGCTATCAGGCCGTGTCCAACTACATTACTACAGATTCCTGGCTTTATTTACATCTGTAGTCACCAGACAGACCCGCTATCAGGCCGTGTCCAACTACATTACTACAGATTCCTGGCTTTATTTACATCTGTGGTCGTCAGACAGACCCGCTATCAGGCCGTGTTGAACTACATTACTACAGATTCCTGGCTTTATTTACATCTGTAGTCACCAGACAGACCCGCTATCAGGCCGTGTCCAACTACATTACTACAGATTCCTGGCTTTATTTACATCTGTGGTCGTCAGACAGACCCGCTATCAGGCCGTGTCCAACTACATTACTACACATTTCGTGTACGATCACTCAGTGCAGTGAAGGAAGGGGCGGATCAGTTGTGTGTAGATGTGGGGGGGCGTTGGGGGGGGGGGGACCTTTATGTCTGGGACATTTTACAACCACCACACTCTCCACACGGCAAGCGCTGTTCTACTGGCCAAAAATCACACACCAGGAAAGTGGGGGAAGGGGGGGGGGGGAGCTTTCTACCATTCCACTATCCCCAAAAGTCAGACAACCCAGGACAGTCGGTTTAGGAGGGAGGAGGGGGGGGGGGTGAGGTTAGAGTGTCAAAGGGCTCTCAAAGGGTGAGTGGGGGTGGGGGAAAATGTTCCAATATCTCCAAGGGTGACTGTTTTTTTCACGCCATGTAGGAGATTGGGGGGGGAGGGGGTCTCTGGAAGCCTTAAAAACACCCCCGTTCCCCCCCCCCCCCCACCCCACCTTTGCCCCGCTCCTGAAATTGGCGAATGATTTGCGTCAGAGGTAGATAACAGACCATCTTTACTGTTTTATCTTGTGTCACCTTTCACACCAAGTGTTGTTGTCTGTACCGCTTTATCTTGTGTCAACCTTCAGCTGTGGTCTATGTCACACCATGCCGGCGTTGTACTGCAGCCATCTTGCTCAGACTTGTGTCGTGAATAGTTATTGAGGAGTTTGGCCGTAAGTGGCGTGTAAAGTGATATAAAGGATTCTTATAAACAGTAAAGGGAAACCACCCACAGCGATGACCAGGATTATCTACCTCGTTCTCCCCATGGCGCTCAGCGTGTCTGGTGAGTCAAGTGGGTTAAACATTAACACAGTATGGGGGCATGCTGGAAAATGGAATTTAACAAAATGATGAGGATGATTAATAATAATAATAATAATAATAATAATAATAATAATAATAATAACAATAATAGTTATAATAACAACAAAATAATGAATCTAACAAAGAGCTAAATGCAATTTGGATTTGTATTAATCATGAACAAAAATTATGATGCTGATAATGATATAATAATTATTTAATAAATATAAGAAAGCGCTGAATGTAATTTCAAAATCTACTCTCAGAGTTCGAGCGCGCGCGCACGCGCGCGCGCGCGCACACACACACACACACACACACACACACACACACACACACACACACACACACACACACACACAATGACGCATAGTAGTACGATGATTTCGGGATTAATGATGAGATGAGTGTTGAGATGGGGAATCGGGGGGACTTCAAGATGGGTGTGACATGCTCAGTCTTACGGATGCATTGTTCTGAATCTTTTGGAGGCGATCAATGAGGTACTGAGGGCAGCCACAAAGCAAAGAGTTACAATAATCTAGCTTGGACAGCACAAAATAAATGCACAAGCTAGTGTTTTAATTGCTTCACGGTGAGCAGGTGACGAACTGAACTAATGCGACGAAGTGCCAGATAAGCTGATCTACACACTGCACTGACATGCTGTGACATACATAGCCCGTAGACCACACCGGAGCAACAGTTCCAACAGTACTTTATTCACGCGATGCAATCTCAGCACAATGCATCCACAAATGCATCCACACTTTGGTACACTATCTCTAAACAATGCATCCACAATTTTGATTCACTGAGTCTCCGATACAATGCACCCGCAGTTTTGATACACTGTGTCTCTCATACAATGCACGCATATATCTAACACCCTCTTTTATACTATTACAGATTTCCAGGGGGAACAAATCCCGCAAATTACACAACACAACAAATCAGAAGAGAAAACGTAACCAAGACTCATTAATATTCACAAAAAAGAACACTAGATCTATTTACAAAACTAACATCTAGGCGCATTTCGTAAATGTTGCCACATGTAGCCAACATGTGTACCACAAAACTTTGACTTCATTTTTCAGGTCACTAGAACAATCCCGCCTTTTCCTGAACCTTCCAGGTTAATCTAGGTCGGACTTTGCAACAAGTTAGCGAAATTTTAGCTACACAACAAAAATCGATCGGAATTTTGCCTGCAAAAGAAAGACACGCCATACTAAAAAGGTCACGTGATTGTGATCTACAGTAACTCAAATGAACATCGGATCTTTCACGTGATCAACACACACATGCTTTAACTCATTCTAGCCCAAGACCGAAATCCCTCAATGTTGCCGTTGTTCTCTGAAGACTGCATTGCAGTGCAGGACACAGATCGACCATGATAGTTCAAGGGTGATGCCAGAATAGCTATCATGAACTATCATGGTCGATCCATATCTTGCTGTGATGTGTCTGGGGTAGAATGAGTTAAACATAACAACACAATCACAAACGTAGCACTTGGTGTCCGTTACTGACCGCCGCCGTACCGAGGATCCCTCCGTTTCACATGCTGTGCCTTTAATTCCCGTCTTTAAGTGAGCACCGCGCTACAGTGGGGATCGTCTGCGGCCATGCCAGACAACTCCACCGTCCACGCCCGAGCTGGAGACAACGTGACCTTACCGTGGAGCTACCACACTGACGCTGCTGAACACGTTAACAATGTCGAGTGGTACTTTCAATCTGCAGGTGGGTTGGATGATGGATGGATGGATGGATGGATGGATGGATGGATGGATGGATGGATGGATGGATGGGTGGATGGATGGATGGATGGATGGATGGATGGATGGATGGATGGATGGATCATTTAGGCATTGAACCGTCTGTGTTGGGTTACTTCGAAGGTTTCATCGTGGTGTTGTAGTCAGATGAAGACCAACACGCGGAGGTCTGATAATCAGCTTCAGAGGACTACAAACCACGATGTAACCCGAGAAGTAACCCAACACAGACGGTTCAATGCCATTGTCGTTCAGTCTAAATTACGCACTATTTGAAGCCTCGAATGTGTGTCTGACCCCCGGAGTAAAACGCCAAATCTGAAAGTCAGACTGAATTTTCTAGAAATACACAGCGGCCGCGATTCTTTATGCATATCATAGATTCCTAAATGGGTGTTTAGGTGATACTGAGAATCTCACTCGAGTGGTTTTAAAATCTAATCCTACGAGCGAAAGGAAAAGGTTTAAAGACCACGAGAGTGAGATTCTCAGTATCACCTAAACACCGATGTAAGATTCTATGTCATACTCACCTTTCTCTTGGCTTGAATCCGATGTGAGCTGGCTTTCGGCACACTCCTATAGTCACAACAAAGCCGCCATTGTGTCTTGGCATAATCTTGACGTCATTTATTTTGTAATGTGGTGCCATATTTGGGATGCCAGACAAATGTTCCTAGGTAATAATGTAATCGCGCACTTCATGACGCCAGAATGCCAGTCTTCACTGATGAAATGATGTCATTGCACGTGAGCTGAAAGTAGGTCAAGTTTCAACATCGCGTGTACCCGTACATTTTCGTAGACCGGACTTTCTACAAGACAGTTGTGTGCACACTTGGCCGTTTACGCAGCACAGCTGTATCATCAGTCGCACACGTGTTATCAAGCGTGTGTGATACAGTTATTCCTACTTAACTCATTCTAGCCCAAGACCGAAATCCCCAATGTTGCCGTTGTCCTCTGTTACGATTGTGGTTGTGTTATCCTGTGAGAGCGTGCGTGTGTTATTCGTAGGTAACGATCTGATGTTTATTTGAGCTTTCACGGTTACGATTCACGTGCCTGTTTATTAAGATTTTCTTTTATTCGTGAGTAGAGCCGATTTCGTTTTGTTAAGTTTAGTCCGGAACGTTCTAGAAAGGTCGCACTGTCTAGTGACATCGTAAGTGTCACGTCGGGTAGTTGGTAACACTTCGCTACATTTTTCGCTATTTTTTGTTTTCCTGTGCGCGTGGATTGAGCAGCCTTTATTTTGTTTTGGGAATGTTCTCGTACATTTTTGAGCTATCATGGAACGTGGTGATAGGGCTACCATACTTTTATGTGACTTAATTATACGCTAGAATTTAGCTGGACAAGGAGCTTGGCAGCAGGCTGGCAAAAGCGAACAGCGCTTTCGGGCGACTTTTCAAGCGGGTGTGGCACAATCAACAGCTGAAAACAGGCACCAAGATCAGCGTGTACAGAGCTGTGGTCCTCACCACCCTGCTGTATGGTTCCGAGTCCTGGGCCCTCTACCGCAGCCAACTACGACTCCTCGAACGCTTCCACCAGCGCTGCCTGCGTACCATCCTGGGCATTCACTGGAGTGACTATGTCACCAACGTCGAGGTCCTTGAACAGGCTGAAACTGTGAGCATCGAGGCTTTGCTGCTGCGGACACAGCTCCGCTGGGCGGGGCATGTCTCCAGGATGGAGGATCATCGCCTACCAAAGATCACCCTGTTCGGCGAGCTTGCTACTGGACACCGTGACAGAGGGGCACCAAAGAAGAGATACAAAGACTGTCTCAAGAAGTCACTTAGTGCCTGCCAAATCGACCACCACCAGTGGTCCTCGCTTGCTGTGGACCGTGACACCTGGCGCTCCACCATTTACAAGGCAGCTGTCTCCTTTGAGGACTCTCACAGAGCTAGCCTTAAGGACAAGCGGCTCAGGAGAAAAAACAGAGATGCCGCAGCTCAGAACCCTGGCCATACCTTCCCCTGCAGCCACTGTGGTCGAACCTGCCTGTCTCGGATTGGCCTCCGCAGCCACGAACAAGCCTGCAGACGTCGTGGGCAACTCCTATAAAATCTTCGTTCGCGAAGTCAAGCCAAGAGATAGAGAGATAGAATTTAGAGCTGAAGTAAGCAGCCGAGTTTTTGTAGCCTGTTATAGTACTTCTGGAAAGTTTATTTTAATGAGCTTCGGCTGCGTGTTTCGTTCTGATTGGTTGCGTTGTATGATTTCCGTAGACGATTCTAGATTTTCGTAGTATTTATAAGGAGGGCGCTGGGAAAGCCCGTTGGTACATTGTCTTGCTTTGTCAGTTGTAGAGACACGTAGTTTATCGGGAGAGACGCTGTGTATGAGAAACTTTGTGTCGCAGTGTGGACATTGCAGAAGAGACTTTGTATCAGTAGTTTGTGCATTTAAAAGTGCATTACTGTGCGGATATCGCATCGCTGAATTAAATATTGTTGGAACTGTTACTCCAGTATTGTCTACATCCTTAAGCCACGTGTGACTGGTTGCAGCTGAACGAGGTTTACTTTAAAGAACTCTACGTGTGTGTGTTAGTGTGTTTATCAATCTTCGACTACATCTTCTCCACGTAACATTTTGGCGACCCCGACGAGAGATCTTCAGTTGGTTCAGTGGAAAGGGTAGCAGGAGAAAACAGCCAGCAGTGAAAAGCAGAGATGGCGACATCGGAAATGGCGACATTCCTGAAAATTGGAAAGGAATGTGGACTCGAATGAGCTCAACTCCTTGAGTTTGTAAAGGAGAGAGAAGAGAAAGAAGAAAAGAGACGAGAGAAAGAAGAAAAGGAGAGATTGGAGAGAGAAGAAAAAGAAGAAAAGAAACGAGAGAAAGAAGAAAAGGAGAGACTGGAAAGAGAAGAAAGAGCCAAAGAGCGTGAAATTAGGAAACTCGAAATTCAAGCAGAAGAGGCGTAGAGGCAGCGACAACACGAAATTCATCTGAAGCAGATGGAGATAGAGGCACAGAGCCAGAGAACTAATGAAGCAACAGCATTAGCGAGCAGATAACGAACAGCCCGTGTGCCAAAACTTCCACCTTTCATTGAAAATTCAGATAAGGTGGACGCTTATCTGGAGAGATTCGAGCGCTTCGCAAATAGCAACAATTGGAAACAAGAGACTTGGGCTGTTAAACTGAACGCACTTCTAACTGGCAAAGCGCTTGAATTTTACACCGGCTTACCAAGAGAAGAAGCCGAAGATTATACACAATTGAAAGCCGCCCTGCTGAGACTTTACTGAAGAAGGTTACAGGCGACGATTTCGGAACTGCAAGCCTGAAGAAGGAGAAACACCCGGCCTATTCATTGAGAGAATTAGAAGCTACCTGGAGAAATGGATAGAGCTGGCTGGTTTAAACAGAGAGTACCAGGACTTGTGTGACCTCATCATCAAAGAACAAGTTTTCAGCACATGTTCTAAGGACCTGGCCGCCCACCTCAGAGAGCAAAAAGACCAGTCACTAAAGGCCCTGGCCGACTTCGCTCAAAGATACCTTGACGCTCACAACATGAAGTTCGGGTCCAGTAAGCCACAGGGTGTGTCTGCACCAGCAGAGGAAATCCACAATGTCAGAGACACCCCGAGATACAAGCCGGTGGAGAACCTGACATGTTTTCTCTGTGGAAAGAAAGGTCACAAAGCGATACGGTGTCCTTCTAAAGATGTTTCCCGAGGCGACAACATCAGAAGATCCAACCAAGATCGTGGGATAGCAGGCAGAAGCAGTACCACGTCTCAACACAGAGCTGCCGCTGTATTAGCCAATGACGTGACGTCATCCAAGGACTTTGAGTCTAGAGAAACGCGAGTGACACCAGAGCTGATTGAATCTTTCAAAAAGAATGGACGCATCCCAGTAGGAGATGGGGCTACATTTTTACCAGTCTCAAACATCGCGCTGCCTGAGAATGAAGTGCCGAACATGCCAGTGGTGTCAGGATTCGTCGGCGACACGCCAGTGAGAGTGTTGAGAGACACTGGTTGTAGCTGCATCATCGTGAGAGAGGACCTAGTAGCTGAAGACCAGAAGCTACAGGAGTGGACCACCCTCATTTTGGCTGACGGAACTGTAAGGATTATCCCCCTTGCCAAAGTCAGTGTCGACACCCCATACTTGACAGGAGAGGTGAAGGCGTTGTGCGTGAAGACACCAGTCTACGACCTCATCATCGGAAACATTGATGGTGCCAGAAACGCAGACGATCCAGATCCAGAGTGGAGACCTGAAATATGTTCTGTTACCACGAGAAGTCAAGCAAAGAAGAGTCATCAGACCATCCCTCTTAAAGTGGCGGACAACATGGAAGCAGCTGCCGTGAATAGGGACAGGCTGGTGGAGCTACAGAGAGGTCAAGACAAACCAAAATTGGCGGAATCGGTGCGTCTTGCTGATGACGAAAGACTAGACGACGAGAACCTGTTTGACCTTAATGAACTCCGACACAAAGAGGATGTAGAAAATATCCAGTTCGGTCAGAATCTGACCCAGACTCAACGTGAAGAACTGCGCGTCCTGACTCAAGAGTTCGAGCATCGGTTTACACCTGACCCAGGGACAACAGACACCATCCAGCACGAGGTAAACCTGACGTCAAACGAGCCAGTTCGCAGCAAACCTTATCGTCTTCCTTATAACACGAGGGAAGAATTGAAAAAGGATATCAAGGAAATGCTGAGTCTGAATGTCATCAGAGAGTCCAAGTCACCATATGCGTCCCCAGTTGTCATCGTGAAGAAACCGGATGGATCCAACCGAGTTTGTGTGGACTATCGCAGACTCAATAAACTAACAATCTTTGATCCAGAGCCTATGCCTACAGCGGAAGAACTGTTCCAGAAGGTCAGTGGAGACCGATTTTTCTCCAAAATTGACCTAAGCAAAGGGTATTGGCAAATCAAGGTTGCAGAAAAAGATATCCCCAAGACAGCGTTCGTCACACCCGACGGTCATTGGTAGTTCCTGAAGATGCCTTTTGGTATGGTGAACAGTGGTGCCACATTGAAGAGAGGACTGGAAAAGATCCTAGAAGATATGCAAAATGTGGTCTTTTACTGGGATGACATTTTGATCCATACCAAAACTTGGGGGGACCACCTCAAAGCCCTCCGAGAACTGTTACAAAGACTGTCAGATGCGAATTTCACCATCCGTCCAAGCAAGTGTATTCTTGGGGCTGACAACATAGACTTCATTGGACATAACTTGAGCGAAGGTTTAAAGGGGCTACACGACACCAACGTGCAGAAGATCAGGGATGCCCCGCGACTTACGACCAAGACGCAAGTCCGCTCATTTATGGGCTTGGCGAACTACTACCGGGAGTTCATACCAAACTTTGCGGCAGTCACAGCACCCCTGACTGATTTGCTGAGGAAAGGACAACCTAACATAGTGAAGTGGGAGGATGCCCAAGAGCGAGCATTCCAGGCGGTTCGAGACATCCTAACCGAGAAGCCTGTTCTACACCTTCCTGACCCGTTGAAAACGTTCTTCCTGAGAAAAGACGCCTCCAACAAAGGAGTAGGTGCAGTCTTGATGCAAGAAGATAACGGAAAACTCCACCCAGTGAGCTACGCCAGCAAAATGTTGACCAGAGCTGAGAGAAACTACTCGACCATTGAGAAGGAGTGCCTAGCCATCATCTGGGGAGTAAGGCAATTCGAACTGTACCTTCTGGGAGTGCCATTTGTTCTCCAAACAGACCATCAGCCCTTGAACTATCTAAACTCTGCAAAGTTTACAAATTCTCGTATTATGAGATGGGCGATGTTCTTGCAGAATTTTGACATTAAACTACAGTCTATCAAGGGTTCGCAGAATTTTGGAGCAGATTACCTGAGCAGAGCAGTTTAAATGAACATTTCTGTGTCCAGAACATTTGTACGAAACATTTCAATGCTCAGGACTGTTTACAGGAACTGTGAGACGGTTATTTTAATTTGATTTTGATGTGAAATTATATTTGTTTAGGGTTTTGTGCAGGTTTACACAGCCACAACCGTATTTTTTTTAATTTGAGAAGAAATTTTTGTGAAAATTCATTCTTAAGAGGGGGGTAATCTTACGATTGTGGTTGTGTTATCCTGTGAGAGCGTGCGTGTGTTATTCGTAGGTAACGATCTGATGTTTATTTGAGCTTTCACGGTTACGTTTCACGTGCCTGTTTAGTAAGATTTTCTTTTATTCGTGAGTAGAGCCGATTTCGTTTTGTTAAGTTTAGTCCGGAACGTTCTAGAAAGGTCGCACTGTCTAGTGACATCGTAAGTGTCACGTCGGGTAGTTGGTAACACTTCGCTACATATTTCGCTATTTTTTGTTTTCCTGTGCGCGTGGATTGAGCAGCCTTTATTTTGTTTTGGGAATGTTCTCGTACCTTTTTGAGCTATCATGGAACGTGGTTATAGGGCTACCATACTTTTATGTGACTTAATTATACGCTAGAATTTAGAGCTGAAGTAAGCAGCCGAGTTTTGTAGCCTGTTATAGTATTTCTGGAAAGTTTATTTTAATGAGCTTCGGCTGCGTGTTTCGTTCTGATTGGTTGCGTTGTATGATTTCCGTAGACGATTCTAGATTTTCGTAGTATTTATAAGGAGGGCGCTGGGAAAGCCCGTTGGTACATTGTCTTGCTTTGTCAGTTGTAGAGACACGTAGTTTATTGGGAGAGACGCTGTGTATGAGAAACTTTTTGTCGCAGTATGGACATTGCAGACGAGACTTTGTATCAGTAGTTTGTGCATTTAAAAGTGCATTACTGTGTGGATATCGCATCGCTGAATTAAATATTGTTGGAACTGTTACTCCAGTATTGTCTACATCCTTAAGCCACGTGTGACGGATTGCAGCTGAACGAGGTTTACTTTAAAGAACTCTACGTGTGTGTGTCTAGTGTGTTTATCATACTTCGACTACAACTTCACCACGTAACATCCTCTGAAGACTGCATTGCAGTGCAGGACACAGATCGACCATGACAGTTCAAGGGTGATGCCAGAATATCTTGGCGCCCATAGGCGCCAAGCTATTCTGGCATCACCCTTTAACTATTATGGTCGATTCTTATCTTGCTGTGGTGTGTCTGGGGCAGAAGGAGTTAAAGGTAGCAAAGCAGGAGGTGTGTAAGGAAATAGGCTGCCAGTCGAGCAATGTGCGTGATTTTTGCTGCTGGGATTTCAAAAGTTTACCAGCGGTGCTGCTTCTAAGCAGCCAGTGACAATTCCAGCATCTGTAGCAAGGAAGTACGGACTTTTCTCACTGGGTTCAAGTGACAGAACTTCTAAATTTTGAACGCAGGACTTCGTGGCAAGCGACTGGATATTCGGTAGGTCTGATTTCGCACATGAAGCATGTATTGTTGGCATCTTTCGCCAACCAGTACCGGAGCTCAAACACGTGTGAGTGTGTGGAGGGGTCTGCCGGGTTGGACCCTTGGCGCCTGTAGGCGACAAGCTAATCTGGCACAAACCTGTGCACGCAATCGCGCACGCGCACATGTGTGTTTGTGTGTATGTGTGTGTGTGTGTGTGTGTGTGTGTGTGTGTGTGTGTGTGTGTGTGTGTGTGTGTGGTGTGTGTGTGTGTGGATAAGAGAGAGATTTTGTGTACGTTATTTTTGTTTTGTAGTGTGTTGCAAGGACAAAAAAATGAAACACGATGGGATGAACCATAAACCACAAAGTCGCTGTCAAGGGACTCTACCTTTTGTCTTTGACCTGATTCTGGCGTTGAAATATCTCCTATTGCCGAAAATGCCTCGCACATCTGCCAATGCGTCAAAGAGCTGTATTAGGGGCGCTGTGCATATGCGTCATTGATTTGTCAAACTTCATTTGTCATGACGTATTTTTGTTTTGTTTTATTTGTTTTTACGTAATTTATATTGTACGTGGTATGAGTTTCACTTTCGCTTCAAGACTCGAAAAAATGGTGGCAAAAATAGAATTTCACGGTACAATTTCAGTCTTGCTATAATTTGTGTGAAATCAGGTTGACATAACCTAGGTACATGCTATACGTGGTACATTTGTGTGCTCTTCTGAAAGATGTGTGTACGTGTGCCTGCATGCCCGCGCATGCTCAAAACATTTCCAGGAAGCATAAATCTATGCCTCTTGGAGATGCGCGCATGTGTGTGTGTGTGAGGGAGAGAGAGAGAGAGCGAGAGAGATAGACGTCATATACAGAGTATTGGGTCAATGTCTGCGTTGTGACTTGCTTTTTTTTTTTTTTTACGTCACCGCCACTGTCTGACTTTCCAGAAGTCAAGGTTTTTTACTGTTTTGATTTTTGTCTGAAAAGAATTAATTTTAACTGAAGAAGTTGAAAGGGTACAAAGCTGGCTAACGAACTCATCCAATGTCTTTCTCCAAACTAGCTAAATGCAAAATACAAAGTAAAAATTACAATAATTACGGACTATAATCTGGGTCAACCGACTTTCTATAAACGGTCTTTTATGTCTTCAATGAGACATCCAGTTAATATGCTCGGAGGCTCTCTTAGCCACCCATTCAGTAAAGTATTGCTGCCAAGTTTCAAGCTTATGCGTAAAGCAGTATCTGAGATTTTCGTGTCCACACACACACACACACACACACACACACACACACACACACACACACACGCACACACACACACACACACACACACACACACACACACACACACACACACACACACACACGCACACACACACACACGACTTTTTCACACACACGCGCGGACTTTTTCACCAAGTAACTAGACATGACGTAAATTTCATCTTGTTACTTCAGTCGTCATATGCTTAGGCCTGCCCGCCTTTGACATCATGGACATGCTATTAAATTCGCCCCACCGCGACCCATCCTAAAAGTTCCTTTTATAATAGAAGGGACTTAAAATGTTCTACGCAACTATTCATTTATCATTCTAAAATAAATTTAATTTCATTTCATTTCATTTCATTCAACAATGACTCGATCTTTTAAAAAATGAAATGTCATAGATCTTTCACAATTTTTTTTATTTATTTCATTTTTCTCTTATTGCACGAGTGGCAACTGACTTTCCTTTCTAAACAACGTATGTGTTGACAAGCACAATGAAAGGTTTCAAGCTGTCTCAGTTCAGAGTTTGAATTGCGACATATTTGTGTAGAACTTGAGTAGTGTGTTCACTGCTTGAGACATGCCGAAAAAAAGGTACATTTCTTTTATTTCCCTATCGTCTACCACCATTTGATGTTTGTGTTTTCCGGTTATTTATGATGTAAGTTGCCGGACAACCCTGATCTAAGCGTTCAGACGAAAGACCTAGGACAGATTCGTGCGCGATACTATAACTGCGGATTGGCCAGCTGATTAAAAATTGCAGGTACGGCAATGGTTCTAGGAGGCAGGCATTGGGGGCGATTTTTAGATGCTGACCAATCACAATGTTGGAAAATGGAGTGACTGAACGACAATAGGGCATTGAACCCCTTGCGATTTTTAGGTGCTGACCAATAACAATGTCGGAAATCGAGTGACTAAACGACAATGCATGTTGGTTATATTTGCTCAGCTACGATCATGGGTACATATGATACCATCTTTCCAAACAAACCTCCAGTATGACCACTAAATTAATCTAGGGCCTTTTTGTTCTTCCTATTTAAAAAACAGGAACAACTTTGAAATGGGGCTCTTATTATAGGCCCTCTTATTTTCCCAAGGTCAAGGTCAGTCGAGAAATGATATAGCTTCAAACAGTCATAATTCTGGTACTGCAGGCAATAGGCAGTGCAATGCAACTAATAAAATAGTGACACGAATACTGTTAATGTTTGGCCTCTATTCAACACGTGTTGTACCCACGGTCGGAGATGAGCACATAGGCCAGCAGAGAATGCTGTAACGTCTTCCAACTTTGGTGTTACAGGTCATGCACAAGTGTTGATCGCCACTTCCGTCGACGGCAACTTTCTGGTCAGTCCCTCTACCACACACCACCTGCAGTTTTTGCCCAACGCGGGCCTGAAGGTGATTCACGTGACACCTCACGACAGCGGCGTCTACAGCGTGCACGTCGTGGTCAACCTCCATGGCTCCCTCGTCACCCACACACAGAGGGTCGTTCTGCAAATAGCTGGTCAGTCAATTAGTCAGTCAGTCAGTTAGCCAGGACGTCCGTATGCAAGTCAGTTAGTTATTGTTCAGTCCCCATGGCTTTATTCCCATGAACTAACAGCGCGTCATTCAGCAAAGTGGTCGTCACCCCAGTGTGCAAAAGGTCTTTGTGCCGACGGCTGCTGCTGCTGGCCGGCGCCCATATGGGCGCGGGCCAGCAGCAGCAGCCGTCGGCCGGAGACCCTTTGCACACTGGGTAGATACATCGATCCAGCTTGTCCTATACATCCGCGTGTTTGTTCACGAGGAGAAAAGACTGGCTGATATACAGAAGGCAATGGCAAGTTGACCAGACAAGTCCAGACAGGGCGCGTGGGTTTGTTCACGAGGAGAAAAGACTGGCTGATATACAGAAGGCAATGGCAAGTTGACCAGACAAGTCCAGACAGGTCGCGTGTGTTTGTTCACGAGGAGAAAAGACTGGCTGATATACAGAAGGCAATGGCAAGTTGACCAGACAAGTCCAGACAGGTCGCGTGGCTGACGGACAGCTGCAGGGCCTGTGTAAGTGGGTTACGAGCACAGGCATGGTTCCTGTTATTGTAGGACGGGTAGTCGTAGTTATACAGGTTCAATAATAATATTCACGCACTCACTCACCCACCCATCAATCCACAGACCCACCCACCCACCCAGCCACCCAGCCACCCAGCTGGGTCGATCCTCTGCCTTCCGTGGGCCATGGGAGCTCTGGTGTTTGGAGGTCTGTCCACTCCGTAATGTTGTTGAACCAGTGTTTCTTCTGCCTGTCTCTGTGTCTGCCTCCCTCCGGGGTTCTGTGCAAGCTTCTTTTGGAGAGGGTGTTGTGTCGTGCGGTGTGGTCAAACCACATCAGCTTCCTCCCTTTCACAAGGAGAGTTGTGTGTCGATTTTAAGAAGGCGTTTGACAGGTGTGGCATGATGGACTCTGGCAAGTTCTCATAAACGTTTGCACTGAGAAAGGCCTAACCCAAGTCTTTCAGGCCTTGTGCAATACTCCAAGCAGTGCAGTTTTCCACAACAAGATAGTAGATTTCATTTAAACACACAGTCGGCGTCTGACAGGGCTGTCTGCTGTTCCCTGTCATATTCAGCCTGTTTCTGGACAAAACAGTGCGTAAACCACTTGAAGACCTCAAAACCACTATCTCCATCACGAGTAGGTCCATCGACCACCTTTGATTTGCCGATGATACCGACCTTCTTGCAAGCAGCCACAGCGAATTTGTTTAGTTAGTTGGGTTTAACGCCGAGCAGGCGACTAAGGCCATCTCACGGCTGCAACAGAGAGCTACAAGAGCCGGCCGACAGACTGACCAGTACAGCAGGGGCGTGTGGTACGGAGGTCAGTGCTGAGAACAGCTAGGTGGTGGTTAACAGCACAAAGTCAACGCAAACATCACCTTGAATGGCCATGAACTTGAAGAAGTAGATACCTTTAACCCCTTAACTCATTCGAGACGTGCCCCCTCCGGAATAGCGGCTTAAGCCGCGTATCCGAAGGGGGCACGTCTCGAATGACTAAATGCCACAGATATCGTTACCCCGTGCATTGCCGAAAAACTGTTGTGAGATGGCCTTAGTTTCTTGCTCGGCGTTACAACCTAATAACTAACTAACTGCTGAGAAAATCTGAACATGGCCCAAACGCAAGATTCATAGATCCTGGTGAGCCCCGTAAACCTGATGAGCCCCCTGTAAGTGTATTGTATTTCTGAAAACTTCTTAAGTCAACGACCAAAAGCCAGAATCGTCCAAGGAACATGAATACAAATTGGTCTCAGCAAGAGACATAGATCCTCATGAGCCCCCGCGGCTGCCGGGGCTCATGAAGATCTATGCCTCTTGGATTTTTGCCACGTTCAGGTTTTCTCCGCAGTCATCGGGTTAAATATCTGGCTGCCAGAATCACCAAAGATGGCCGATCATTAACAAGAATTAAAATCAGAACTGCGCTGGCAACCGCAGCAATGTCAAACTCAGAAAGATCTGAACAAACAAAAACATCAGCTTTACGTCGTCACTCAGAAAGATCTGAACAAACAAAAACATCAGCTTTACGTCGTCACTCAGAAATATCTGAACAAACAAAACATCAGCTTTACGTCATACCTCAGAAAGATCTGAACAAACAAAACATCAGCTTTACGTCATCACTCAGAAAGATCTAACAAACAAAACAGCAGCTTGACGTCATCACTCAGAAAGATCTGAATAAACAAACCATCAGCTTTACGCCATCACTCAGAAAGATCTGAACAAACAAAAACATCAGCTTTACGTCAACACTGAGACTTGACAGAGCCCTGGTCATCGCCATCCTGCTCTGTGGCTGTGACAAACAAACCAAACAAAAGCTAAGCAATTCTGCATTTAATATATATATATATATATATATATATATATATATATATATATATATATATATATATATATATATATATATATATATATATATATATATATATATATATATATATATATATATATATATATATATATATATATATATATATATATATATTAAATGCAGAATTGCTTAGCTTTTGTTTGGCCAATATGTATCATGATGTATTTATATTTGATTAGTTTCGTTATCATGTCCTACTTGTGTTTTTATAGTGCTATGAGACAAAGGAAACTTTCCATTTTATTCATGTCGTTTAACTCCTTGTACCCCAGACACACCACAGCAAGATAAGGATCAAGCTATTCTGGCATCAGCCTTGAACTATCATGGTCGATCTGTGTCCTGCACTGCAATGCAGTCTTCAGAGGACAGCGGCAACATTTGGGGATTTCGGTCTTGGGGTGCACGGAGTTAATGGACAATGCAGTGTATGCCCATTCATAAAAAAAAACAGCACTTCTTCATATAATTTACGAACGCAAACTTTTTAATAGTTTGCGTTCGTAAATTATATGAAGAAGGTTGTTATTGTTGTTGTTGTTGTTGTGACTTGCTATTGCTCGCTGTCTACCAGCTCAGGCAGGGCCTGCCAACTGTCAAGGGATCCACGGTGCAAGCGGTGTGTACACAGTGTATCCCAGCGGTACAGCCGTTGTAGTCTACTGTGACCAGACAACAGACCACGGGGGATGGACAGTAAGTAGTGTGTGTTTGGCCAGGTCAGACTCAACAATGACCTCTCAGAACCATTCCCTATTATCAACGGCGTAAAGCAGGGCTGCGTGCTGGCACCGACCCTCTTCACCATCTTTTTTAGCATGATGTTGAAGCAGGCCACAGTGGACCTCGATGATGACGATGCAGTGTACATCAGGTATCGTCTCGATGGCAGCCTGTTCAACCTCAGACGACTGCAGGCCCACACGAAAACCCTAGACCAACTGATTCGTGAGCTGCTTTTTGCTGATGATGATGCCCTCGTTGCACACACAGAGAGAGCCCTGCAGCGCATCACGTCTTGCTTCGCAGATGCTGCCCAGCTCTTTGGACTCGAGGTCAGTCTGAAAAAGACAGAGGTCCTCCATCAGCCGGCACCCAAGACAGTGTATCGCCCTCCTCATATCACCATTGGCGAGTCCGAACTAAAGTCAGTGCACCAGTTTACTTACCTTGGCTGCATTATCACATCGGACGCCAAGCTGGACAAGGAGCTTGACAGCAGGCTGGCAAAAGCGAACAGCGCTTTCGGGCGACTTTTCAAGCGGGTGTGGCACAATCAACAGCTGAAAACAGGCCCCAAGATCAGCGTGTACAGAGCTGTGGTCCTCACCACCCTGCTGTATGGTTCCGAGTCCTGGGCCCTCTACCGCAGCCAACTACGACTCCTCGAACGCTTCCACCAGCGCTGCCTGCGTACCATCCTGGGCATTCACTGGAGTGACTATGTCACCAACGTCGAGGTCCTTGAACAGGCTGAAACTGTGAGCATCGAGGCTTTGCTGCTGCGGACACAGCTCCGCTGGGCAGGGCATGTCTCCAGGATGGAGGATCATCGCCTACCAAAGATCACCCTGTTCGGCGAGCTTGCTACTGGACACCGTGACAGAGGGGCACCAAAGAAGAGATACAAAGACTGTCTCAAGAAGTCACTTATGCCTGCCAAATCGACCACCACCAGTGGTCTTCGCTTGCTGCGGACCGTGACACCTGGCGCTCCACCATTTACAAGGCAGCTGTCTCCTTTGAGGACTCTCACAGAGCTAGCCTTAAGGACAAGCGGCTCAGGAGAAAAAACAGAGATGCCGCAGCTCAGAACCCTGGCCATACCTTCCCCTGCAGCCACTGCGGTCGAACCTGCCTGTCTCGGATTGGCCTCCGCAGCCACGAACAAGCCTGCAGACGTCGTGGGCAACTCCTATAAAATCTTCGTTCGCGAAGTCAAGCCAAGAGTGTGTGTTTACACAGTGTATCCCAGCGGTACAGCGGTTGTAGTCTACTGTGACCAGACGAGAGACCACGGGAGGTGGACAGTAAGTAGTGTGTCTTTACACAGTGTATCCCAGCGGTAAGTCATTGTAGTCTACTGTGACCAGACTACAGACCACGGGGGATGGACAGTAAGTAGTGTGTGTTTACACAGTGTATCCCAGCGGTAAGTCATTGTAGTCTACTGCGACCAGACTACAGACCAAGGGGGTGGACAGTAAGTACTGTGCCTGTGCCTGCGCTGTAGTCGAGGTTGCTGTACCCCACGATTTCTTAACCCCTTCACTGCCGAGAAAAGTGAACGCGATCCATCTGCAAGAGGCACAGATCCTCATGAGCCCCCGCGACAGAGTGAGAGAGGCTGAGCGAGAGTGTCAGTGACTTTGAGTCGGAACTGACAGCAGTATTGACACAACCTTCATTAGCGGTCTGCATCTAACAAGCAAACCTTTCTCGCGTGGAACAGGCATGGCAAAGTCGTGTTCTGTCACGGTGCTAAGATTCCACTAGCGTCTGGTAGCAAAGACACAGGGATGTCCGGTCATCATGGACTGCCTTCAGGCACGGCAAAGTCCTGTTCTGTCACGGTGCTAAGATTCCACTAGCGTCTGGTAGCAAAGACACAGGGATGTCCGGTCATCATGGACTGCCTTCAGGCACGGCAAAGTCCTGTTCTGTCACGGTGCCAAGATTCCACTAGCGTCTGGTAGCAGAGACACAGGGATGTCCGGTCATCATGGACTGCCTTTAGGCATGGCAAAGTCCTGTTCTGTCACAGACGTGCTGTGATAGATTCCACTATCATCTGGTAGCAGGGACACAGGGATGTCCGATGGCAAAGTCCTGTTCTGTCACAGTGCTATGATAGATTCCACTACCATCTGGTAGCAGAGACACAGGGATGTCCGCTCATCATGGACTGCCTTCAGGCACGGCAAAGTCCTGTTCTGTCACGGTGCTATGGCAGATTCCACTAGCATCTGGTAGCAGAGACACAGGGATGTCTGGTCATCATGGACTGCCTTCAGGTAAACGCTGGCATGCTTTTCTGTGTCGTACATCTCGTTGTGATCTCGGTTCATGTGTGATTTAGCGAGGTAACAATTAATGGAGATGTTTTCAGTGTTGGTACATCGATATCATAAGTTTTTGGTTTGCTGCATGGACCCCTGTAGGCCTGTTGGTCAAAGTAACCATTGTACTCCAAAGGCCCGTGAGAGCTCAAAGTAACTATTGTACCCCAAAGGCCCGTGAGAGCTCAAAGTAACCATTATACACCGAAGATTTGACGAATGTCAAAGTAACCATTACACTCCAAAGACCTGTGGGAGATCAAAGTAACCATTATTTTAAGCCGAAGGTCTGGGGAAGGTCAAAGTAACCATTATACCCCACAGGTCTGAGGAAGGTCAAACTAACCAATGTACCCCAACGTTCTGAGGAAGGTCAAACTAACCATTGTACCTGAAAGGTCTGAGGAAGATCAAAGTAACCATTGTACCCAAAAGGTTTGAGGAATGTCAAAGTACATTGCACCCAGAAGGCCTGATTAAGGTCAAAATAACCAATGCAACCCGAAGGCCTTCGGGAGGTCAAAGTAACCATTATTCACCAAAGGTCTGAGGAAGGTCAAATAAAACATTGCAACCCGAAGGCCTTCTGGAGGTCAAAGTAAACAATGTACCCCAAAGGTCTGAGGAAGGTCAAAGTATCCATGGTACCCGAGGACGGGAGACATACACGGGTCTGTGTGACAAATCCCCGCTACCAATACGGTATTGCTTATAATTCCTCCGTCACATTTGTCAAATTATTCACGTCTGTCAACGTGTGCTGCGCGGTCAAATGCGCTAACTGACTTCAATACGTGTTCTCAGCCGGACCTTGGCAGGGCGCATGCGCTAACTGACCTCAAAGCGTGTTCTCAGCCGGACATTGGCAGGGCGCATGCGCTAACTGACCTCAAAGCGTGTTCTCAGCCGGACCTTGGCAGGGCTCATGCGCTAACTGACCTCAGTGCGTGTTCTCAGCCGGACCTTGCCAGGGCGCATGCGCACGCACCCCTCTTGCTGGCAGCTTGTCAATTTCACAAATCAAATTAATCCTTCTACTGCCGAGAAAAAAAATGGAACACGGTTCAACTGCAAGAGACACAGATCCTCATAACCCCCGCGACTGCGGTAAGTTAGTGCGATTATGTTGTAGGGAATTTGAGCCAATGTTACATGCTGTAACTGTAAATAATCAAGTAATGACATGATAATATGTGTCATGACTAAGGTGTCAGACTGTAGTTAGACTGTGACCGTTTTGATATATATTTTATCACTACTTTCTTTGGGGTTCGGTACTTTATCATCAGTTAAGTGGAACCATTAACATATTATTCTTACTCTACATATTACTACTGATCCGTCCCATAAGAGATTGCAGTATCCACTTCTATTCCTTTTATGGGGTATGTGCATTGTTTATGATCATGATCGGGCAAAAGCGAGTTTTATTGTTAGTCGTGCGTGTTTCAAGGAAAACGTCTGTTGAAATTGATTGTTGTCGTCAAAGAAAAGGAACAATAGATGACGTAGTGTTTCGAACTATGCTAAGAAGCGTCATTGGTCAGCGCGTGTTTGTGCTCTTGTGGCGAACAAAGCTGACGAACAAGAGTCAAAAAGGAGCTCGTAGCACGTCACAAAGTGAGCTACATAGACCTCTCTTCGTGGTGTTTGTAGCGAGGTCACATGGTACGGATGATTGGCCATGTGACGTAGGAATGAACACAAATGCGTTTTGTAGCTGGCGTGTGAGAGTGACGCTCAACGTATTTCAGGTACCATGGCGACGGTTGTGATCTGTTGTTATATCCTGAGTTAGACACTAGACCCTGCTATAAACACAATCCTGAGTTTAGACCCTAGATCCTGCTACGAACACAATCCTGAGTTTAGACGTTAGATCCTGCGCTGAACACAATCCTGAGTTTAGACGTTAGATTCTGCTATGAACACAATCATGAGTTTGGACGTTCAATCCTGCTATGAACACAATCCTGAGTTTAGACGTTAGATCCTGCTATGAACACAATCCTGAGTTTAGACGTTAGATCCTGCTATGAACACAATCCAGACCAACATGGGGACTG
Source organism: Semisulcospira habei (assembly GCA_036245525.1). Lineage (NCBI taxonomy): Eukaryota > Metazoa > Mollusca > Gastropoda > Semisulcospiridae > Semisulcospira > Semisulcospira habei. The sequence goes on along the minus strand of BTPG01000003.1, from coordinate 95,519,083 downwards.
TCAATCGTGTAAAATGCAAAGAAGAACCCAACGGAGAAAGAAACACGCTTTTAAAAGACAGTTACAACACAATTTATTAATATACTAATATTTTTCGGGTAAATACCCTTTTTCAAAATAGACAAACCAACAAATATAGAGATCAGTCTCTACTTATCTTCATTTACCGCAGAAAGAATGTTGCCATAAATAAAGATAAGTAGCGACTGCTCTCTCTGTTTGTTGGTTTGTTCGTCTAAATTGAAAAATATTCGAAATATTAATAAATTGTGTTGTAACTGTCTTTTCTAAGCGTGTTTCTCCGTTGGGTTCTTCATTGCTATAACCACAGAACATAGAAAACCTTACCATTCTTTTATTATTAATATTTTATTATTACATAATATTTATATGGCGCATTTATCATATTTATAATATAATTCAATTGTTCACTTTACTTTTAGCAAAAAATCTCAACTATTTCCTCTCCAGGTGATCCAGAGGAGACAGGACGGCTCGGTGGACTTCTATCGGGGATGGAGTGAATACGAGCGTGGATTTGGGAACGTTTCTGGAGAATTTTGGTTGGGTGAGAATCGACTAAAACTTTTTTTTAATTTATTTTCAAACATATTGTATAGAACATCCGCCGAGCCACGACCAAAATGTCATTGGCTACCTACCGCTCTTATGCCTCATGCCTGATGAAAATACAGTATGTTCAGCTATTCTCATCGGGCATACCACAAATACAGTAAATTCAGCTATTCTCATGGGGCATACCACAAATACAGTAAATTCAGCTATTCTCATGGGGCATACGACAAATACAGTATGTTCAGCTATTCTCATCGGGGATACGACAGGCCTGATCGTGACGCCTGCGGTGAGATGACTTTAGTTGCCTGCGCTTCGTTAAACCCCAATAACTAACTGATCGTGTCGTCAGATTCAGCCATTGCTATAACAGCTTATAATAATAATAATAAATAGTTCTTGTATAGCGCTGTTCTCCGGGAAAACACTAGACTGCGCATGTACAACAGCACACCCTCTCTCTCAGACACACTCACGATTATACTCTACTGTAAAGTACCCCATCCCTTCCCACCACCTTACATCCATTTCCCTCTAGGATCAGAATAAAAGACAGAGAGTCAACAGTTAGCTAAAGGTGAGCTAAATGTTAAATGCCCGACAGAAAAGAAAAGTCTTTAAGTGAGCTTTGAACTGTGACAATGTGGGCAGATTCAGCATTTTAGTTGGCAGGGACTTCCACACACTTGGGGCTGAAAAGTGAAAGAACTCTCCCCGACAGTTTTCATGTTAACTCATTGCACCCCAAGACCGAAATCCTCAAATGCTGCCGTTGTCCTCTGAAGACTGCATTGCAGTGCAGGACACAGATCGACCATGATAGTTCAAGGGTGATGCCAGAATAGCTTGGCGCCCATAGGCGCCAAGCTATTCTGGCATCACCCTTGAACTATCATGGTCGATTCTTATCTTGCTGTGGTGTGTCTGGGTAGAATGAGTTCATTTTGGGGATTTTTAAACGTTTCTGACTGGAGGAACGCAGGGTGCGTGATGGCTGGTAAACAGACAGCTTGGCAGAATTTCAACACCGTCATAAGGCATTAGCATGAGTAATACCCCACTAGCGATATGTCTTCCACCCCACGATGACCGCGCTGTGGGCCCGAGTACAGCCATGCGAGTTATACTGGCGAGGTAAACATACCGCCGTACGTGGGCCCACTACAGCCTGACCAGCTGTTGTCTGTCTGTCTCCTAGGCCTGTCTAACATTTACCGACTGACCAACAGTGGGAACTTCAGTCTGAGGATTGACCTACAGGACTGGGACAACAAGACGGCGTTTGCTTTGTACGACAATTTCCGTGTAGACAGCGCCGCTACAAACTACACACTTTATATCAGCGGATATCACGGCACTGCAGGTAAGGACTTACAGAAAGCATTGTGCGTGCGTGCGTGCGTGAATGTGTGTGTATGTGTGTGCGCGTATGTGTGCATGCGTATGTGTGTGTGCGTATGTGCGTATGTGTGTGCGTGTGTGTGTGTGTGTGTGTGTGTGTGTGTGTGTGTGTGTGTGTGTGTGTGTGTGTGTGAGCGTGCGTGCGTGCGTGCGTGCTTAAACGCCACGCATGATACACTACAACAGAAGAAGGCTCAACAATGGCAGGCTCAAGGGTGGCACCAGAATAGCTTGGCGCCTGTAGGCGCCAAGCTAGAAGAACAACACCCTGACTTTGAAATTTCGACCTAAACACATTCGAGACGTGCCGCCTTCGGATACGCGGCATAAACCGCGTATCCGGAGGCAGCACGACTGGAATGAGTTAAGGATGAGTGTGTGTGGCTTGTTGTTTGCAGCCGACAGCATGACTTCCACAATCAACCTCAACAAAGTCCAGTTCAGCACGTATGACCGCGATGACGACAAATACGGCGCCAACTGTGCCCTAGTGTTCCACAGCGCCTGGTGGTACGTCTCTTGCGCCAACTCCGACCTGAACGGACCTTACCGAACGGGTACCAACAACACCAACGTGGTGGGTGTTGGGTGGTACAACTGGAAGAAAGACTGGAGGTCTTACAAACATGCTGAGATGAAGGTTAGGCCCCACGCCTGACAACTCAGTGCCCTGGTCAATCTGGTCAGGTCAACCATGATAATTCAAGGGTAGTGCTAGATTAGCTTGGCGCCCATCGGTGTCAAGCTAATCTGGCACTACCCTTGAATTATCATGCTCGATATATCTCCTGCAACTGGTGCGCAGTCGTTAGATGACGTCACCAAAATTTGGTAAATACGTCAGTGCTTGCGGATGAGTGACGGTTTGCCTGGGTTACAAGCGCTGGCATTTTGGTTGCCTTTAATAGCGAACAAGAGCGAGGCCACGGTGGATATCCAGTGTGCATCAGAAGCATAAACAACACGCCAAACATCTCCAAGAGGCATAGATCCTCAGGAGCCCTTCGGGCTCCTGAGGATCTATGCCTCTTGGAGATGTTCGGAGTGGTGTCTGCGCTTATAACAATAGCTAGTTATCGGCCTTGATTTCGTTCTCGTGACGTTGAGAGTCGTTTGTTATAAGCGAAACCTCGCTATTACAACATCCTCTGGTGTAGACAACTGTTTTAGTCGAGGCAAACTCATCAGCACGCCATCGGCCGCATTGGAGGAAGGCGAGGAACCTCTGCCTGCCCGCAGATGAGGTACTTTAATATAAGCCTCGTTTTGGTGTACTACTGATTCCGTACAGCTCAATTATTTTGGGGCGACAGCTGTTAGAAACAGATTTCTGGTAAATATACTATAACGACTGAAACTCTACCCCTTATTAAGTCACAAAGAGAAACAAAAGATGGATTGTGTGCGTTATTGTCTAAATGTATGCTTTTATTATTGCATATCTTATATTTTCTGAGATTTACCTATGACAACAAGGTCATATAAAATTGTTCTGATCAATAGACCTCACTTTAGCGCAACGATCTTGATTGTAAGAAACTCACGAACCAGGAAATTGTTTGCTGTGCGCCGTTTGCTGTTGAATTACACGTTTTGTAAACTTGCAAACTGTTGTGGCTTTGTTCTCTCTCTCTCTCTCTCTCTCTCTCTCTCTCTCTCTCTCTCTCTCTCTCTCTCTCTCTCTCTCTCTCTCTCTCTCTCTCTCTCTCTCTCTCTCTCTCTCTCTCTCTCTCTCTCTCTCTCTCTCTCTCTCTCTCTCTCTCTCTCTCTCTGTCTGTCTGTCTGTCTGTCTGTCTGTCTGTCGGTTTGTCTCAAATCTTAGTGTTAGTGATCATATAAACTCCCTAAACCAAAAAGGAACGGCCATACATAACGTATAGGACATTCCGCAAACACTTCAGGAAAGACGAATTTCTATTTGATCTAGAAAATACTCATTTTAATGACGTGCTCCTGTCCTATGATCCTAATACCGCCCTCAGAATTTGGTACTCTCTTTTCCTAAATGTACTTAATAAACATGCTCCTCTACGCGAGAGGAGGGTAAAATCTAACACTCTTCCTCCATGGCTTACTCCGGAAATCATGCAGGCGATGGCGCTTAGAAACGATCTACGTAGCAATAAAATGTTCACTGAATATAAGCAACAGCGTAACCGTGTTAAATACATGATCAGAAGGTAAGAAATAAGTTAGTTCGTGACACGGTTAAAGACAGCAAAGATACCTCTACTAAACACACTTACTAGGGGATCTCCATGTACCGCAACTACCATTCCCACTAATCTTACTGCTGATACATTCAATGACTATTTTCTGTCGATTACCAAATCTCTAATATCGCCAACCCAGGATAACACTTATCACCGTTCAAATCTGCTGTCTGAGTTTTGTCAACAAAGAACAATGGGCACAGCCCCCTTCAACATCCCTATGTTAGCTGTTCATGAAGTGGGTTTACTCATAAGTAACCTTCCAAATAAAAAGTCCTCGGAGCCTGATGACATCAGCCCAAAAATACTTAAACTGTCTCTCCCGTACATTGTAGAATCCTTAACTTATATTTATAATCTCTGTATCCAGCATAACACTTTTCCTAACGAACTTAAATATGCCAAAGTAATTCCACTTCCCAAAACAAAAGATCGTTCTGACCCTAATAATTATCGGCCTATTTCTTTATTATATGTTTTGTCCAAACCACTGGAAAGGCACGGTCATAAACACCTGCTTGCTTACCTAGAAAACCGTAAGCTCCTCCACCCTTTCCAATCCGGATTTCGTCCGCAGCATTCATGCCACACAGCACTTACACGTCTTGTTGACACATGGCTCAAGGGTATGAATAAGTCACAGTTAACAGGAGTAGTCTATCTGGATTTTAAGAATGCTTTTGATCTGATTAACCATACTATTTTGACTGCTAAGCTTCACACATACCTCAATAACGGAGACGCAGTTGCTTTTTTCACATCTTACCTTACTAAAAGAAAACAAAAGGTTCTTGTTCATGGCTCATACTCCTCTCTCAAAGATGTAAGCTTCGGTGTGCCCCAAGTGTCTGTACTGGGCCCCCTACTGTTTTGCTTATTTATCAATGATTTGCTTCTATATATTACTTGCCAAGATGTACAATGCGACCTTTTTGCTGACGACACCTCAGTTCATAGTACTAGTAAAGATATACAGGTAATCTCCGACAACCTACAACAAAGTCTTCATGAAGTATCAGCTTGGTGTATAAACAATTCTATGGTTGTTCATCCAGCCAAAACAAAATCGATGGTAGTCGCCACGCGCCAAAAACAGCAGATAACGCCTCTATTACTTACCCTTTCACTTAAAGGTAGTCAGGTAGAACAGGTAAATGAACATCGAGTACTGGGGATTACAATCGACAGTCAGCTAAAATGGCAAGCTCATACAGACGTCTTATGCAAAATAGTAGCCAAAAATCTCTTTATGTTATCAAAACTGAAATATTATACTGATTCAGAAACCCGTAAACTATTTTATAACGCTCACATACGTTCTTATATCGATTACGCGTCAACGGTATGGGATGGATGTAGTGAGGTCCATTTAAAGAGACTCAATTCCCTACACAGACGAGCGGCCAAAATAATCTGCCCTGATTCACACCTAAGCACTGAAGAAAAGCTCTCAAAAGCAGGTCTCCTGCCACTTCAAGGTCATTTTAAATATAACAAAACAATCTTTATGTTCAAAGTGTGGAAACGCAAAACACCTGAGTACATCTCCACTTTGTTCCGTAAGTCTGAGTCCAAGCTTGGAAACATCAGAAAGCTTTTCATAGTCCCAAAACCAAGGATCGATCTATATAAAACTAGCTTATCCTTCTCTGGGGCACTTATCTGGAATGATCTTCCCGACCATGTAAAATACGCCTCCTCGCTAGCCTGTTTTAAAAAGGGTCTCTGCAACTATTGTGTGGATCACTCGTAGGGATGACTTAACCACTTGTATTATATGTTTCTTTTTATGCTGGGTCCAATTTATTCCCAATTAAGTCTGTTATCCTTTTCATTTATCATTTGGACTACTTAGCTCTGTCTATGTGTGAAGGGGGTGGGTGGGGTGGGGGGCGTCTGTGAGTCTATGAGTATGTCTGTCTACGTGAACAGTGTTGTCATCTCTTTGCAAGTATTATGTTTACTTATATGTATGTATATTCGTAGTTAGTCTTGTAGTTGTTAGCAACGTCAGGTTTGTAAAATGGCTGTGTCGATGACGATGTCAATGCCTAAACCGTTGTAAAATAAAGGTTCATTGATTCTCTCTCTCTCTCTCTCTCTCCTCTCTCTCTCTCTCTCTCTCTCTCTCTCTCTCTCTCTCTCTCTCTCTCTCTCTCTCTCTCTCTCTATCTGCAGTGAGGTACATTTAAAGAAACTTAACTCATTGTATCGTCGAGGGGTAAAGTTAACTGTGCCTGGTCCCTCTCCCACTGACGAAAAGTTTAGAACCATCCGACTGCTAAACCTAAACAAACAGTTCACATTTAATCAATGCATACTTATGCATAAAATTCTTCACCATAAAACCCCATCTTACCGGCGTATGTTATTTTTGGATAGTCAAAGACAAAACACGAGGAACAGTTTGTTACAGCTATCGTGGGCCAGGCTCGATATATATAAAACCAGCCTTTCGTTCTCAGGTGCCAAAGCCTGGAACGAACTACCACTCCAAATTAAATCCATTTCTAACTGTAGAACCTTCAAAACTCGTTTATATAACATCTTGTTACAGTAACTTACTGCCTGAACGGACTACTTTATATATATATATATATATATATATATATATATATATATATATATATATATATATATATATATATATATATATATATATATATATATATATAATTATGCAATGTTATTGATATGTATGTGCATTATTTGCATTGCTTTTGTACTGTGGTGAGATTTTTTTTCAGTTTATTTCTTCATGTTTCGATTTATTGTGTTAGTGTGTTTCTCTTACTCTTTGCTGTTAATGTTTCTTTTCTAACAGGACAGTTTGTAAGAGGTTTCGCCTAAAACTTTATCCTGTCAATAAAACGTTTCATCAGCATCTCTCTCTAACTCGTGAGTGCGAGCAAGTCGCATAGACACATCGCTCCGTCTCCAGTGACAATTGCGTTAGCAGTGTTTGGTTGTGATGTGCGATTTTTAGCCTCAGTGACCTGTGATAGCGACTTCTATTGGAATGTGATTTTTCAATTTGTGTAACATTTATTTTACCAGAGTTATTAACGTTTCTTTTTGTCTTCACTGTTCTGTTGAATACTTCCAGTGGTGGAACATGGACTCTGTCGCGACCCCGCTTCCGGGGCGCGAACTATGAGCTCTACAACTCGAGACACACCCGACCCACACTAACACAAACCTAACACAAACACCAGAGGAACAATGACGACGACATTTATTATATATAACCCTAACAATAACCAACTATTCTCACTCAATCCTATCCACGCATTCACACATCACATTCACACTCACACACGTCCAAACTCCCCACCCCTAATAACCACTATACACAATACAAAATATCAAACAAATATATAATAAACTAAATATCCCTAATACAAAAGGCTGAGGAAACTAATATATAATAAATAAATATCCTAAATAAATACAAAAGAACAACTGAAACTGAAAAGCTTAAATCATACGCCACTGGACCTCCCTACGGAAGCACAAGCGTCAAGTGCTAACGGCGCCAGTTAGACCAAGGCCTTTGCTTCCGCAAAGAGTCCCTCACAGCACGTGGCTCCTTAAGTAACACAGTTATTTCAAATAGCACAATGTCAAATATACGATGAACCAAATATGCTAACTAAAACACAAATGAAGATTGAGAAAAATGAATATAGATCGTAAGCTACTGAATCTCCCCAGCGGGAGCATGAACGACAAGTTGAATTAAATTAGTGCAGCTTTCGCAATCTAGACATTCACAGCACAAGGCTCCTTTAACTAACATGTTCAGAATAAACAATATCACGTATACAAATACAATATAATTCACGTCACTGGACCTTTTCGCCGGAAGCACAACCATCAAGCTCAGCTCAGCTCGAAGTTCTTGCCTCCGCGATATGGCCTTCCGTAACACAGGCTGCCTTTAAATAATACAATCTCTCAAAAACTTTCCTTTACTGTGGCAAAGCTCCTGTCACAATGTTATTTAACGAGGAGATGAAATAAACCTCACAACATATGACGTTCTTTACAAGATTATAAACAAACAACGCTTTACTTAAACAGGTTATAAATAACTACATGGGACGACCCGACCTGACTACACACAAGGCGTGCTGCGACACGCGCAACAGCACCCAGGTTTGGCGTCATAGCGCCACAAGGCGGAGTGACACAGTCAGCCTCCACTCTCAGCACCACAATTGGATTAGATTAGGAACCAGATGTGGACCATTGGATTAGGAACCCGATTAGGATGCACTAAAACACAGGTGCAAAAATACACATAAATAACTAACAAAAGAATCAAGATAATCACATCACCCTTCCCGCAACTTTAATTACCGTCTTTTATATTCCCTTCACCTCTCTCCCCCAACAATAAATTCAGACTCAACGAAATACATATTTACACGTCACCACATGACTCAATTCCGAATTCAAACTCGGCGCTAAATAGCGAGACGGCCTTAGTCGTCTGCCCGGCGTTAAACCCCCAATAACTAAATACTATCAGATACGCTAGATGGCATTCCCTTCTACATTGTATACCCATACTTGCCCCACAATACACATTAACCAAACTAATAATAACAGAACAAGCAAACACAAACAAACCCCCGAGCAAATGGCCACTAAAGAATTGTCGCGTGTACTTACTGCCATCCGTGAAGACGCCCCGGCTAAGACAAAGACAAACAATTGATTGATTGTACATTGCTTAACGTCCCGACAGCAACAAGGCTTTCTCAGGACGTGCCTGCACTGCTTGTGAAAAAAAACCTAAACAGAACATTGAATGTATGTCGCCAGCCGGTCAAATACATTAAATAAACCTAACACATAGGGCCTAAATAAAGCTAAGACCATTTAGCAACACACATCCAATATCAAGAGCTACAGGCAGTGCAGACAGTAGGGAGAGTTTTAAAAAGGCAAATACAGGTGAATGGACAAAGGGTAGACAGAAACACATGCCCCAGAATAGAGAGAAAAACCCACCCTGTGGGGCTGACCAGGGTGACCCTGGGAACTAAAAAATACCTAACCCCACCCAAGTCCCCCAGGGCAGACCCGGGTGGGG
>BTPG01000003.1:95429792-95504792 GCA_036245525.1 Semisulcospira habei | reverse complement strand
CTAACGTCAGTAGACCAACGCCTTTGCTTCCGCATTGAGTCCCTTACAGCACGTGGCTCCTTAAGTAGCACAGTATTTCAAATAGCACAATATCAAATATACGATGAACCAAATATGCTTACTAAAGCACAAGGGAAGATCGAGAACATGAATATAGTTCGTATGCTACTTAATCTCCCCAGCCCGGGGAGCACAAACGACAAGTTTGAATTTGACTAAGGCTTTGGCAAATTAGACATTCACAGCACAGTGCTCTTTTAACTAACACGTTTCAGAATAAACAATATCACGTATACAAATGGAGCAACTATCCTTAATTTAACCTGACTGAACTAAGTAAGTTGAGTAGTGGCAATATATTTCTCGTGACGGGACCTTCTCGCCGCCAAAGCACAACCGTTAAGCGCAGCTCAGCTCGATGCTCTTGCCTCCGCGATAAGGCCTTCCGTAACACAGGCTGCCTTTACAATCTCTCAAAAACTTTTCGTCACTGTGACAACGCTCCTCCCACTACGAGGAGATGAAGTAAATCTCACAACATAATTATGACGTTCTTTACAAGATTATACACAACCAAAACTGTACTTAAACAGGTTAGAAGTAGTAAGTGGGACGACCCGACCTGACTACACACGAGTTTTGCGGGGCCGCGACACTCGTAAAGAGCACACAGGTTCGGCGTCGTAGTCCCACAAGGCGGAGTGACAGTCAGCCCCCACTCTCAGAACCACCGTTGGATTAGGATAGGAACCAGATTTGGATGCACTATACTCTCTTGGCTTGACTTCGCGAACGAAGATTTTATAGGAGTTGCCCACGACGTCTGCAGGCTTGTTCGTGGCTGCGGAGGCCAATCCGAGACAGGCAGGTTCGACCGCAGTGGCTGCAGGGGAAGGTCAGGCCAGGGTTCTGAGCTGCGGCATCTGTTTTTTCTCCTGAGCCGCTTGTCCTTAAGGCTAGCTCTGCGAGAGTCCTCAAAGGAGACAGCTGCCTTGTAAATGGTGGAGCGCCAGGTGTCACGGTCCGCAGCAAGCGAAGACCACTGGTGGTGGTCGATTTGGCAGGCGGATGCACTATAACACAGGTGCAAAAATACACATTTAATAAATAACAAAAGAAACAAGATAATCACATCACCCTTCCCGCAACTTTAACTGCCGTCTTTTATATTCCCTTCACCTCTCTACCGCAACACTAAATTCAACCTCAACACAATGCATATTTACACGTCACCACATGACACACTTCCGATATTTACACTCCAACGCTACCCTTACCTGCTCGGCGTTAAACCTCAATAACTAATCTGCCGCTACATACTAATTCTACTGGATAACTGATTCAAAAGATCATCACACAGCGGGTTCTCATACACCCACCATCCACTGATGTACTTTGGTCAAGGCAGCATTTTATAAAATAAGACTAAGTTCAACTAAATACTACAAAACCGAATATGACTAGAAGTAATTATAAGGTTATCATAAAGTATAAGATTGGAACATTGTACCATATTAGTATAGCTTAGAAGTATGAACACAGGGGGGAGAGAGAGAGAGAGAGAGAGAGAGAGAGAGAGAGAGAGAGAGAGAGAGAGAGAGAGAGAGAGAGAGAGACTAGAGAGAGACTGAGAGAGAGAGAGGGGGGGAGAGAAAGAAAGAAAGAGAGAGAGAGAGAGAGAGAGAGAGAGAGAGAGAGAGAGAGAGAGAGAGAGAGAGATAGAGAGAGAGAGAGAGAGAGAGAGAGAGAGAAAGGAATGCTGTGGTCCACAATATATACATAAGCTCTAATAGAAAACGGCATTACACATCATATCCCTAAGTCCTGAACCTTAATAACACATTTCTTCAAAAGTAAGACCCATTGCAGCAAGTATGCACCCATGGCTTCGCATGCTATCACATAGTACATGTAAACAATAGCAGACGACTCAAGTCTACTTATCAAGAATGAACTAAGGGAAGCTACTCTCCCTCAGGCAAACATCAATGGAAACGAAGTTCTATGTCTGTCATAACATAACATGTCACGCCATGTTAGAAAAGCGTGACATTATTATAATAAAAGATGTTTAGAAAATAACAGGTTTATTCAAACGCACTTGGATTATGACAACTGCTTCGCGCGATCACATTACTAGCAGGTAGCGGTCACCAAAACCACACACACTGGCTGACCGACAGTCACAGCCAGCCAGCTTACCAATCCATGATAAGAATGAGATCACGTGACCCAATCCTACACAGTGCTCGCGTGATACAACACAAAGGGATAGTGATGCCAGACAATGCAACTGATCATCCTATCACCGGTGCTAAGCGATCTCGAAAGAAAACAACGAAACTTACCAAGATCCCCAGCACCATTGAACAAGCCCTGACTACAATCCAAATGATTGATGAAAGTTTCCTTAGGTTGGGAAAAGTGAGTTCTTAAAACGGCCCTTAGGTGCCAGAGATAATGGCGGCCATTAACACGCAAACAAATTCGTTTACGCCTGAATAAACTCTGATTGATCTCCATGAGAGGAGTCCGAACAATAATCTATCTATTTATCTATCTATATCCCGTAGTCTTGCCGACCGTTGGGGCACCACTGATGACTTGGCAACCAGCTCCCTCCATTCCTCTCTGTTCTCTGCCATTCTCAGCGTATCGCCCAGCTTCAGTCCTGTCCACTCTGAGATATTGTCCTCCCATCTTTTCCTCTGTCTTCCTCTCCTTCGTCCTCCTTGCACAGTGCCTTGCAGGATTGTTTTGGCAAGCCCTGCTGAACGCGTGACTGACATGCCCATACCATTTCAGTTTGAGTTTTCTCACAATGGCTAATAAGTCTTCATAGGGCCCGATGGCGGCTTGCCTGATTCTGCTCCCCACTTCCTCGTTTGTGATGTGATCTCTGTACGAAATGCCAAGCAGCCTTCGAAAACATCTCATTTCAGTGGCTTGTATCCTCCTTTCAAGGTCTGCCGCTGTGAGGGTCCATGACTCGCAGGCATACAAGAACACTGAGATGACTAAGGAGCACCATCAGTCTGATCTTGGAGCAGAGTCACTGAGTGTGATGTTTCTGTCCTTCCATATGGTCCTCAGTCTTGTCAGTGCTGTTGTTGTCTGCGCAATCCTGGACAGTATTTCTGGTTTTGATCCCTCAGCTGTCACAATGGCTCCTAAGTATTTGAATTTCTTAACTGTTTCCAGTTTTTGGCCTCCAACCATGATTTCAGTGCCAATTCCACTGGCGTTATTGGTCATCAGTTTGGTCTTCTCTGCACTGATTTCTATCCCCGGCAATGGCTGTACTATCCAGCTTGTCCACCAGCTGAGCTAGCTCCTTCTCTGTTCCTGCAAGGCCATCAATGTCGTCCACAAAGCGCAAGTTCGTGATTGTTCTGCCTTCAATACTGACAGTTCCTTCATGAGCGTTCAGATCGTCCGTCATGATTCTTTCCAGGAAGATGTTGAAAAGAGTAGGTGAGAGCAAGCAGCCTTGTCTGACTCCAACTGTAGTCCTAAACCAGTTTCCTATCATGAAGCAGACTGCGCTAGTGGCCTTGTTGTAAAGGTTTGCTATGACTTCGATCAGGTTGGCACTGATGTTGTATAGCTTCATGGTGGACCAAACGGCTGCATGCCACACCCTGTCAAACGCTTTCTTGAAATCCACAAAGACATGATAGAGGTCCTGCTGGTGCTGGAGGTATCTCTCACATAGAACTCTCAGGTTGAAGATCTGCTCAGTTGTGCTGCGCCCTGGTCTGAAGCCTGCCTGTTCCTCAGCTATGATTTCCTCTGCCTGTGGCTTCAGCCTGTTCAATAGGGTGGCATATAAGACTGATCGTATGATAGTTCTGGCATTGATGTAAGTTGCCTTTTTTGGGGAGAGTTATTATAAGTGATTGGGTCCATGGTGTGGGCCAATCCCCTGACTGCCAGATCTTATTGCAGATTGTTAGTAAGACGCGTATCGTGTCTTCTCCCCCTTCTTGGACTAGCTCTGCAGGGATGTTGTCTGCTCCTGCTGCCTTCCCTTTTTTCAGTGTGTGTGTGTGTGTGTGTGTGTGTGTGTGTGTGTGTGTGTGTGTGTGTGTGTGTGTGTATGTATGTATACAATAATCTAGGGCCGGCTTGCCCAAATTATCAACATAAACATAGTATCTTCATCAAAACGAGTGATCAGATTAATCTAAAACATAGTAAACTTAGATAGTAGGAGCAAATCAAAAACACAAGCCCCTAAGTGACCACAGCGCTCCCCTCAAAGTGTCAAAGACAGACCGGTCAGTCAGAGGAATTGCAAAATACATCAAAATCAATGCACAAAATATATCTTCAAATATGCAAAGGCAACCAACATTTCTAAGTTAAAAAACAGTAACATGTATGACTTACAGAGGCCCAGTTAGACAAAACTTGTGTAAATAGTTTGACACTCAGTTAGGTCTTGCTTCCATCGTGGTGCTACAACAAATGCGTTCTTAGTGTGGAGACGCTACCACGAGGGGGCGCTACTGGGTCAAGGTCGATGTCTACCACTGGTCTAATTATATGATTGGTCACTTCCAGCTAAATTTAGATGGGACAGCCAAAAGGAAAATCACTAGGCGGGAGGTGGAAAGGGGGCCAGGCTAAGACTGGGGCTAAGTATGTCACCTCTGCCAGAACCCACACTCGGCAGCTCTGTGGCAACCGGCCGCGAAAAATCATGCTATAATGCATTGACCATTTACCAGAGGGGTGACGTAATAAAATATAATATTAACACATATACAAAACACAGCTCGTCACACGTACTTGGAATGTTTGTGATGACAATTGATTGCCTAATGCCCTTAACACCAATAGGTTCACGTAGTTTTCTGTACGGGTCTAACATCGATCCATAGGACAATGTCATTTTATTATGCAAAAATCAAAAACATAAATTAATAAAAACAATGGCAGCGGGAGGATTTAATCCTGACGATTTTGAAATGAATGTCATGGATGACTATAATACTAGTACAACAGATATGATTGGAATGGTAAATACTTCTAGAATGTATCACGAACTGTTAAAAGACAAATTAAACTTATTTTATTATAGTGTTGGTGAGCGCCCAGACGTTATAGATCCTAATCAGTTTGAATATGATAAAGGTCACTTATTTGTAAATACAGACAGATGTAAAGTACATCTAACCCATAAAACAATCCTGCTAAGTTTAGAGCTATAAGTACAATTAAAGGAGAAGTCGGTGGTAATATCAGGTTGGCAAGGTACCTTGGAATTGGGGGGTCTCCAGGTCCTCCAGTACAACCTCAAATAGCTAGAGCTCTTCACGACATGCAAACAAGGTTGCCAACGGGGCAACAAATTGAAATGGCAGAAGTAACAAGTCTGCCAGAAATAGCAAATAAGGTAATACAAGAAACCTCATTTACTGATAGGCATATAAATGAGGCTATTAAAACAATAGGTGACTCTCCTTTGACAATGGGGAAAATTATGGGGTTGGATAAATCATTGCAGTCAATCAGAGGTTAGCTGGTGAATAATGTAGCCAAACTTTGTGAGATTGATAATCGCATAGAAAGAGAAAATGAAAAACTAGGTAAAGCTGATGATGAGAATTATTGCACAGAAATAAGAGAGAGAATACGACACAGATTAAATGATTTGCAGATAGAAAGATCAGCGCGATTAGAAGTAATTGAAATTGGAAAAGAAAAACTGAAAACACAGGTCAACAGGATTAGAGAAACTATACAGAAAATACTTCACGAAGACACAACTTTGGCTGAGAGATTGAAAACACTTTTAGGAGAGCAGGGTATCACAATTGCAAATTTAATTACTGATCACTTTAAATTATGTGGGTTTTTTGAGTTTCACTACTGTCCCACCAGCGCTCTGTTAGGATAATAAAATGGCTTTTTAATAAACCCAAATTTTGAATATTCTGACCACCACCACTAGCACAAAAAAGCACCAACAATAAAATAAAGAAGGAAGAAAAATATATATATACAAACAGTCTAATCCACTGTCCTTATGTATTAACATGAACAAAATAATAGAAAATAGAAAAAAAATAACAGTCTCAGAAACGTTTATATTTGAGCTCAGAAACGGTCCAGTTATGTTCTCTTTGAATGTCAACTGATTATCATGTTCCGTTCATAGCGTAATATTTTCTATTAAATAGCATCGGGGATGAAACGGCATGGGACGAAATGTGTGTGGGACGAACGGTATGGACGAATGCGCGTAGGGTGAAGATTGGCATAGACAAGAGGCTAAAAAAACAAGCCCTTCGAAGCTTTCTAACGCTACATAAACAACTTTTACGGCACCCAAAACATCAAATACAAGAGTATTTCGATTTTAAGTACTTATTAGTATGTATTTATGTGGTTATTTTGGCTTAGGAGAGTTTTTTCCGACTGTTTTCAGACAGCGCGATCGTGTAGCAAGGGAAGTAATCGACGGGACAACGGCAGTGGAAAACGGCTTACTAGTACAACTAAGTCAACTTTAATGTAAACCAAACTTCTAACACATAATTATTTTGTGTTTAGGTACGCTATAATAGTACAGATATATGGTTATTTTAGCTTAGGACAGATTATTCCGGGTTTTAGTAGGACCCAGAGGCATGCGCAGTCCGTGTTTGGCCGGGCGAATTGGCGTAGCAGATTACTACATCGGTGTTGTTGACCTAGGGTCGTTATATCGAGATATTGGATTTGACTTTAGCTATGTGGATTTAGCTGGTTATTGCTGCATTGTGTGGAGACCGTGCCGGGTGAGTATGCTAATTCCTAATTATTCATGTGGGCTATGCTGTGTTCATCATGTTAAGTGCGGCTTGGTCAAAACCTGAAGGAAGGAAAAAATTAATGACCATCGCGGAGCCCCCAGTCGCCCACTCCGCGCGGCCACAATGATTTTGGGATTTTGTGCCTAAGTAAGGTTTACACAGTAATTCAGTTAGTTTCACAACATGGGGTGTTTGTTTCGCACCTCATACGCTCCACAGCATCAGTAGGGACAAGAAACTGGACTTCGCATTTGCACCTCAGTGCGCTCGGCAGTGAAATGTGGGCATGAGAGGATTGCTCGGGAGTGAAGTCCTCGCCACAAGCCAGCTGTCTGGGTAAATTCTCTGAATAACTGGGTCAACGAAACGAATGTTTTACCTAATGGGGGAATTATATCGATAAACACTGAAACTGAAGTATATTTTTTAGGTAATTCATGGTGTCTGGTTTTTAAAACATCTTTAACCTTTAGGCTACCAACTTATTTTCCTACAAATTGCCCTGTGTACCTAACTTATTTCATTCAAACCAAGTAAAAATGGGGTACATAATTCAAACTGTAAGTATGATGTTAATTCTGCTTCAATATGTACCACATTTTCACATGATTTTGGAAAATACATACACAATATCATACTTTCGTCATTTTAAGTGTCTGTGTGCCACAGTCTTTGATTGCCTTATGTATCTCAGTAAAAGGTGCTAAACCATACCTCTGTCAGAAATTCAATCCAGAAAAAAACAAAAATAGTTAGAGACTTACCAGTGGCAGTCAGGAAGTCACCACAGGTAACTACTCAACTCCATTCCATGATAATTGATACTGATCACACACATGTTATTTTTATCTCATGACATACCCACAGGTGACGAACAAGTCAGG
The DNA here is from genome assembly GCA_036245525.1 of Semisulcospira habei. Lineage (NCBI taxonomy): Eukaryota > Metazoa > Mollusca > Gastropoda > Semisulcospiridae > Semisulcospira > Semisulcospira habei. The sequence goes on along the minus strand of BTPG01000003.1, from coordinate 95,497,105 downwards.
TAGGTTTCAGAACTGTATTCAGTTTTAAAGTTTTTGACGTAATTCCATCTAAAGAAACGATAAGAAAAATATTTTGGATTGTCAAAGAAACTCAACATAGGTCTAAACCATGACGTAGCCAGTATTACACAGGTCAGAGTCATCTGCCGCATTACACAGGTATGTACAGGTAGCTCTTTGTCATCGTTAATATCGGACTCAAAATTGGTAAGATCTTCAATGTGCACTGAACTAAAGCTGAAGTCCGATTCAGAGTCATCTTCTCTGACAGAATTTGAACAAATATCATCCAGTAATGCTGTAAATTCAGGGTTGCATTTATTCTCCATGCTCAAGTCACGGTTTAACTTTAAGCTAAACAGTCTCGAAAAACATCTAACTTTTAATTCAAAACAAACTCGAAAAGCACCTCACATGTAGTGGAAACGGAAGTAGGTGTATCCCACAATGCATTGACTCTGTTAAAAGTTGGAATGGGTGTGAAATGAACTGGAACTGAGTGGAAACTGAAAGTAGGTATACGGAACTGTGCGGTGCGGTCGTACATGGAGTGTCACAGGCGGAACCGGGCGGTATTTGTAGTTAAAGGGTTAATGAATCTTTATATTTCATTTATATCTGCAGTTCCAGGGAGGAGGGAGGATGCTGGATTTTAGATGCATACAAGCCAGAGAATCTGATTGCTCCAGCCTTGTCCGCGAGTTCATTTCCAGGGATCCACTGGAGTATTGTGTTGATCCCTCGGGCAAATATTTGGCAAATCAATATTTGATTTCCTGTATGATTTCGGCCTAAGACTGGGCTCACTCGAGGAGATTAATTTTATTGCAGTTTGTGAGTCTGAGCAAATGAGGATCTGGTGCATCTGCAATGGGCTAGTACTAGTAGATTGATTTTGGGCCTACTCGAGGAGATTAATTTTATTGCAGTTTGTGAGTCTGAACAAACGAGGATCTGGTGCATAAATGGGCTAGTACTAGTAGATTGATTTTGGGCCTACTCGAGGAGATTAATTTTATTGGTCTGAACAAACGAGGATCTGGTACATAAATGGGCTAGTACTAGTAGATTGATTTTGCGCCTACTCGAGGAAATTGATTTTGGGCCTACTCGAGGAGATTAATTTTATTGGTCTGAACAAACGAGGATCTGGTACATCTGCAATGGGCTAGTACTAGTAGATTTTGGCCTATGTTACGTGGTAGAATCGTAGTCGTAGTATGATAAACACACCAGACGCACGCACGTAAGGTTCTTTTAAATAAACTTCATTCAGCTGCAATCCGTCACACGTGGCTTAAGGATGTAGACAATACTGGAGTAACAGTTCCAACAATATTTTAATTCAGCGATGCGATCTCCACACAATGCAATTCCAAATGCACAAAATTGATACAAAGTCTCTTCTGCAATGTCCACACCGCGACACAAAGTTTCTCATACACAGCGTCTATCACAATAAACTGCGTGTCTCTACAAAGATTTGACAAAGCAAGACAATGTACGAACATGCTTTCCTAGCGCCCTCTTTTATACTACCAATTTCCAGAATCATCTACGAAAATCATACAACGCAACCAATCGGAACAAAACACGCAATCGACTCTCATAAATAAGAATTTTCTGGACTCACTAAAATAGGCTACAAAAACTCGGCTGCTCATTTCAGCTCTAAATCCTAATGTGTAATGAAGTTAGATCTGTTCTAGAAGATTCATGATTCTTCTCAAAACAAAAGAAAGGCTGCTCAATTCATGCGCACAGAAAAACAAAATGTTGCGAAGTGTCGCTAATTTACCGACGTCACACATACGAGGTCACTAGACAATGCGACCTTTCTAGAACGTTCTGGACTAAACTTAGCGTATCATAACGAAGTGAATTCTGATCTGCACGACCGAAAGGAAACGTTACTTAAAAAGATACGTGAATCATAACCATGATAGCTCCAAAAAATATCAGATCGTTTCCTACGATAAACAGTATGCTCTCACGGGACAACACAACCACAAACGTAACAGCCTACTCGAGGAGATTAATTTTATTGCAGTTTGTGAGTCCGAACAAATGAGGATCTGGTGCATCTGCGATGGGCTAGTACTAGTAGTAGATTGATTTTGGGCCTACTCGAGGAGATTAATTTTATTGCAGTTTGTGAGTCTGAGTAACGAGGATCTGGTGCATCTGCAATGGGCTAGTACTACTACTAGTAGATTGATTTTGGGCCTACTCGATGAGATTAATTTTATTGCAGTTTGTGAGTCTAAGCAAACGAGGATCTGGTACATCTGCAATGGAGGATCTATGTTTAAGTGCCAGAGATATGGTGACTAGCTCAGCAGTGCAGATGCAGCAGTCCTTGTGTTACAATTGTGGTTGTGTTGTCCTGTGAGAGCATGCATGTCTTGATCGTAGGAAACGATCCGTTATTTATTTGAGCTATCATGGTTACGATTCATGTACCTTCTTAAGTAACATTTTCTTTCGGTCGCGCAGAGCGGAATTCACTTCGTTATGATACGTTAAATTTAGTCCAGAACGTTCTAGAAAGGTCGCGCTGTCTAGTGACATCGTATGTGTGACGTCGGGGAGTTCGTAACAGTTTGCTACATTTTGTTTTTTTGTGCGCGTGAATTGAGCAGCCTTTCTTTTGTTTCATGAAGGATCGTGGTCGTTCTCGAAGTTTCCGACTAGTTTGTGAATTGCCTGCCATACTTTTGTGAGATGTCATTTTACCAAGGATTTGAAGCTGAAGTGAGCAGCCAAATTTGTGTAGCCTATTGTAGTTTTTCGAGAAAGATTATTTTAATGAGTTCCGGTTTACGTGTTTCGTTCTGATTGGTTGCGTTGTATGATTTTCGTAGATGATTCTGGAAATTGGTAGTATATAAAGAGGGCGCTAGGAAAGCACGTGTGTACATTGTCTAGCATTGTCAGTTGTAGAGAACGCAGTTTATCATAGGTACGTGGCCCGTATCTAATAGAGTGTACATTGTGCGAGACGCTGCGTATGAGAAATTTTGTGTCAACAGTGTGGACATTGCAGAAGAGACTTTGTATCAGTGTTTGTGCATTTGGAATTGCATTGTGTGGAGATCGCATCGCTGAATTAAAATATTGTTGGAACTGTTACTCCAGTATTGTCTACATCCTTAAGCCACGTGTGACGGGTTGCAGCTGAATGAAGTTTATTTAAAAGAACCTTACGTGCGTGCGTCTGGTGTGTATCATACTACGTCTACAACTCCACCACATAACACCTTGTTTAAATTAAATGATACGGTTTTGTTTAAGTAGAGATTTTAGAATCCCCACCAACATGTTAATTGTTAGTCGTTTGTATTGGAATCATCAGTATAGACAGTCACAGCCCTGAGGTACATTATTTTTCTAGGTACTCCATGGTTGTGGTTTTCTGTATAATATTAGGTACCGGCAGCCAAAATTTGCATCACACAGTCATCAGAAAACATGATAGGGTCACAGTGCATAACAAAACACACAAAAAGTAAGTGTCTAGTTTGAAAAATAAGGATTTTACAAGCTTTTAAACTGTATTGAAAATCAATGGCCGTTCACAAAGTGCCATTTTCAGGGTCACCCCAAGCTCACTGGGATGATCAGCTTTCTGAATATACATAAAACAGCTCCATTTTTTTTCAGTCTTCCCAGTGACTGCTGAATAAAAAGAAGAGCAAATGAAAATGGCTTTTCATTCAATTTGTGCAATTGTTAGTTACCAGACACCCAAAAAACAGCTTGCGGGACCCATAATTATGTAATAACAAACTAAACATCCGATTTGAAAAAGGTTTCTGTTTTGAAGACAAAGACACATGGAAAGACATGCAAATCTTACACAAGACATTATTTTTGGTGTGATGTTAAAAATTGCCATTTTGATGAAAACACAGGATGTCAAGCTGTTTAATAATCAACATAACTCTGGAATCCAATTCTATAAATGTTTGGTACAGTCATTACACACTCTCTAGTTAATATTACAAAAATATAACTATGTCCACAGATGTCCCCAAAACAAAACAAAAAAAGATGCAGGGGCTGTTCTTTTCTGAGTTAGCAAATATTGTTCCATGTACACCGTGTATTTTCAGGGCACAATGATTCTGCATGTTTGGAGAAGTCCTCGATACTTTCTCCTAGGATAGTCTTTAAAGCATTCACTTTGTTGAAGAATGTCTTCAAGCTTCACCCAGGAAATTCCAGTTTCTTCCTTGGGCTGGAATAACTGAAGGAGAAGTTTGTTGGTGACCGCATTTGCTTGAAGTTTAGGTGGCCTGCCTTTCCCCCCAGGATGGCTAAACACCCGTAAGATGTTTTGATTATGATAGCAGTCATCTAAAAAAAAACAATTGTAACCATTATGATCTGCAACACTAACCTGCGAAAGTTTTGTTTTTCTAACAGAGTTGCCATTGTTTGGAATGATTTACCAGTTTCATTAAAAAAAGCACCCAACATAAATTCTTTTAAAAACCAGCTGGACGAATTACCAAAATTTAAAGAGATTTTCTATTCCTTTGATGAATGATTTATATTATAGGAAAATTGTATGAATAGCAGACCCATAAAGTACATAAAGAAAGAAAGGACATTTGCAAAGGCCTCATGGCCTATTTTGTCCTCACACTACTACTACTACTATAGTTTATAGGACTGCTTAATTTTGTAAGAAAGTTCAACAATACTTCGAACAGACTCCCATTCACTCCCCCTTACCATTCTGTGTCAAACTAGTGCTGTACTACTAATAATAATAATTATGGTATTTGTAATGCGCTTATCTTATAATAATGTTATTATAACTCTAAGCGCGCGCTCACAACTCGCGCACGCATGCGCATGCTTTAGACAACGACTCACGTACCACAAATAGTGAAATACATTATGACGGTCAGCTTGCGGTGGGGAGTGTGGTGATATAGTGCTAAAACTGTTGAAAGAGGTGAGTTTTGAGGGCGGACTGGAAGGAGGCGAGAGAGTGTTTCTCACGGAGAGTGGGAGAGTGTTCCAGGTGGATGGACCCTAGACGGAGAAGGAGCAGGGGCCGAAAGTGTTGAGTTTGGTGCGAGGGATGTAAAGGCGGAGAGGGTCGGAGGCAGAGAGGAGGGCGCGGGAAGGTGTGTAGGGGTGAAGTAAGTTGGAGAGATAGGTAGGAGTGCAGTTGTTCAGGGATTTGTAGCAGAGAGACAGAATTTTGTATTGGATGTGTTGGGGGATGGGGAGCCAGTGAAGGAGTTTGAGCAGGGGTGTAATGTGGTCGGATTTTTTCTTTCCGAGGACGAGGCGGGCAGCATTGTTCTGGACAAGTTGGAGAGTGAAAGTGGTGGAGTGAGGGAGGCCGGAAAGGAGAGAGTTGCAGTAGTCGATGCGAGAAAAGATGAGAGAGATAGCAAGTTTGGTGGCAGCTTCGGTAGTGAGGTATTTTCTGATCTGACTGATGCGGCGGAGGTGGAAATAGCATGCCTGGGCCGTGGCGGAGACGAAGCTGGTTATGGACAGAGAGGAATCGAGGATAACGCTGAGGTTCTTGGCCGAGTCAGAGAGGGAGATTGTCACGACACGCCTGACGGAGTCAGGGCGCCGTGGACAATATGAGTGCAGACACTCGAGAAAACCCACCCACTCTAAATAAATAACGCAACGCCAGTGATAAACAACAAACAAATCCTTTATTACCTACCCTTACTCTAACCCCCACCCCAACCCACTAACGCCCCACACACTCACACATACCCACACATGCACTCATAACGTATTAACACATAAAAAAGGTTAACATATAAAAAATGACTAACAAGTGAAAATGACTAACAGGTGAATATGACTAACAGGTGATAATGACTAATATGGCCAACGGCTATACAAGGCGGGTAACTTTGTCTCTGTACAGTGTCCTCTGTCCCACACTAGACAGGGTGGCTCATAACGTACGAGTACTACCCCTGCACCACAGAGCACCGTAGCCGCGCTTGCCCACGCACGCCTGTGACCGACGCTCAGAACGTAGAATCAGCCTGCTGTAGCCCAACGTACTTGTCCAACAGGACCGGCTAGCGAAGGCGTTCCGACTCCCGATGATGCGTCACCGTTGGTCATGGAAGATGAAGAGATCGAAGGACGAAGTCTTCGAAGCCAATCTTCGAAGCCAGTGCACTGGAAAAGGGCGCATTGTCAGTCAAAGTGCCAACACAGTTAATTCTGGCCTATTTGACACGCACCTACTCACAAACCACGTGAGTTGTGTCTCGTCTCACCCTAATACCCGCCTTGGCCATATTAAATATACAATCACGGATATGAAAGATTCCTATGTACATTCAACATTCACCAGGTCTGCACTATTCCATTACACTAACATTAAGCTAGCACAACCACTTTTGTGTAATAACATTGCCACTGCTAAAACCAACATTATCAAAATATCCCGATGTACATACAAAGATATGAAATAATCACCAGCAACCACCCAACGTGACAATCTTATTACATTACATCTAGGACTTAATACCAATATATTTGAAAGGATACCCACTTTAATTCGTTTTACAACATGGCCCTTTAAATATACTCACTCGGCGACAGCCGAATATAAACAACTAAATCCGACACCCATCACATTACAACCCAACCTAAAAAACATGGTTAACGCCTCGATTAAAACATCACTAAAAAACTAGACGAACATACCCTTCCGCACCTATATACACATTCACACACCCGAGAGCACAGCAGCTAACTGAGGAAAATGGCATGAGTAAATACCTGTCACTGGTGAGTCCTCCGGCAGGACGAGACAAAACAAGACGAAGACGAACCGGAGGGGTCTTCTGCTGAGCAGCAGCCGTGGTCGCTAGTCTCTCGGGACACCCACACCCAGGAACACTGGCCGTGGTCTTGCAGGGAGGGTAAAAGAACCCTCACACAGCTTGTCAAGGGCTCCAAACGAGGCCGCACCCTGACCCAGACTCTCACTTCGCTGGCTAACTCCGCTGACTGACTGTAATATCCTTCTGCTACCTTGCAGTTTAACTTTACTTCTGAACACTGTTCGGTTAAAGCTACTTGACTAAAGCGTGCAACCGCTGTACTCGCTCACTGCTAAGCTCGCTGCACGGGCTTTACGATTACGCTCACACTACATTTATTAACTTCCCTAAACTAAGGCTATGTACAGAATTCGGCGATCTACATTTATTAACAAAAAAACGACTTGGCGAAAAAATGAAACAACATGTCACATCCGTTACGTGACATACCCCCCTCCCAGATCAAACACCCGGGTTTGATTCCTATATGACTGTCCCAATACTGCTTCCACATTTACGGTTTCTACCACCCTGTCCTACTCAAAAAGTCAGCAGGAACATTTACTTTACCGGCTATGCTTTCTACTCTAATGGAAAATGGCTGCCTCTGCAAAGCCCACCTCATCAGTCGACTGTTTGTGGATTTAGCTTGTTGCAAGTACTGCAATGGTCTATGGTCTGTCTGTACGACGAATGTCCTACCATACAGATACTGACGGAATTTTTGAATTCCCCACACGATTGCAAGACACTCCTTTTCGATGGTGGAGTAGTTACGCTCTGCTTTGGATAGTTTCTTGCTCGCGCATGCAACAGGCTGTAAACCGTTACCATGGTCCTGACATAATACGGCCCCTACCCCCCCTTCGGACGCATCTGTCTGCAACACGAAGAGACGATCGAAGTCTGGCAATGAGCACACAGGACCTGAACACAGTCGCGCCTTCAGCGCCTCAAATGCTGTCTCACATGCATTGGCTCTCTCGATTACTCCCATTTCTAGCATAACATCTACTTCGGCTTTGACTACCTCTCGCTGAGAATGAGGTAGAGGATATTGCTTCGTTCTCACCGGCACTTCATCAGTCAAATGGATTTCACATGAGTCTAGTGTCGTCCTCAACGGATAATCTGTCAAAATATCCTTAAACTGGACAGTCAGAGCTTGTATACTAGAATGGATCTCTGGACAGTTAGGATCAAGATGGATGTCAGAGGGTCCTTCAGACGCTACTAAAGGAATGGTAGGTACTTCCTTTACCACCACGAATGCCTCTCCCCCCTCATCTTCGTCCTCCTCATCTATCACTACTGTAGCTACTGACACTCGTTCTTGGAACTTTTTCAACAGATTTGCATGGTACAGTTTATTTTTACTGCCCACCCGTACCCTGTAGTCACACTCTCCGACTCTCTCTAGAACTTCGAATGGTCCCTGCCAAGCCATCTCCAGCTTGTTGTGTTTAACTGGAAGTAACAACAAAACCTTGTCTACTGCATTAAAACTGCGTGGTTTGGCTCTGCGGTCAAAGTGCTGTTTCTGCTTTTTCGAAGCTAGCTTCAAATTCTGTTGCGCTAACCTGCAAGTCTCTTCAATGCGATTCCGTAAATCTACCACGTACTGGCTTGCATCTCTCACCTCTTCTCCCATCTGCTCTTTCGTCCACAAATCCCGTAGAACTGACATGGGCCCCCTTACAGTCTTGCCGTACAATAACTCGAACGGCGCGAACCCCGTCGATTCCTGAGGAACCTCCCTGTACGCAAACAGCAATGAGGGAATGTATCTGTCCCAACATCGAGGTTGCTCGCTAGCTAACTTCTTCAACATGGACACCAAGGTACCGTTGAAACGTTCTACTAGGCCATTTGCCTGCGGATGGTAAGGAGTAGTACACTTGCCTTGGATGCACAGCAAACGGTTGACTTCAGACATCACTTGTGAAGTGAACTGGGACCCTTGGTCGGTGAGCACCTCCCTCGGAATCCCCACCCTAGACCAGATTTCTAACAATGCCTCAGCGACTCTTTCTGCTTCGATCCCCTTTAAAGGTACTGCCTCGGGGTATCGAGTGGCGTAATCGACGGTCACGAGAATGAACCGGTTTCCTCTGTCGGAAGCTGGAGCAATAGGCCCCACAATGTCTACCGCTACTCTCTGAAATGGTTCTTCTGCTAGCGGAAGCTGTTGCATAGGAACCCGTGGTACTCTCCCTCTTGGTACTACTTTCTGACATTGTTCGCACGACTCACAGTACCTGCGAACTTGAGCATACAGCCCCGGCCAATAGAAAGTACCCCAAATGCGTTCCCGGGTTCTCTTGCCTCCCAAATGCCCCCCCATCGGTGGGTCATGTGCTAAACGCATCACAGTCTCCCTCAAAGGCTTCGGGACGACTAACTGGGACATTTGGCTGCCTCCTTTGCTATAGACCCGATACAGAATTCCCTTCCTCCTGCAAAATTCTATCAGACTCTTCCCTGACGGAATTGCTCGGCCCTCTTCGGCCAACTTCCTAGCGCGAGCTAGAGTTTCGTCCTGGTTTTGCCACTCTATCAGTTGGGCAGGAGTCACATTGAGATCGGCCTGCTTAACGACTTTAAGCGCGCTCTCTCCCTCCTTCTCCCTCTGAACCTGAGCTCGAGTTTGGACTGCTGCTGCCATAGCACACTCACTGGCATCGATGGATACGGGACTACGTTTCCCATCTGAAAAAGTCACCCAGTTCCCTAGGATTACGTCCGGTCCCATGCGCTCCATTACGATAAGTTCGATCGTCCCTCGCACGAATGGGGAATCGATTTCAACCCATGCAGTCGGATACTTATCGGACTTAGTATGGTCGACGGGATTGACGTCGATGAACCGACCTGTAAAATCCCTGGGTTCTATCCACTTGGCGGCGATCGCACTCATATCCGCGCCGGTATCACGCATGATACGAACTTCCTTTCCCTTGGCTAATCCCTTACTCCACGGGTCGTAGGGCCGGATCATCCGCATCCCTACGGTCACGGGCTCTGTCATTACGGCTACTATCTCAGAGGCAATGGTGACTTGGTTAACTGACGCCTTACTCTGACAGTTCCTTGCTAAGTGCCCTGGTTTGTTGCACTTAAAGCACAACCGTTCACCAGTCCCTCTGCCTGAACTAGCTGGTTCTGTCCTATGTTCTGCTTTGGTCTCAGGGGGTTTATTCGACCCTTTGTCCTTCTTGAACGGCGGCCCCCACCGGGTCTGCCCTAGGGGACCTTGGTGGGGTTGTCTACTTTTTAGTTCCTAGGGTCACCTTGTCTAACCCCTGCAAGGTGGGTTCTACTCTTTTGGGGGTTTGTATTTCTGTCTTTCTGGCCCATTCATCTGTTTTTTTCTTTTGAAATTCTCCCTCCTGTCTGCGCTTCTTGCAGTTCTTTTCTTCATTTAGCGCAGGCACGTCCTGAGAAGGCCTTTGTCGCTTGCGGGACGTAAAGCAATCTATACTCACTGACTCACTTGAACGGCGGACGAATCGGCCCCCCACCCAATGGACGCGAGACTGCCCGTTTGGTGTCGATATGGAGCTGCGCTAGCTCCGCGGCCTCTTCACCATTCCTAGGACGTTTTTCCCTAACGAACATTTCAAGGTCTGCATTCATAATAGCATAAAGTTGCTCAGACAGAAACATGTCTAGCACTTGTTCTACGTCCTCTATGCTCTTATGGGCTAAAGTGAACCAACGCTTGACTGAGGTCTTCAACCTAACGAACAACTGGGGAAACGTTTCGAGACTCTCCTTTCTGGCTTCGCGAAACTGGCGCCTGTAATATTCAGCGTCACGCCTGAATCTTCTCAATAAGGTCTCCCTCACCACCTCAAAATCTTTCCCTTGCTCTACGGTCAGCCTAAGGTATGCATCACGGGCCTCGCCCTGCAATAGAGGTGCTAACCTTATCCCCCATACCTCTTTCGGCCACCCCTGGGTTTCGGCTACTCTCTCAAAGAGCTGAAGGTAAGATTCCACATCTTCCTTATCCTCTAACGGACGCATCTTGAGCGAGTAATGCTGACTAGACTCCATAATTGACTTCTTTTCCGATGCTGCTAACTGTAATCTAAGCCGCGTTTCGGCCGCGACGAGCTCTTCTTTCCGTGCTTGTTCCGCGGCAGCTAGCTTACGTTCGGTCAATGCTAAGTCATCCCGCCTAGCCTGCTCAGCCATCTGGAGCTGCTTCTCTACTGCCTCGCGGTCCATCTGGAGCCGTCTCTCGGCTGCCTCACGGTCCATCTGGAGCCGCCTCTCTAACGCCCTACGCTCTAGGTCACGTTCCCGTTTTTCTTCCTCTCTCCTAACTTCGGACAGGATGAACTGGGTTAGAGCTCCCCCACTAAGTCCTAGGCCCTCTCCTATCACTTTATACTGCTCATATGGGTTTACTATCACCCCTAACCCCTCTTTACTTTCCTGATCCCTACTGGGTGTCAGTCCTGCTGCAGTGAGAGTACGGGTAAGGGTACTCACCACCGTTTCCTTCCGAGAGGGAGTGGCCAAAGTGGCTCCTCTCTCTCCTGGACCCTCATCCCCTGCACCACCACCCTCGGACTCAGGGTCGTGCCCCGACGTGGCACGGGTGGCTCTGGTCTCCCGTTTAGGGGGCATCCTGATGTGGGTGTCCCGGAGGCAGCGACGACAACTGCTCCCCAGCACCACCACCTGCTCCATACCCAACCGACTCCCCTCCCCCTGGCTCACTGATGACATAGCTGAGGCCAAGCGCGAGCGCCGACAAGCGGAACGCCTCTGGCGCTCATCTGACCTCACCGTTCACAGACAGATATTCCAAACAACCAGATCCAAAGTCTGCAAAATGATCTCCGAATCTAAACGCAAACACCTTCAAAACCAAATCCTGGAATCCACCTCTTCCAAAACCCTCTACGCCACCATGAACACACTCCTAGGCACTTCTAAAGACTCTCCTCTCCCCAACACACACAGCAAAGAAGAACTCCCGTCTGCTTTCTCTACCTATTTTTCGGACAAAATCCAAAATCTGCGCGACACACTCGACACCCTGCCTCCTCCGCCTTGCCCTCCCGACCCCACCTTTTCCGGCACTCCCCTCTCATCCTTCCGCACTGTCTCTCAGGATGAAGTCCTCAAGACCATAAAGTCCATGCCCTTCAAAACCTGCGAACTTGACCCCCTCCCAGCTTCTCTCTACCGTGACGGCCTTCCAAAACTTCTACCCTTCATTACCGACATCATCAACGCATCTCTAGAAAACGGCTCCGTCCCCGATATCTTCAAGTCCGCCATCGTCCGTCCTCTCCTCAAAAAACACAACCTCGACCCAAACGAACTCAAGAACTATCGCCCAGTCTCCAATCTCTCTTTCCTGTCCAAGCTTCTTGAGAAGGTTGTTCTCAACCAGCTCAACCTCCATCTCACCGACAACAACCTCCTCAGTCCATTCCAGTCTGCCTATCGCAAACATCACAGCACTGAAACAGCCCTTCTACATATCTTAAACGAGCTGCTTCTCTCCACTGACTCTGGCAACATCTCCCTTCTTACACTACTCGATCTCTCTGCCGCCTTTGACACTATAGACCACTCTATCCTCCTCCACCGACTCCACCACTCCTTCGGCATCACTGACTCTGCTCACTCCTGGTTTCTCTCCTACCTCTCTGACAGACAGCAGTCCGTCATCATCAACGGCGTCTCTTCCAACCCGGTAACGCTCTCCTGCGGAGTTCCACAGGGATCCGTCCTGGGCCCGGTCCTTTTCACACTCTACACCTCTCCTCTGTCCAACATCATCCAGTCTCACCGCATACACCACCACCTCTACGCTGACGACTCACAACTGCAAGACAAAGACAAACTCGACAACACTCAGCCACTACTGACTCGCACGGCTGACTGCTACAAAGACGTGAAAAACTGGATGACAGCAAACAAGCTGAAACTGAACGACGACAAAACGGAAGCCATGCTGGTAGGCACTCGCCAAAAACTCTCCCAGCTCCCTCCCTCTCTCCACCTTCAACTCGATAGCACCCCCATCTCCCTCTCTGACTCGGCCAAGAACCTCGGCGTCATCCTCGATTCCTCTCTGTCCATGACCAACTTCGTCTCCGCCACGACCCAGGCATGCTATTTCCACCTTCGCCGCATCAGTCAGATCAGAAAGTACCTCACTACCGAAGCTGCCACCAAACTTGCTGTCTCTCTCATCTTATCTCGCATCGACTATTGCAACTCTCTCCTTTCCGGTCTCCCTCAATCCACCATCTTCACTCTCCAACGCGTCCAGAACAATGCTGCCCGCCTCGTCCTCAGAAAGAAAAAATCCGACCACATCACACCCCTGCTCAAACTCCTTCACTGGCTCCCCATCCCCCAACGCATCCAATACAAAGTTGTGTCTCTCTGCTACAAATCCCTGAACAACTGCGCTCCTGCCTATCTCTCCAACTTACTTCACCCCTACACACCTTCCCGCTCCCTCCGCTCTGCCTCCGACCCTCTCCGCCTCCACATCCCTCGCACCAAACTTAACACTTTCGGTCCCCGCTCCTTCTCCGTCTACGGTCCATCCATCTGGAACACTCTCCCACTCTCTCTCCTCCTTCCAGTCCGCCCTCAAAACTCACCTCTTTCAACAGTTTTAGCACTATATCACCGCACTCCCCACCCCAAGCTGACCGTCGTAATGTATTTCACTGTTTGTGGTACGTGAGTCATTGTCTAAAGCGTGCGCATGCGTGCGCGAGTTGTGAGTGTGCGCTTAGAGTTATAATTATTATAAGATAAGCGCATTATAAATACCGTAATTATTATTATTACCCCTGCCAAAGAAAAAACAAAACAAATAAATACACAGAATACAAACAACGAATAAGGACTAGACAGTGACAAGAGCCGAAGGGTCCTCACCACTCGGTACCTGAGTAATGAGAGGCAACCACTCATGCCACCCCTCGTTTATGCGCACTGCACTCTCTGGCCGTGGCCCCTGGCGCAATACGCCCCCACTCCCGCCAACCGCCCGCTAAATCTTACTCGTACCACAACACGAACAAACGATCACTGGCGCACAAAAATACCCTAATCTACCTAATCCGTTACCTCCCCCTAATCCTTATCCCACCGCTGCCACCAAATATGTCACGACACGCCTGACGGAGTCAGGGCGCCGTGGACAATATGAGTGCAGACACTCGAGAAAACCCACCCACTCTAAATAAATAACGCAACGCCAGTGATAAACAACAAACAAATCCTTTATTACCTACCCTTACTCTAACCCCCACCCCAACCCACTAACGCCCCACACACTCACACATACCCACACATGCACTCATAACGTATTAACACATAAAAAAGGTTAACATATAAAAAATGACTAACAAGTGAAAATGACTAACAGGTGAATATGACTAACAGGTGATAATGACTAACAGGTGATAATGACTAATATGGCCAACGGCTATACAAGGCGGGTAACTTTGTCTCTGTACAGTGTCCTCTGTCCCACACTAGACAGGGTGGCTCATAACGTACGAGTACTACCCCTGCACCACAGAGCACCGTAGCCGCGCTTGCCCACGCACGCCTGTGACCGACGCTCAGAACGTAGAATCAGCCTGCTGTAGCCCAACGTACTTGTCCAACAGGACCGGCTAGCGAAGGCGTTCCGACTCCCGATGATGCGTCACCGTTGGTCATGGAAGATGAAGAGATCGAAGGACAAAGTCTTCGAAGCCAATCTTCGAAGCCAGTGCACTGGAAAAGGGCGCATTGTCAGTCAAAGTGCCAACACAGTTAATTCTGGCCTATTTGACACGCACCTACTCACAAACCACGTGAGTTGTGTCTCGTCTCACCCTAATACCCGCCTTGGCCATATTAAATATACAATCACGGATATGAAAGATTCCTATGTACATTCAACATTCACCAGGTCTGCACTATTCCATTACACTAATATTAAGCTAGCACAACCACTTTTGTATAATAACATTGCCACTGCTAAAACCAACATTATCAAAATATCCCGATGTACATACAAAGATATGAAATAATCACCAGCAACCACCCAACGTGACAATCTTATTACATTACATCTAGGACTTAATACCAATATATTTGAAAGGATACCCACTTTAATTCGTTTTACAACATGGCCCTTTAAATATACTCACTCGGCGACAGCCGAATATAAACAACTAAATCCGACACCCATCACATTACAACCCAACCTAAAAAACATGGTTAACGCCTCGATTAAAACATCACTAAAAAACTAGACGAACATACCCTTCCGCACCTATATACACATTCACACACCCGAGAGCACAGCAGCTAACTGAGGAAAATGGCATGAGTAAATACCTGTCACTGGTGAGTCCTCCGGCAGGACGAGACAAAACAAGACAAAGACGAACCGGAGGGGTCTTCTGCTGAGCAGCAGCCGTGGTCGCTAGTCTCTCGGGACACCCACACCCAGGAACACTGGCCGTGGTCTTGCAGGGAGGGTAAAAGAACCCTCACACAGCTTGTCAAGGGCTCCAAACGAGGCCGCACCCTGACCCAGACTCTCACTTCGTTGGCCAACTCCGCTGACTGACTGTAATATCCTTCTGCTACCTTGCAGTTTAACTTTACTTCTGAACACTGTTCGGTTAAAGCTACTTGACTAAAGCGTGCAACCGCTGTACTCGCTCACTGCTAAGCTCGCTGCACGGGCTTTACGATTACGCTCACACTACATTTATTAACTTCCCTAAACTAAGGCTATGTACAGAATTCGGCGATCTACATTTATTAACAAAAAAACGACTTGGCGAAAAAATGAAACAACATGTCACATCCGTTACGTGACAGAGATAGGGGTGCTATCGAGTTGAAGGTGGAGAGAGGGAGGGAGCTGGGAGTGGGAGAGTTTCTGGCGAGTGCCTACCAGCATGGCTTCCGCTAGTACTATCATTGCAAGTGATGGTTTGCCAGTAAAAACGGTAAAAGGTTAGAATAAATTCATCTTTCTATAAAAAAGTGCTTCTTCTGAAATAATGCTGTGAATACACATTACACCGACTAGAATTGTACTGACAACAACAGGAGTTGATGAAACAGCCCGAGCAGATGGCAGTGACAAAAACGGCAACTCCAACCGGAAGCAGGCATTTGAATTTTTATCATGATTTTTTACTCAATCGTTTACTAAACCTAGCACATGAAACACTTTATTTTCAATTATTTACCAATCTTAAATGATAATTGAATGAAGAATAGCGTTCTTATGCTATCATTTTGTAGAAGTTATCTCCCTATATTGATGGAAGACAACACTGGGGTGGGTTCTGCTTCTCGGCTTTTTATTAGGGCACGTAGGAAAGGTAACAATAATGATAACTGTTCTGCAACAGAAAACAATGTAATCATAAACTAACAGTTGCAGACTACTGGTCATGAGTAGAACTGATGTACATCATAGGCCCTACTCACTGAAACATGTAACTCGTGAAAACAATATTTACCATCTTCAACATGGCACAAGTATAATAAATTGGAAACTAGTAACCAACTAATCTCAGTTACAATACATGGTTTGATGAATTACTGAAGCTGACAATAACCAAAAACCACTACCCTAGAACTATACTGATACAAGCTCAAATAAATTACAGGTAAGTCACATTCTTTCACAAAACCCCAAAATGATCAGCTAACCCGATCTTACAATAAAAAGAAGAGTGAAACCAACATAGCTTAGTTTCAAATACACTAGTACAGCAAAATATCAAATAACTGTACTTACAGAAAATGTGGTTCTCCAACATCAAGACTGATACAGAAAATGTAGACACACAGAGCAAGACAGATGTTGCTCCTTCATCTTGGCTTGACTTCGCAAACGAAGATTTTATAGGAGTTGCCCACGACGTCTGCAGGCTTGTTCGTGGCTGCGGAGGCCAATCCGAGACAGGCAGGTTCGACCGCAGTGGCTGCAGGGGAAGGTCTGGTCAGGGTTCTGAGCTGCGGCATCTCTGTTTTTTCTCCTGAGCCTCTTGTCCTTAAGGCTAGCTCTGTGAGAGTCCTCAAAGGAGACAGCTGCCTTGTAAACGGTGGAGCGCCAGGTGTCACGGTCCGCAGCAAGCGAAGACCACTGGTGGTGGTCGATTTGGCAGGCACTAAGTGACTTCTTGAGACAGTCTTTGTATCTCTTCTTTGGTGCCCCTCTGTCACGGTGTCCAGTAGCAAGCTCGCCGAACAGGGTGATCTTTGGTAGGCGATGATCCTCCATCCTGGAGACATGCCCCGCCCAGCGGAGCTGTGTCCGCAGCAGCAAAGCCTCGATGCTCACAGTTTCAGCCTGTTCAAGGACCTCGACGTTGGTGACATAGTCACTCCAGTGAATGCCCAGGATGGTGCGCAGGCAGCGCTGGTGGAAGCGTTCGAGGAGTCGTAGTTGGCTGCGGTAGAGGGCCCAGGACTCGGAACCATACAGCAGGGTGGTGAGGACCACAGCTCTGTACACGCTGATCTTGGTGCCTGTTTTCAGCTGTTGATTGTGCCACACCCGCTTGAAAAGTCGCCCGAAAGCGCTGTTCGCTTTTGCCAGCCTGCTGTCAAGCTCCTTGTCCAGCTTGGCGTCCGACGTGATAATGCAGCCAAGGTAAGTAAACTGGTGCACTGACTTTAGTTCAGACTCGCCAATGGTGATGTGAGGAGGGCGATACACTGTCTTGGGTGCCGGCTGATGGAGGACCTCTGTCTTTTTCAGACTGACCTCGAGTCCAAAGAGCTGGGCAGCATCTGCGAAGCAAGACGTGATGCGCTGCAGGGCTTTCTCTGTGTGTGCAACGAGGGCAGCATCATCAGCAAAAAGCAGCTCACGAATCAGTTGGTCTAGGGTTTTCGTGTGGGCCTGCAGTCGTCTGAGGTTGAACAGGCTGCCATCGAGACGATACCTGATGTACACTGCATCGTCATCATCGAGGTCCACTGTGGCCTGCTTCAACATCATGCTAAAAAAGATGGTGAAGAGGGTCGGTGCCAGCACGCAGCCCTGCTTTACGCCGTTGAGAATGGGGAATGGTTCTGAGAGGTCATTGTTGAGTCTGACCTGGCCTTGCTGGTCCTCGTGTAGCTGGACAATCATGTTGAGGAACTTTGGGGGACAGCCAAGTCGCTCCAGGATCTGCCACATGCCTTGCCTGCTCACAGTGTCGAACGCTTTTGTTAGGTCGACAAATGTTACGTACAGCCCTTTGTTCTGCTCGCGGCACTTCTCCTGTAGCTGTCTCAGCACAAAGACCATATCGGTGGTGCTCCTGTTTGCTCTGAAGCCACACTGGCCCTCTGGGAGTTGGTCTTCAGCGATGGCAGGTACCAGCCGATTCAGGAGCAGCCTTGCAAGGATTTTCCCAGCAATGGACAGCAGGGTAATTCCCCGATAGTTGGAACAGTCAGACTTCTCGCCTTTGTTCTTGTACAGGGTGATAACGACTGCATTACGGAGATCTTTTGGTAGTGTTCCTTCCTCCCAGCAGCAGAGAAAGAGGTCATGGAGCTTGTTGTGCAGTGCTGTGCCTCCATGTTTCCAGATCTCTGGCGGTATTCCATCAATGCCTGCTGCTTTGCCACTCTTGAGCTGGTGGATGGCTGTGAGGGTCTCTTCAGCGGTGGGCGGTTCGTCCAATTCAACCTTTACTGGGAGGTGTGGGATTTGTAGGACGACTGCTTCTTGAACAGTGCGCTCAGCGCTGAAGAGGCTCTGAAAGTATTCCGACCAGCGGTTCAAGATGGAGGTATTATCTGTGAGGAGTGCCTGACCATCAGCGCTTCGCAGGGGACTTTGTACCAGGTGCCTGGGGCCATACACTGCTTTCAGTGCTTCGTAGAAGCCCCTGTAGTCACCATTGTCAGCGCAAAGCTGGGTCCTCTGTGCAAGTCTGGTCCACCACTCATTCTGGAGATCTCTGAGCTTGCGCTGGAGACTGCTGCAGACGAGGCGGAAGGCAGACTTCTTCATAGGGCAGGAAGGCTGGGCTAGGTGGGCCTGATGGGCGGCTCTTTTTTTTTGCTAGGTGTTCCTGGATCTCTACATCGTTTTCGTCAAACCAGTCTTTGTTTTTCTTTCTGGCGAAACCCAAGACTTCTGCAGAGGATTTTGCAATAGCAGTTTTCAGTTGTTCCCAAAGTGTTTCAGGGGAGGAGTCTACTGGGTCCGCTGTGTCTTTGAGCCTGCGCTGTAAATCTGTCTGAAAGGCAGCTTTCACATCGTCACGCTGAAGGCTGGCAACATCAAGCTTTTTCTTGGGGGGCCCCCATTTCTTGGGTTTTGGCTTGAAGTGGAGCCTGAGTTTGCAGCGGACAAGGCGGTGGTCAGTGTGGCACTCTGCGCTGGGCATCACTCTGGTGAGGAGGACGTCACTGCGGTCCCTCTGACGCACTAGGACATAGTCGATAAGGTGCCAGTGTTTGGAGCGAGGATGCATCCAGGTGGTCTTTCGACTGTCCTTTTGCTGAAAAGTAGTGTTGGTGATGACAAGTTGCTGCTCTGCACAGAACTCCAACAGTAGGCGGCCATTGTCATTGCAGTTCCCCACGCCATGCTTGCCGAGGACTCCTTTCCAGGCTTCAGAGTCCTGGCCCACTCTGGCGTTGAAGTCGCCAAGGATGATGACTTTGTCGTCTGCAGGGGTACTCTGTAGGAGGCTGCGCAGGTCAGTGTAAAACTTGTCCTTTTCAGCAGGCTCTGCCAGGAGGGTTGGGGAGTACACACTGAGAAGGGTGACGTGTTGCTGGTGTCTCAGTGGGAGGCGCATGGACATGATGCGGTCTGAGTGGCCCGTTGGTAGGTTTTCCAGCTTAGTCGCAATGGATGTCTTGACCATGAAACCCACGCCTGAGAGCCGTCTTTCTGATGCAGGCCTGCCTGACCAGTAGAGGGTGTACCCAGCACCAAGTTCTTGGAGGCTGCCTTCGTCCGGAAGGCGTACTTCGCTGAGCGCGGCGATGTCGATGTTTAACCTCCGCAATTCATGGGCAATGAGGGCGGAGCGACGTTCAGGGCGTCCGCTGTCTGCTTTGTCGAGCATGGTTCGGACGTTCCAGCATGCTACGTTGAGTCCGGTCGTGGTCGTCATGAGAGTGGATCCGTTATTCTTTCTTGTTTTTTGACCGCAGGAGAAGATGCCCGTTGACCGCGGCTAGCCAACTGGGTTGCGAGGGGACGAGCTTTGGTTAGGCCACCTTTTCTAGGCCCCTCTCCGTGTGGAGCAAGCAGTGCTGTCCCTAGAAAAGGCTGCTTGGTCGTTCAGGGTGTGCCGAGTGATGTTGTCATCCCCAGCTCAACATCAGGCGACCAATATCCTGAACCGCCTGCATGCAGGTTTGAGACTGCGGCTTCCAGTGACATCTTTCACCTGCCGTTTCGCCCCTCGCCCGTCGCTACAGGACTTGGAATGGTCAGTGTCATGGTCCGTGGACGTTTCCTAAAGCCTGCGCGGTGGAGCTTTTTGGTGGAGTGCAGTGTGCGCAGTACTGGCCCCACCCTTTAAACCCTTGGTTCATCTGCCATGGCCTAGCAAGCTGGGACGATGGCATCGAGGTCCTCGGGTCGTAGGTTTTATATCAGACTGTCCTTGTCCTAGTCTCTGGCTCAAAAGCCTTCCCCGGAGACACGGGGGCTTTGATGTCAGGGGTTTCCTCCCTTAGCCTTTCCGCAGCCAAGCGGCCAGGCCTGCAAGGCAGCAGGCAACTCGTGGAGGGCGGGGTCGTCTATGTCCCGTGCAGATGTGAACATCTGCCCACTGCCCAAAAACCCTCCTCCTCGCCTTCTACATACCCCCCCCCCTCCCCCTCCCTCTCCACACACACACGCCCCACCTTCCTCCCATCTGTCCTTCTCATGTCTTCAATTCCGTCACACTGCTTCAAATCTGATGAATGATTTTCTCAGCCTGAGGAAATGAGATTGAGGGAGTTTAGACCAAATCCAGGCCAGCAAGAGGTATAGATCCTCATGAGCCCCTGCAGGATGCAGGGGCTCATGAGAATCTATGCCTCTTGCAATTGGAAAGATGTGTGACGGCTGAACGACCTGGTTTTGTTTTAGCAAATACTCTACAGAGTATTTGCTAAAACAAAACCAGGTCAGAACAATGCAGACTTAAAGTACCATTACGCATAAATCTGAAGAAACATTTCAGAACCAATTGTGCTTGTCATGTTGACACACCTAATGAACTTCCACAGCCGTCTGGACACGCAGCAAAAGCACACACGTAATCACATTTATTCTGAGCTGTTGTTAGTGCGTCAGCCTGTTTTCAGCTATTTCTCATACTGATAGCATTCTATTTCTATTTATTATTATCAGCATATTATCAGCTCCTTCAACAGCCAAGGTAAAAGTGACCCAAAGTTATGGCAAATAGCTGAACTGGTTTGTGTGAACACTATTCACGTGCAGCACACAATTTATACATAATCTGGAAGTTTCCAGGCTGAGCTAAAAGAGTTCAAAAAGGTAAAATTCAAAGGCCAAGGTTACAAGCTGACCAGCTGGTGAAATCAAGGGACATTACCTACTACAAGTTACTAAGGCAAACTCTCTCTCTCTGATATAACTTATACACATAAAAATCAGACCTCACCACAATTTTATTCTACAAGCTGTGGGTAAAAAATACAAACTGGTGGGGTCTATTTGGCTTGCTCTCTTTTTCTGTGTAATGTGATGTCTTCACACACCCACCCATCTGAACTTAAGGAATTTTTACCAAAATGTCTTAAATGCACTTTAGAAGGCAATATTAACCTAAAGTTCTAATCATCAAAAGAGTGTGGAATGCGAAAACTTACCCAAGTTCTTTTGTCAATCGGTCGGGAATCCGAATGAAGCGAGTCGAAGAGCCCGCCATGGCGTGTAGTATTGTGTACTGCACTACAGAGGTTGGTTCAAATATTGGCCAATCAAATGCGTTCTGTAGAAAATGAGCTTTCCAACGAACCCACAATCATGTGTCAAATTTTTTACCAAAGAGGATGATTTTGCATATATTGAAACTTTCATTTTGAAAACAAAAATAATCATATTAAATAAATAAATCGTCGTAGTTATTATTAGTAAAAAGACTGTGATTTGCTCTTTATGATGGTATAACTATAAGTTAGTGTGTTTTTCTATTTATAGTACAGATTTGATCATGTAAGAAACGCAAGTGTGTCTTTTTCAGAGCCGCAGCTAGATGTCGGTCGGCGGTACATAGACACTCAAAGTACTCTTTTTTCAAGCTCATTCACATAGTTCATAAGCGGACACAACGGCAAGGTGATGGTAAAAGGTAATAATTATTATTTCAAAGTGTTGCTGCGCTACAAAACTAATCCGAACATACATTACTTGTTCTGTTTTATCCTTTGAAATACAGAATATTGCATTCAGAAACTTGAACATAACAGTTACAACCAAAACTAAACCGTCATCATCAGATGGAGGCAAATTCCATCAAGTAATGTTTTCTTCCTTTGTTCAAAACATGCTGTCATTGAGCCGATTGATTTTACATATATATTTGTTTGCGTCAACATTCATTTGAAGTAATTAGAAAAACAGTACACTTACATTGCTTTTTTTTAAAAACATTTATGATGCTCGGTCATCAATTTTGCATGAACATAACTATTTACAACCAAAACTTACCTTCAACTTTGTCGCTTCCCTGCTCCATCGATTTCGTGTCGTCGGTCGTACTGACTGGGGTGCAGACCGTACTGTCTTACTTCGTCTGTACCGGGCCCTTGTTCGGTCCAAACTGGATTACGGCTCTGTGGTATATGGCTCAGCTTCCAAGTCTGTGCTACAGCAGGAACACAATTCACCATCAGGGTCTGCGGATATTGGGGCCTTCAGGACGTCTCCAGTTCCTAGTCTGTATGCCGAGGCAGGGGAGCCTTCTCTCAAGCTCCGCCACATCCGCCTCATGCTCAGCTACGTTCTGAAACTGAAGGCCCATCCAGACAATCCTGCCTATGATTGTGTTTTTAAACCATCGTTAGCAGAGATTTACGATACCCATCTGGGAGCTGTCCGTCCACTTTCTTTCCGTGTCCGTCCTCATCTGCAGGCGGCCAGATTGGACCTGGCCAGAGTTTCGGAATCCCTGCAACACATCACTCCACCTTGGCTCTTACCAGTTCCTGAGATCTTGCTGGACTTGACTGCCGACAAGAAAGACTCTACTCCACCAGCCATATATATACCAACAGAGCCTCAATGAACTGCTTTCAATTTTTCCTGGCTATTGTCGTATCTATACCGATGGGTCAAAGTCTGAGGATGGGAGAGTGGCTGCGGCCGCAGTGTCCTCTCGCCATCCTAGACGCCCATTTAAGCACCGCCTCCCAGACCACTCATCTGTATTTAGTGCGGAACTGCAGGCGGTTCTGCTGGCACTCAGGCATGCTTATCGATCTAGAGAAAGGAACTTCCTGATTCTGTCTGACTCTCTTTCTGCCCTGCAGGCCCTTCAGGGCACGGGAAATGACCACCGACTGCTGGTGCAGATCAGAGAGCTCCACGCAGACTAGATGAAGGAATATTATGACATCATTTTTATTTGGGTGCCAGGGCATGTGGGCATCGAAGGCAACAGGATTGCAGATTCTGCTGCCAACGATGCCCGCAGTGACCCTGTCCTTGACACACAGACTGTTTATAGTGATTTTAGACATGTGGCTAGTGCGTACATAGCCCGTGAGTGGCAGTCCGAGTGGGACAAAGAGGAAGCTAACAAGCTGCATGAAGCCCTTCCTAAGTTGTCCGACGGTCTACCTTATCGCTGCGGCAGCTGCCGTGAGGAGACTGTCCTGGCTCGGCTCCACATCGGCCACACGTATGTTACGCACTCTTATTTACTTAAACAGGAGGAGCGTCCATGGTGTTATGCCTGCGACGAGCAGTACTCTGTTCCACACTTTTTGTTGTCTTGTGCTGATCTAATCGACACAAGGTATAAACATTTCACGGCAGACTCCTTGAAGGTTTTGTTCCGGGATGTGCCCCCGGACAAGATCTTCAGTTTTCTGAGGGAGTGCCATATTTTTAATAAGATTTGAGCGTTTATAGATTATGATGTTTCTATTATTTTGACCTTTTTGAGAGTCTTTCGACATTTTCTTTAAAGACTTGTGCGACATTTTAGCCTGACATATTTTTAAGGTATATTTACATCATGTCTTAAGACCTTTCTTTTACTACTTTTAGTCTGGCTGACCAGATTTTTACCCTTCCCGCCATGAGATGGCCTTAGTTGCCTGCTCGGCGTTAAACCCAAATAACTAACTAACTAACTGCTCCATCGATGTCACCTGTGCGTATGAGGTACGTAGGACTGACCGAATGCAAATCTCAAAATGGCCGACGATTCCAGAAAATCACGCATGTTGATGATAACGAGATTTTTTCCCGTGATTGAACGTAACACAAAATTTACAACTTTGGGTTGAAGAAGTTTAAAACGCAACCTTCTTTCAATTCTCAAAAGGATTTTGAATTTGTTTACGGTAATCCGAATGAAGAGTAATGTTGTCTATGATATGTTAATTAGGTGCCTCACGGTACATTTTTTGTGTTCCAGTTCAGAGCGAGATTTGCACATGTAAAATTGACGACACGCGTTATGTTCATTCTAGCCTTTACTTGCCCTCAAACTACATTATGTAAAACTCAATGATATGGTAACAAAATCGTAACTTGCATTGGCTCTCTATAGGCCTAAACTTGGTTTTGAAATTCTATTTCATTCCCGGAATTTTTTATCTGAAAGCGAACACATGTGAGTGATGTCACGTTTTGAAATTTTGGCTTCCGCCGCTCAATCGCACAAAACAATGAATAACTCTTTTATCCCATCGGACGTATGCAAAAATGACACAGGATTAGAAGGTATGTTCAATTTCTAACCAGTTGAGATATGGTTGTGTGAGATGCATGTCCGATTTTGAGTTTGAAGGCTTTGTTTTGTCAGTCAGGTAGCAAAACCGGCACTCAACGCCTAGTCGTACTCTTGACCATATACCAACAGAGCCTCAATGAACTCCTTTCAATGTTTCCTGGCTATTGTCTTTATACGGATGGGTCCAAGTCTGAGGATGGGAGAGTGGCTGCAGCTGCAGTGTCCTCTCACCATCCTCGACGCCCATTTAAGCTCCGCCTCCCTGACCATTCCTCTGTATTTAGCGCAGAACTGCAGGCAATTCTGCTGGCACTTCTTCTTCTTCTTCTCGAACGCCGTCACACTTGGAGTTTGGCTCTCAAAATGAAATCTGTGGTCTTCTGTAGCACCTCCACAGGCCCGTACAGTTTCTCTTGTAGAGTGGCGGGCTTCGGCCATATCTCCTCCCTCAGCGGCTGGTGGTTCCCACAGTTTCTGCTGGCACTCAAGCATGCCTATCAGTCTCGGGAAAGGAACTTCCTGATTCTGTCTGACTCTCTTTCTGCCCTGCAGGCCCTTCAGGGCGCGGGAACAGACCACCCACTGCTGGTGCAGATTAGAGAGCTCTACGCAGACTTGATGAAGGAATATTATGACATCATTTTTATTTGGGTCCCTGGCCATGTGGGCATCGAAGGCAACAAAATCGCAGATTGTGCTGCCAACAGTGCCCGCCATGACCCTGTCCCTGACAAACAGATTGTTTATAAATAGTGATTTTAAACCTGTGATTAATGCGTACATAACCCGCGAGTGGCAGTCTGAGTGGGGCAAAGAGGAAAGGAACGAGCTGCATGAGGCTCTTCCTACTGTGTCCGACAGTCTACCTTTTCGCTGCGGCAGCCGCCGTGAGGAGACTGTCCTTACTCTGCTCTACATCGGGCACACGTATGTTACGCACTCTTACTTACTTAAACAAGAAGAGCATCCGTGGTGTTTTGCCTGTGATGAGCAGTTTTCTGTTCAACACTTTTTGCTGTATTGTGCCGATCTCATTGACACAAGATATAAACACTTCACAGCAGACTCCTTGAAGGTTTTGTTCCGGTATGTTCCCCCGGACAAAATCTTCAATTTCTTGAGAGAATGCAATATTTTTATAAGATCTGAGCATTCATAGACTGTGAATTTCTTTATTTTGCCCTTTTTGAGAGTCTGTAGACATTTCTTTTAAAGACTCGTGCAACATTTTAGCCTGACATATTTTTTAGATATATTTACCCCTTGTCTTAAGACCTTGCTTTTCGTCTGGCTGACCAGATTTTTACCCATCCCGCCGTGAGATGCAAAAATAACTGACATCTTTCTGGACTTTACCGCCCACAAGAAGGATTGCACTCGAGCAATAAAAACACTGCACAGCAGACTCCTCAAAGGTTTTGTTCCGGGATGTTCCACCTGACAAAATCTTCAATTTCTTGAGAGAATGCAATATTTTTTAACAAGATCTGAGCATTCATAGACTATGTGAATTTTTTTATTTGCCCTTTTTCAGAGTCTGTAGATGTTTCTTTTAAAGACGTGTGACAGTTTAGCCTGACATTTTTAAGCTTAAAGACCATGCTTTTAGTCTGCCCGACCAGATTTTTACCCATCCCTCCGTAAGATGGCCTTTGTCGCCTGCTCAGCGTTCAACCCAAATAACTAACTAACCTTCTCACCGGAAGCACGACCGCTAAACTCAGCTCAGCTCAACACTCTGGCTTCCGCGATAAGGCCTTCTGTAACACAGGCTGCCTTTAAATAATACAATCTCTCAAAAACTTTCCGTCACCATGACAAAGCTCCTCTCATAATATTATTACTACGAGGAGATGAAATAAATCCCACAACGTCCTTTACACACAAACGAAACTTTACTTATCCAGGTTAGAAATAATTAAGTGGGACGACCCAACCTGACTAAACATTCGGTGTGCCGCGACACTCGCAACAGCACCCAGGTACGATGTCGTAGCCCCACAAGGCAGAGTGACACAGTCAGTCCCCACTCTCAGTACCACCGTTGGATTAGGATAGGAACCAGATTTGGATGTAAAACACAGGTGCAAAAATACACATAAATAACTAACAAAACAACAAAATCACATCTCCCTTCCCGCAACTTTAACTGCCGTCTTTTACATTCCCTTCACCTCTCTCCCACATCAATAAATTCAACCTCAACTTACACGTCACCACATGACCACTTCCGATATTTACACTCCTAAGCTAAATAGAGAGATGGCCTTAGTCATCTGCTCGGCGTTAAACCCCCAATAACTAATTTTCCGTCAACTACTACCAAATACAACAAATGGCATTCCTTTCTACATGTATTCTATACTCACACTCCCCCCCCCACCCCCCCCCCCCCCCCCCCCCCCGCCCTAACACACTAACCAAAATAATAATAACCGAACAAGCAAATCCAACCCCCTGAGGAAATGGCCACTAAAGGATTGTTGCGTGTACTTACTGTCATCCATGAAGATGCCCCGGCTAGGACGAAGACAAACAAGGACAAGACAAGCCAGGGGTGAAGTCGTCACAGCTCTTCTTCTCTTTTCTCCTCTCTCGGACACCGGTACTGGGACGACCAAAAACCGTATCGTAGGGCCGATACAAAGGACCGACTCAGGTGCTTGTGGCCTTCAGCAAATGGTGAACCACACCTGAAAGACCACCCTTGGAGACCTGCTGGCACAAGCGACCGACTCGTTCGCTGTTTGAAAATGCGACTTTCTAACAATTTGGATAACGTTGGGTTGGCAAAAAAACGCTCACTAAATCAAGCAGTGAAAATTCAAACACCCGATCACGCAGACGGGCAATCCCGTAATGCACGCCGTCCACCAAACTCTCACATGGCAGCAAATACTCGTGTACAGGTCAAATACCACACCTAAACTACCGAACGTCTGGTGACTAAGTCCTTTCACCCCTCAAAACTTACTCCTCCAAAAAAACAACGTGTCGTGACATATACTTTCAGTCAAATGTCTTGGCAACCGTCAGGTTGATTATAGACTATGTGAGGACAAAATGTGGGATAATGTTTTTAAAAGAAAAAGCAATGCTTAAGGTGTGAACTCTGCTATTGCTTTAATGGTGACCTTGAAGTGTTGGTATAGATCTCTATCTCTTAAAATGGTAGGTAACCCACTCTGAGACTTTTGTCTCCATGTGTGTGTGCATGCTGTGTGTGTGTGTGAGAGAGAGAGCACCTATATAACATATTTGCCCTTGCTGTGTGAACTCTAATGTACTTAATGATTTTCTGTGTATTGCTTTACTTTGCATTTTTACACATTTGTGACCCTCTCTCACGAAACCAGTCTTAACTCGCAGCGAGCCGATCAGCACTACACGCAATAATATGTGGTGGGGGTCAATCTGGGTCATTTTCACTTTTTTGCAGAAATGTATTCTATAAACACCAAAGTATCATATGGTTAAAATCTTTATCATGAAAAGTGCCATTAAATAGGTTTAAAATGATTTTAAAAGTCTGCCCTTGGCCCCAATTATGCTGCACACAGAAACTTCCCAGGCTGTTTTCTCAAAATGGCCGCCAGAGGCTTTAACAACTTTAAACACTAACAACTTCTACAATTTTTTTGCACTACAGCATACAGTCATAAATCACAGTAATCAGCAAACATTGTAGTTTTCAGAAATGTATATATGTCAAAACATCCAAAATGTGAGTTAAGACTGATTTTGTGAGAGAGGGTCACATTTTATATTTTTGTGTGGACGCGGATCTGTGTGTGGCTGGAGTGCATTCCGAGAGCGTGTGTGTTTATTGTGCATATATGTGTCTTGAGTGCGTGCTTAGGTAAGTTTGTTTGTGTATTTGTGCATGTGTGTCTTGAGCGCGTGCTTATGTAAGTTTGTGTGTATGTCATGTGTTTGTGCATGCAGAATTGTGTGTGTGCATATAATATGGATTTGTGGTGTGTGTGTGCGTGCGTGCATGCAGAATTGTGTGAGTTTGAGTGTGTGTGTGCGTGCTTGTGGAAGTGTGTGTGTGGTTGTGTGCATGCATGCATGCACAAGTTGTGGTGTGCATGAGTGCATGCGTGTATGTTTGTGTGAGCAAGTGCATACATGCGTCGGTTTGTGGTATGTGTATGTTTACATGTCTTTGTCATTTATGTAGTAGATGTAGCAGCGGCAAGTTTGAAAACTGGTCCTGATACCACCTATAACTTCTACCGTTGGAAAATAAAGGTTCATTTTTCATGATTTGTTCCCAGGAAGTATGCCAGCTGATTGCGCAGACTCACTCAGCCAGGCAAATGGAGGCCACAGTAACTGTGTGGTTACTGACGAAGATACAGGACAGGCTACTGTACAGGAATGGGAAGACCCTGTCCAACCCTCGCAGGTCAGACTGGAGCCTAACACCCTTGTGCATGCATCCACCAGTATTGTTGATAGTAGCGGTGGCTGCGTGTACAAGGGGGCCAAAGCCACAGGGGAACCTGGTGTCCAGCCACAGCCTCTGACCAGCCCAGAGTGTGGGGTTTTCCATCAAATGGAACCTTATGTCAAGATGGAGTCTAGCGAGGGGTGTGAATCTCGTGTATACCCTATGGACTGTGATGGTAAATACAAACATAGAATATCTGGAGATATCTCACTAGGTGAAGAGAAAACCTACGTTAAAAAATGTGTGGATGTTAAAGATGGTGGCATGCCGTTTGTGTGTGAGATGTGTGAGGCATGTTTCCAGTCACAAAGACAGTTGCACAAACACATGTCTACTCACTCACAGTCACAGCCTGTCCAAAATCCACAAGTCAAACTGGAGACAGGTTGCGAGGCCAAACCTGGTGTCCAGTCTCTACCTGGGACCATCTCAGAGCCAGAAGTGAAGCCCTTTGTGCCTGCAGTCACCAATACTATAGCCAGTGTCAGTGGCTGCATGAAGCAGGGGGTTAAACTGGAACTCTGTACTCACTCATGGCTGTTCCATCACCCACCAGACAAGCTGGAACCAGAAGACAAGGTGGAACCTGGCATCCAGTTAGGACATGGGAGCAGCTCAGATTCCACTACTGTCGACAGTACCGTTGGCTGCATGTGCTTTGGGGTGAAATTAGAACCGGACATCATGGATAAACGTGTCGAGTTAGAGCCTGGGGCCAGCTCAGATTCCACTACTGTCGACAGTACCGTTGGCTGTATGTACTATGGGGTGAAATTAGAACCGGACATCATGGACATACATTGTGTCAAGTTAGAGCCTGGGGCCAGCTCAGATTCTGGGGTTAAACTAGAACCTGACATCAGTCTGAAGGCAACGTCTGGGATCCAGACAGAGCTGCAGCACTCAGAGAATGGCTTGGTTTCTGTGGATTGTGTGCACAACAGTGATGTGAACATGTACCAGTGCCAGTCAGAAGTGAAGCCTGACACGGTCATATTGTGTGACAGTAACGTGGAAAACCTTGTTGCTGTAAACTGT
The DNA here is from genome assembly GCA_036245525.1 of Semisulcospira habei. Taxonomy (NCBI): domain Eukaryota; kingdom Metazoa; phylum Mollusca; class Gastropoda; family Semisulcospiridae; genus Semisulcospira; species Semisulcospira habei. Next base: position 95,466,824 of record BTPG01000003.1, on the reverse strand, counting down.
AATGTACATAGCTCTGGAGCAAGGTTTGTATCGGTACCTCTGTATGAGTGTGATAAACCTGCTGCAGAGTTGTCCTTGGCTCCACACAGTGATTTAATGACAGCTGCTCACCGTGATTTGATGACCGCTGCTCACAGTGATTTGATGACTGCTGCTCACAGTCATTTGATGACACACAGTGATTTGATGACAGCCGCACACAGTGATTTGATGACAGCTGCTCATAGTGTTGTAATGACACACACAGGCCAGAAGTGTACAGTGTGTGGTGCTAGTTTCTCCCGGGCTAGTAATTTGAAAACGCATATGTTTACCCACACAGGCCAGAAACCACATAAATGTACAGTGTGTGGTGCTAGTTTCTCCCGGGCTGGCAATTTAAAAACACATATGTTAACCCACACAGGCCAGAAGCCACATAAGTGTACAGTGTGTGGTACTAGTTTCCCCCACCCTGGCAGTTTGAAAAGACATATGTTTAACCACACAGGCCAGAAACCATATAAATGTGCTGTGTGTGGTGCTAGTTTCTCCCAGTCTGGCCATTTGAAATTTCACATGTTTACCCACACAGGCCACAAATCACTTGCATGTACAGTGTGTGGCACTAGTTTCTCCCACACTGGCAATTTGAAAAAACATATGTTTAACCACACAGGCCAGAAACCACATAAGTGTACAGTGTGTGTCACTAGTTTCTCCCACCCTGGCAATTTGAAAAGACATATGTTTAACCACACAGGCCAGAAACCATACAAATGTGGTGTGTGTGGTGCTAGTTTCTCCCAGGCTGGCAATTTGAAAAGTCACATGTTAACTCACATAGGCCAGAAACCACATAAGTGTACAGTATGTAGTACTAGTTTCCCCCACCCTGGTCGTTTGAAAAGACATATGTTTAACCACACAGGCCAGAAACCATATAAATGTGCTGTGTGTGGTGCTAGTTTCTCCCACACTGGCAGTTTGAAAAAACATATGTTTAACCACACAGGCCAGAAACCACATAAGTGTACAGTGTGTGGCACTAGTTTCTCCAACCCTGGCAATTTGAAAAGACATATGTTTAACCACACAGGCCAGAAACCATATAAATGTGCTGTGTGTGGTGCTAGTTTCTCCCAGGCTGGCAATTTGAAAAGGCACATGTTAACTCACACAGGCCAGAAACCACATAAGTGTACAGTGTGTGGTGCTATTTTCTCTGGGGCTGGCGATTTGAAAACGCATATGTTAACCCACACAAGCCAGAAACCACATTAATGTACATTGTGTGGTACTAGTTTCCCCCGCCCTGGCAGTTTGAAAAGACATGTTTACCCACACACGCCGGAGTCCACATAAGTGTACAGTGTGTGGTGCTAGTTTCTCCCTTGCTAGCCATTTGAAAACTCATGTTTACCCACACAGGCCAAAAACCATACAAATGTTTTGTGTGTGGAGCTAGTTCCTAGTCTGGCAGTTTGAAAAGTCACATGTTTACCCGCACACTCCAGGTGTGTGGTGCTAGTTTCTCCTGTCCCCCACCCGGGTCTGCCCTGGGGGACTTGGGTGGGGTTAGGTATTTTTTAGTTCCCAGGGTCACACTGGTCAGCCCCACAGGGTGGGTTTTTCCCTCTACTCTGGGGCATGTGTTTCTGTCTACCCTTGGTCCATTCACCTGTACCCCCACCCTGGTCTGCCCTGGGGGACTTGGGTGGGGTTAACTACTTTTTAGTTCCCAGGGTCACCCTGGTCAGCCCCACAGGGTGAGTTTTTCTCTCTATTCTGGGGCATGTGTTTCTGTCTACCCTTTGTCCATTCACCTGTATTTGCCTTTTTAAAACTCTCCCTACTGTCTGCACTGCCTGTAGCTCTTGATATTGGATGTGTGTTGCTAAATGGTCTTAGCTTTATTTAGGCCCCATGTGTTAGGTTTATTTAACGTATTTGACCGGCTGGCGACATACATTCAATGTTCTGTTTAGGTTTTTTTTCACAAGCAGTGCAGGCACGTCCTGAGAAAGCCTTGTTGCTGTCGGGACGTTAAGCAATGTACAATCAATCAATCCATTCACCTGTATTTTCCTTTTTTAAACTCTCCCTCTGTCTGCACTGCCTGTAGCTCATGATATTGGATGTGTGTTGCCAAATGGTCTTGGCTTTATTTAGGCCCCATGTGGTAGGTTTATTTAATGTATTGGACCGGCTGGCGACATACATTCAATATTCTGTTTAGTTTTTTTGGGTTTTTTTTTTTTTTTTTTTTCACAAGCAGTGCAGGCAAGTCCTGAGAAAGTCCAATTGCTGTCGGGACGTTAAGCACGTATGTTAGCACTCTTACAAGTACTAAAACAGGTTGACCGCCGTGAGATGGCCTTAGTTGCCTGTTCGGCATTAAACCCAAATAACTAATTAAAACAGGTTGATCGTCCATGGTGTTTTGTGTGTGACGAGCAGTTTTCTGTTCGACACTTTTTGCTGTATTGTGCCGATCTCATTGACACAAGATATAAAACACTTCACAGCAGACTCCTTGAAGGTTTTGTTCCGGGATGTTCCCCCTGGACAAAATCTTCAATTTATTGAGAGAATGCAATATTTTTAACAAGATCTGAGCTTTCATAGACTATGTGAATTTTCTTATTTTGCCCTTTTTTGAGAGTTTGTAGACGTTTGTTTTAATGACTTTTGCGACATTTTAGCCTGACATATTTTTAAGATTTACATCTAGTCTTAAGACCTTGCTTTTAGTCTGGCTGACCAGATTTTTACCCATCCCCACCGTGATATGGCCTTAGTCGCCTGCTGGCGTTAAACCCCAATAACTAGGTGCAGTTCTGTACAGTTGTCCATCCTGCCCCGCTTTGCCTGAAAGGAATAGATTCACATCAGCCCCTGCAGTCACAGGGGCTTGTGAGATCCTGCCCTGTATGCCAAACAATTTCCTCCAGCTGTACCTTTGAATGCGGAAGGTGCAGGGAGGGAATGGGTGATTGTTGCCAGTGGCTTCCAGATGGCTTTGTTTATTTCTCAGCTCAAGTTCCTGCCCCCAGGACCGGTTACTGAGAGGAAGAAGGGAATCCCTTTTTCCATGGAGCACAAACTGGTTTCACTCAAAGATAAGGAAGTCTTTCTTGTCACTCCAGTTTAACATTACAACAGGTCAAGCTGGCATTAAAAGGAAGGGGCTAGAGCGTACTTTGTTTGGTGGAAAGCAAAGTTCTCACAGTCCCTGTAAATATATGCCTTTGAGGCATAAAGGTGCAGATTGATAAACCACAAATCCCTCTTAAAATCGAACATTCTTTGTAGCAATGGAATCGATTATATCTTAATTTATGTTACCTTATATTAATTTTCACACACAAAAATATTTTGATGATTTTTACAACACAAACATAAATTTGTATCATTCTCTTATTTTATTTATTTATTACACACCGATTGCATGTGTCTCCGAAATCAGATTTTTATTATCAGACTCGTGTGAACAAAATAAACTGACCTGTGTAAATAAATAGATGAATAATATTGTTTGTTGTTGTGTTTGTTTTGTTTGCGTTTTTTTTTTCTCGCTGCCACATGCTTATAAAAAAAAATTAACCAGGCTTTTCTGAGGTGCATTGTTTGGACATCATGGTTGGTGAAAAGATGCATTGTTTGGACATCATGGTTGGTGAAAAGATGCATTGTTTGGACATCAGGGTTGGTGAAAAGATGCATTGTTTGGACATCATGGTTGGTGAAAAGATGCATTGTTTGGACGTCATGGTTGGTGAAAAGATGCAGTATATTTCTGATTAAGGAAACATTACAAAAAACACAGAAACAAAATATTTTCCTCCACAGAAATTTAATCACTGACTTGCAGACAAAAAGGCATATAACTTTTACATTTTCTATCCAATTTGGCATTTTTCATCGTCATTTTAATCAGTCGGACATTTGAAAAGTGCTTGCCAAGTTTCAGCACCATTTTTTCGGAGTTACTTTTAGAACAACTAACATAACTCTGATTTTTTCCCCCACCCGGGTCTGCCCTGATGGGGGACTTGGGTGGGGTAACTACTTTTTAGTTCCCAGGGTCACCCTGGTCAGCCCCACAGGGTGGGTTTTCCTTTCTATTCTGGGGCATGTGTTTCTGTCTACCCTTTGTCCATTCACTTGTATTTGCCTTTTTTAAAACTCTCCCTACTGTCTGCACTGCCTGTAGCTCTTGATTTTGGATGTGTGTTGCTAAATGGTCTTAGCTTTATTTAGGCCCTATGTGTTAGGTTTACTTAACGTATTTAACCGGCTGGCGACATACATTCAATGTTCTGTTTATTTATTTTTTCACAAGCAGTGCAGGCACGTCCTGAGAAAGCCTTTCTGTTGTCGGGACGTTAAGCAATGTACAATCAATCTGATTTTTCTTTTACGAAAAAAAACACACCTCTCTTTTCATTAATTGTGCCGAAAATTAGCTGATTTTCACAGTTAGGGCTTACACTGTTATAGGTCAAAACTTGACCTAATTGTACCAGACAGCCGAGACAAACTGTAGGCTTAATAAGTATCGTTTATGAAAAATCATGCGATTATTAATGAGAAGATTGCTTTTTTGCGTAACAAATAAGATTCAATTGTTTAAGATTAATCTCAAATAATTCATGAAATTAATCCCACAAATGTGAAACTATATTTTTTTTAAGCACTATAAAGTTGAAGAGGTACAGTGCTGGTCAACTCTTCGAAGATTCTCTTTTTTGGGCTTGGTTATTCACTGGGAACGCACGTTTTGGGGGAATTGTCAAAAAATTATACAGAGGACAGTTTTTCGTGCACAAGAATGCTACACATAATAATCAGTAAAAACCTCATTATTTAAACTTTCTAATGATATAAGTTTTATGTACCCAAAAACTAAAAAGAACTTACCGAATTTTTTTTGGGCAATACATCAACAAAAGGTATCCAGACTTTTTTTTCCGCCATTTTGGATCATAGAAACCTCGTGAATAAAACTTCAGTTGCTGTATCATGTAAATTCGAAAAGAAAAGCAATCGGCTTTTGTTTTCCAATAAAGGGAAGTAACTACTGTTAAACTCCAGTCACTCTCATCCCCCCTCTTCCCTCCCCTTTCCCTGACCTCACTCTCTCCTTTCCACCAGTGCGCCCCTGTTCTGACATCATCGCTCCTCTCGGCCAATTAATAGCTGGCCAGAGTTCCGGACCAGAACTTGGTTGTGTCAGAACAGCGCGCACGGCTCCCGTTCAGCATTCACCCACACGCTCTCACTATCAGGCTTCGGTCTCATGCTCAACTCCACACTACTTCCTCACGCTTATACACTGAACAACACTTTTCTGTCAGTTGGCCAAAAATAATGGAAGCGTTTTATTCCCGTGACTCTCACTTGTCAAACATGTAAGACAACATCTAACCCAACCAGTAGGTTTACTGGTTGTTTTCTGCCCAAACTTAACGGGAAAACGCTGGGTTTTTTTCCCACCCAATTGAGAGAAAAGGTGTTGAGTGTTCAAGGTGGCGGTATTTTCTGAATAAGTACGCTTCTGTAGAAATCTTGAATATTTTGAGGTATTTGGTTCCAGGTATGGGTATGCAGTGCTTTTCCAGTCCCCCAAACACTTCACCACCTCGCCATGCACTCCACAAGACAAGGCCCAGGTAGCTCCGCCACGCCGCACTAGTGAGCTGTTTTCCAGGATCGAAGCCTGCACCATCTTGGAAAAGATTGGATCCCCGAAGAAGTCTGAAGAACATAACCACTATCGCTGCCCAGACGACACAGTCCTTAGAGCTGCACAAATCAAGTTTTTGTTTAATCTGAAGAAGAAGTTGCGGACTCATCTGCGTCTTGCGGTTAGGAGGGCAGCCTTTTGTTCGCTCAATTCCCCACTGTGTGCTTTCACCATCCACGAGACCTGGTATGGGTGCTGTTCCCCGCATTCTGAATGCAAAAGACGAACAATGTTGAGGTATTGCGCCACGGAGCTGGGCTGAAGTACTTACTTACGCCTGTCACCCCTACCCGGGTATAGGCCGTCGACGAGAGACCTCCAGCAACTCCTGTCCTGTGCTTCTCCTTCGATTCTACTCCAGGTGGTTCCCAGTCTCTTGATGTCTGCTTCGAGGTCTCGACGCCAGGAGTTTCTTGGCCTACCTCTTTTTCTCTTTCCCTGGGGGTTCCATGACAATGCCTGCCTAGTGATACTGGAAGCTGGCTTTCTCAGACTGTGACTGATCCATCCCCATCTTCTTCGCCCAATTTCATTCTCTGCTGTTATCTGCTCTGTTCTCTCCCAGAGTCTGACGTTGCTGATCTTCTCTGGCCAGTGGATTTTCAAAATTCTTCTAAGGCAACTGTTCATGAAGGTCTGTACTCTGTTGACTGTGATTTTTGTCAATCTCCAAGTCTCTGCTCCATATAGGAGAACTGCTTTTACATTGGAGTTGAAAATCCGGACTTTGGTGTGTTGTGACAGCTCTCTGGAACTCCACACTTTTTTCAACTGGGCTGAAGTGTCCTGGCCAAAAAGGCCGCGTACTGCGCCACTGTTATCCCATACACCGGTTCCGGCTGGATGTTCACTGATTTGGTCACAAAAACTGAGATAAGAGCGAAAGTGAGTCTGATATGTTTTCTTGGTGTTGTCGGCAAAATGACACTGGCACGATATCCCGCCACCTCCAGCAGTAGCTGGTATCTTGACGGTCTGAGCCTAGACCCAGCACCTAGACAGCACAAAAGCAAGAGCTGACTGTGACATGTGATTCAGAAGGTAGGTGTCACGCGGTCGGCCCCGGTGCCAATTCGTTAGCAATTGTCCTAGCATGGGCAGCCGTCCTTCGTGTAGGCGGGAAATAGTATCGGCAAACACATTCACACTGCCAGCCACGTGCATCGCTGACATGCTGCAATTCATTCTCACACACTCCCATGCCATCTTCCTCAACAGACTATTGACATAGCGGTCTTTTGAGCGCCCTTTGTTAATGATAGCCTTTGTCATCGTGCTGTCAGTATGAATGACCACCTGTTTCCCTCGCCATGAGGGGGCCCACCGGTTGACTGCCTGCACCACCGCCGGCGCACACATTTTTATAATTAATATTTAAGTCCTTGGCTGCTGGCATGTCTGAAGAGAACAGTGTATAATTCCAATCTCCTTTCCAGAATGCGCCTGCCGCCAGGTTGCATGCATCAACATGGACATGTTCCTTGCTGTGCGAGGGATAGTACACGGTGCCATTAAAAACATGCATGTAAGATAGCCACCACTGTAAGTCCGCATGAAACTCCCGTGAGAGTCTCGCTTTATGCCTTTGCTGCTGAAGGGGTTTAATCGTATCAAGAATCCGCCTGAGACAAAATTTGCCTCCCTTGACGGCTTGAGTACACACCCAGTTAAGGGACCCTGCTACACCAGATGAAGATGGTACTGAGATCTGGAATACACACAAAAACAACTGACTGTACAATAAAGTTTTCAAGTCGAATGGTTGACATTTGTCTACATTATAACAAGATGGGATGAATCATAACCTGACAAAATCCTTTTTATAAACGAAAGTTGCCTTCCCTGTCAAGGGTCTCTACCTTTTGTCGTTGACCTGATTCTGATGTTGACATGTCTTCTGTTATTTAAAAAGCCTTGCAGATGTGCCAATGTATCTGTAAGCTGTATAAGGGGTGCAGTGCATACGCATCATTGGTTTATGAAACAAAAGCGAATCGCTTCATGGTGTCGGTGGAATGCAAAGCAGACATCATTAGCACATGGCAGACAGCTATTATATTAATAGAAAAAAACAATGTCTAGTTATCAGTGTGCTTCTGAAAGGTTAAGGTCATCATATCAGTTTGGAGATCTTTTTAAAGGTGAAGACAATCATATTACTACGGAGATCATATGATATGGTGTTTTGTTAACCCGTAACATTCATTCTTTGGGCTCATGTGACGTCACGGGTGAATCAAGACAATTTGATTTGTATGCTTCTTTTGTTCTTTACATTTTGGTTCGCTGCTAATATCAATAAGATACCTAATCAAGTCCTGTCATAAGGCTTCAAGAGTAAACCTCATGCAAAAATCCAGAGTCAGAGCCCCTAACGCAGTCCGTTAACGTTTTCAACTTAGTTCTGGCACCTCCTGCGATAGCGCCGGTCTCAAACTGTAATGGATCTGCCGTTCCTTTGGATCCATCAGTATTGTGGAGAGAGGTGACGTGCTGGATGGGAACAACCTATCCTCCATATCACAACGCCGAGGCTTGCATGAGAACAGCAACGAAGATGCATTACCTATGGTCCATTCACCGACAGAGGCCCATACGTAAGTATACACAGCTGTGCAGGTACACAGCACCTGTACAGGTTTACTGTATCCACACAGTATCAACATTTTTCTTTTCAGGTACAGTGGTGCAACTCTATAAAATAAAAACTTGCTGACGGTTAGGTAAACAAAAAAATTATGAAGTTTTACCAACACTGGTGCTGTGACCACAACAGACTTGCTCAACTTGTCACTGGCTGGCACAGTAAGTGCTTCATGGTGCACTGTTGATGCACAAACACCCCCAAAACTGTAACAAAAGAAAACATTAACGTCACTCCTTTACTTTAGTCGTAGTACAAGTCATGGTAGAACTTGTTCTACCTCATAATTATATTGTAATCACTGTACCATGGACTTGCGACAACATGTATTCAAAGTTGATCACGCACAATGGTGATACTGAAGTACCCTGCATGCATGTGTCTGGGCACTTTTTCGCCTCAGAACAGCGATTGCGTGTAACCACTGGGTATGCGCATGCAGCAGTTTACGTCTTTCCTCCTGCGCCTCATGCTAGCAAAATAGACCAGCTGACAGAGTCCCATATTTACACACCATGCAGACGAAAAGGATAAGTTTATGTGCGAAACTCGCAAAAGACATTTTAATTAGCACTGGCTGCATATTTAATAATGCCAACAATAGTGCCTTTCTGAACTGTTGTACATATGTGTATCTATACATATAAAACATATAATACATACATATATGACAATTACTTCTGCTCCATACATTTCGTTGTTGGCACCCAAGAGTTGCTACGGGTCGTGTCTTCAAAATGTCACAAATGTCTTATACTCAAAGTGCACAAGAGTATATGAGCACTACATACCTGACGCATGGATTTATTGTGTACTATCATGTCACTGATTCCGATATTGGGTTGTGGTGTTAGTTGGGACCTGACAGCTGTGCAGGTATACAGCACCTGTACAGGCTTACTGTGTCACACCTTTTCTTTTGAGGTATACTGGCGCAACTCTATAAAAACAAAAACTTGCTGAAAGTGACAGTGAGGTAGAAAGCAAAAATTTAGACGTTTTACCAACACTGGTGCTGTGACCACAACAGACTTGCTCAACTTGTCAGTAACTGGCACAGTAAGTGCTTCTTGATGCACTGCTGATGCATAAAACACCACCAAAACTGTAAACACACACACACACACACACACAGTCATTCAGTTACTTTAGTCATGTTACAACTCCTCCTACCTCATAATTATATTGTAGTCAATGTACCAGCTTAGGGCAACATGAATTCAAGGATGGTCACGCACAATGATACTGAAGTACCCTTCATGCATGTGTCTGGGCACCTTTTCGCCTCTAAACAGCGATCGCGAAATCAGTCACAATGTGTAACCACTGACTATGCACACGCCGCAGTTTAATTCCTCCTGCGCCTCATGCTAGAATGATACTAGACCAGCCTGACACTTGTGACAGGGTCCCGTGTTCTGGCTAAGTTCAAGTGCGAAACTCAGACTTTTTAATGATGAGCATTGGATGCATAGTAAAATGCAAACAATAGTACCTTTTAGCACAGTTATGCATATCTTATCTCTGCATAATATTAAGTTATATTACACACACACACACACACACACACACACACACACATATATATATATATATATAATATATATATATATATATATATATATATATATATATATATATATATATATATATATATATATATATATATATATATATATATATATATACATTTGTTGTATCCAAGGTTGAGACCCAAGAGTTGCTCCGTTCACGTAGTCTTCACTCATTCATTATTTCCAATTTACTGTCCCCAATACGGGGTATGGGGGACTAACGGGTTGGGGGGGAAAAAAAGAAGTAAAAAACAAAGGGGAGGGGGGGGGGGGTGTTAAAAGAATTTAAAGCAAATATAGTCAGCGATGCCAGAGTTGCAGGACTGACAAGTGTAGTCTTTTATAATGGAGTCATGGACACCAAGGCCTTGTGACTCGCCAACAACGGTCCTAGAGTTAAAACATTACGCTAGTCTAGCTTTATTCACATTTTTAAAAGCAGGTTAAAACTATAAAATATTGAAGATATGCCTAAATCCAGCTATAAAAATATATGTTATACAATATATGTTATACAATAATATACTATGTACATATAAAACTATGCGCTAGGCACCGAGCCCACAGCGGCAGTCGTATATAGAAAATATTCACATCTTTGGTTGGTTAGTGTGGGTTTAACGTCCGTCCACAGCACCGAGGTAATCATCGGGACGGCCCTGACGGTCGGGTTATGGGGGACAGGAAAATCTATTGCCTATGGAGTACGACCTGAACACTGATCAACTCAGGCGCACTCCAACGGTGCCACTTTGAGTCCAGCTAACGGGGCCGGGACGGGCGATTCGAACCTGGCCACGACCCGGCGATTCGCTCTCCTTCTCGGACGTTTAACCGCCGAACTATTTCGGACGTCTTCAAAATGTCACAAAAGTCTTAAGTGTTGGCCGCGCGAAGTGGCGAAGCAGGTCATGTTAAACTGATATTCAAATCTGGGCAGTTGAGGCAGTGCAAGGACCGGTGTTTTTAAAAATAATTTTTGCCTTGTTTGAAAATGTGTAGTTGGGCTGAATTTTGGAATTTGCTGGAAATTTCTGGTTAGGTAAGAGGTGACATGTTTGGTCCTTTGATTCATACCATCCTGAGCTTATCCAGTGGACAATTGTGGGCCTATGTTGAGTTATCCAGACCAAAAAGGTGACTGCCAAGCGTGTAATATGCAAAGAAGTACCCAACGGAGAAAGAAACACGCTCAGAAAAGACGGGTACAACACAATTTATTAATATTTCGGGTAAATACCCTTTGTCAAAATAGACAAACAAACAAACAGAGAGATTAGCCGCTACTTATCTTCATTGGCAGAAGGAATATGGCAACTATTCCTTCTGCCAATCATAGCAACTAAAGTTGCCACATTCCTTCTGCCAATGAAGATAAGTAGCGGCTAATCTCTCTGTTTGTTTGTTTGTCTATTTTGACAAAGGGTATTTACCCGAAATATTAATAAATTGTGTTGTACCCGTCTTTTCTGAGCGTGTTTCTTTCTCCGTTGGGTACTTCTATGTTGAGTTGCCATTGACGTAGTGATTTGAGGGGCACGCTGATTTCAGCTGTGCTTGGGTGTGGGGTTGGTAAGGAACCAGTTTCATAGCCAAGAAATGAGACGAGTGATGCGCTGGTTTTGTTTTGTATTTTGTGCATGACAAATGTGCAGCTGGTGGGCAGTAGTGTATTTTAGGGAAATGAAAAATTGGGGGATGACTGGGACTGACTAAGGCTAAGAGACTGGACAGTACGGAAACGGCACTGTAGTCTGTGACCTGTCAAGCAGGTTACTACATGGGTGTTGTTGACCTAGTGTCGTTATATCGAGATATCGCTTGGATTTAACTTTAGCAGTGGATTTACCTGGTTATTGCTGTATTGTGTGGAGACCGTGCCGGGTGAGTATGCTAATTCCTAATTATTTATGTGGGCTATGCTGGATAAGAGTGTGTTCAGCAGGTTAAAGGTCCGGGTTCAGCAATTAGTCAGTAGAGGACATCGAAAAAAAAATTTCAAAGTCCCTACCTGACACAGAAAGTGCAACCCTGATAGGGCCCCGTGTGATAGGATCCCCGAGCACGCACGTTACTATAGCTGCTGTAGAGTGTCAGACGTCCTTGACGGCTGTCACAGTTCACGAAAACAGGTATACACCATCCAGCTGCCTAAGGTCACTTCCAGTTGCATCTGTCCGTGCGCGGTAACATCCAATTCCCGTGCAACTACGACTGAAAAATATCCAACTTTCATTTTGCCGCACTGGTGAAGCCTGCACCGAGCCGCGACGTCCAGAGCGTCCAAAAAAGGTCCAGCGAATGGTGGCGGTAAGTCCAACATGATATGGTGTGGTCTTTTCACTTTTTGTGGTACAAATATTACTTTTGTTGGTAAGTATATTTCCAACAACAACAAACACCTATGCGCGTGTAGCTGACGTCGTGTTTACAAAGGGAAGGTACTCGTAAATATGTATTATCAGGGGACACCACTCTAATGACCACTTCCTTGTCAACAACAAGAAGCCCTAGCGATCGTAATGTTATGTGTGTTCTGGTGTACAGGACACTAATTTCGGGGGAAATGATGACTGAGGAAATAACAGCAGACGACAGTGGTGAGAAGTAGGCAGAATACATCGATGAACAAGACGAAGAATAGATTGGAAATCTTAGCCTCACTGTTCGTCTCTTCTGTAGTTACTATATATACGTCACTATAGTAACAGCCTGAAACTTTGTTTTTAAATTTTCTCTCCTTTATAAATAAGTGTAATAGTTTCTGGGCAATTTTCTATTACACATATTTGTGTTATATACATAATGAAATATGCGATATATTCTGAGCTCTGGTCTGATGTACATTTAGAAGTTTCCACTTTTAGTTGCGATTTGTTTTGGGGGCTCGTGGTGGTTGTCAAGTTTTTGTGTAAATATCTTCAGAACGCCACGCCATTTTCTAGTACAAGACCCGTGTGTGCATTACATAACTATACAAATACCAGTCATTTGATTCTTTTTCAGTGCCACACCAAATGAGCTCACAGAGCAGCAAGCAGCTAATGTGTTATTTCTGTGGATACATTTGTGAAGCTAGTACAAAGTGAAGGTGCATCAGTAATGGAACAACGCCCAATCTCATCACAATACATAACAGATAATCGCAGTGGCAAGGTAAGTTGTGAACCTAAAATGTGTGTGTGTGTGTGTGTGTGTGTGTGTATGCTTGGGACAAAATGTACAGCTGGCTTATATTTAGAACAAAATATACAGCTGTCTGAATAGAATTAAATATACAGCTGTCTGAATAAAAAACAAAATATACCTGCAGTTGTCTGAACACAGACAAAATGTTCAGCTGTCTGAATGAAAACAAATGTACAGCTGCTCGCTGTATGAAAACAACATCAGCAATTGTCTGGATGAGAATATAATCAACAGGTCTAGGTAAGGATAAAATAATTATACCACTATAATCAACCTAAAATATATTTGTTCACAAAATAACAGCACATTTCAGTGTGATGAAATAGAGCAATACATGTATGTGCATAATTCATTATGAAACTCACAATCAGGTATATAAGTGGTCTATTGTAAGTTGGCTTGCCACTGATACAATGTATTTCTCATATTTTCCTGAAACCACAAGCTTATGAACAGGAGAAATATGAGTGACAAAAACTTATACTATCATTCTTGTATACCAAAATATTTTATTGCTAGTTTTTCTGTGAATCATGTAAATACATGTATGTATATATTGCTCCATATCATAACACTAAAATGTGCTGCTATTTTGTGACTAAGCCATTTTTAGAAAGCCACACGTACATGCGTATGTGCACACATGCCTATTTTCTGTATTTATTTCTTTTTCAACAGGTTTTGTCCATCCATGACTGTGTTTATGGTTTGTTTCTAGACAGCAGGGCTGCCACAAGGTCAGGTGACTTGAAACTGGTGAATGCACAGACTGGCATCGAGTTTCTGAAGACAGCAAGACCTGTCCGATAAGTTGTCACCGACAGTTCTACTGTAGTCTCCTGCTACTTTCAGGTAATTATCAGTTTGGTGGCATTTGATTTTGAAGTATGGTACACCCGTGCGCTTGCACAAAATCATTTTTGTTTGTAAAAGTGTTATCACATCACACATAAAGTAGCTTATAGTGTCCTGGAAATATTGCTGTCACAACACTAAGTTATGATTTACATATGACTGCTACCTCCACACTGTAAGTATATTTACAAGTTGACAGTAAACATTATTATCATGGTGCCATGGTGGTTTTTCTCCCAAGTCTTCATAACAGCTAGTGCTAGCTACCGGTCAGTTTGCCACTCTGTAATGCATGTATCTTTTTTCCAGTATGAAATAGATTTGTATATTATTACTGACTTGATCGCAGCCACTGAAACATCTGGATCATTACTTTGATGTGTGGCACAAAGGCAAGCGAATTGCATAAAAGGTTTGAGTTGAGCTGTGTGTTTACATGGAGGATTATATCCTTGAGTGTATGCAGAAAAAAAACACACGAAACTGTCCTGTCATCGAAATAACCTACTCAGTATAAACTGCTGCTGGTACATTTTCACTTTTGTGCTTTTTTTACTTTCAGGTTTTGCTTTATCTATTATATTGGCCATCTGTTTTCAGTTTCTTTGCTGCTGCCAAAGGCTAAACACCACTTGAAACAAGGGATAAAGCCTGTTATCAACCATCACCACACATTACGAGTGTCCTTGCCAGGCATGATCAAGGTATCATGTCTTATTTATGCACTTATTTTGACTTAGAGTTTAGATATGTTTCAGTCTCATCATTGAGTGTTTTGAGTGTTAGTCAAGGGGATGTATCTATGTGGCTGAAAATGAAATGGCCCCCCAAAAAACTTTCATTGGCTACAAAGGCTACACAATGCGCAACAGGCTTACCATCCTTGACTTCAACCACCAAGTATGCAAGCAGTATACCAAGATTAGCAACAGGCACTCTGTGGCATACCAGGTAGCACAGCAGAAATATGCATAGTACATGTATGTTACACACTTGTGCAATTTCTGGTACAAGTGCAGTATTGTACATGTCATTTTCAGTATCATTACAGTACATGTATTTGTAGAAATATACTATTTAGGATTGTGACACTGACCATGAAAACTAATTCTTTCTTATGGCAAGTCAGGTGCAGAATTCCTGTTCATGTGCACTGTTTACAGTATGTAGTTATAACAAGGATGAAAAATGAAAGCAGACATGTATGCAATTTATGAAGAAGAATGTCCAAATGTATTGAAAACAAAAAATGTCCAACATTTTGCTTTTACATTCAACTTTATACTTTTCTTGTATAGAGAGTACAAAGTGCACAATATGGAGTATATATTACATGCATGTGTCCATTTTTTCATGTCCCAACTACTTGTACAAACAGATGTAAACAATCTCCATGACAGAAAGTAAATTTTAAAAGTTAATGAAAATGTTCTCTTCATTCTGTTTTTTCTCATCAAGGAATGTGCTCCGTGGCCTTGTATCCCCAATGCCTCACTGATGAGAAGCTCTCCAGTTTGTTACATTACCTACGCAGTACAGATGACAAGATTGAGCGACGAGTGGATGTGGTTTTTCAGCAGAAGTAAAGACTTGGAGGTTGGTTTCACACACATACACAACCAGATAGTGCCCTCAGGTAGTTTAGATTGGGGCTTAGAAACTGCCATCTGATTATGGCCACCTGACAAGAGCAACAGTGTTTGCTGTTGCCAAGCCCCATATGGCTCTCATGCCACAACTGAAAAAAATCTGTATGTAGAGTGTTGGTGATGTTTGATTGCTATTATAATGTGGGAATTTTATTTGCAAATGTGATGCTATAATTTTTGACGCTGCAAAATTTGACTTCGGTCTGCTTCTTACAAATATCTAGAAAAGTTGGTTCTTCTGTTAACTCGATCAGCTGGATCAAATTCAGTAGTTCTTGTTGTCCATTATTATTAGATGATTCCCACACAAACAGTAGGCCGGATTGTCTTCACTGGTCACGCGCTGATAAGGTGTCGCCTCTACTCCCACATTCGATATGGTCACCAGGGGCTGCTCATCGGTTGAGTGCATCTTTAGTCTCCCCCAGGGAAAAGTTGGTTATGTTGGCCTGAAAACATATTCATATAATATCATGTTACCAAGCAGCATTGCAAAGCTACAATGTCTTTTATTATTAGAACAAAACTGTATAAATCGTTTGACCATCACCGAGACAAAGAAATTGTTTGTAAAAGTTATTTTGCAAATCTGTCTTGTATGGAGTTTATTGATTACACTGGCTGTGATTGATTCATTACGGTTGGTTTCATGTTGAGTAGATTATACTGGCTGATACCCGGTAGCCAAGTAAACTCATCTAGAACAGTGTTTGCAGTACATCTTCACATGTACTAACTGACCTTTGTTCTTGTCTTGCAGCTGCCTGCTGAGAGCAAGTTGGGGCACACTGCACTGCATCAGGCTGTTTGCTGTTCCAAAGTTTCTGTGTGACATTGCTGCTAACGCCCCTGCAGTTTGGTGACATGTTTGACACTGGCCAGTCTGTTGTCTCTTCACTGGTTGGACCTGTCCATGAAGGCTGTCTGTCTGCTGTGGAATCATGGCAATATTAGCATTTTGGTGGATAGCAAAATTTAGCATATGATGATAGAACTATATTGCCATATGTAACATTACATTAGGAAATCGTTGCGGTATATATATATATATATATATATATATATATATATATATATATATATATATATATATATATATATATATATATATATATATATATATATATATATATATGCCTGCATGTGTACCCGCCCCCTCCAGCCCCCCCCCCCCCCCCTCTCCCTCACTTACCAAAACACAGTGACCAAGTTTGAATGACAGCATCATAAGCAAAATATACCATGCATATAATTCAATGACATCACTGAAATTGTTTCTTTATAATTAAAATGGTTGTCTCTGTTCTGTTTGTGTTTTTGCCTCATGTATTATTACAGTTATATATGGTGCAGGAAGTAAAAGTGCACATGTATGTTGTTCTGTAGAGAAGAACCCTATGAGGAAAGAACGTCGCTTAGAAATGACAGTTACAACACAATTTATTACTAGATAATATGAATAAAATTGTGTTGTAGCTGTCTTTTCTAAGCGTCTTTCTTTTTTTCGTTGAGTTCGTCTCTGCATTACACACGCTTCGCAGTCACCATTTTGATCTGGACTATGTGGTTCTGTAGGGTACATAGACTACTTGGTCTTGTTGAGGATAGACATACTCATTTCATAAAAAAAATCAGCTGTATTTTTAGGAATTATGACAATCATGGTAATTGTGTTTTATTTATGTATACACTTATTGATGTAAACCTGCCTGTCCCGGATTGGCCTCCGCAGCCACGAAAATGCCTGCAGACGACGTGGGCAAGCCCTATAGAATCTTCGTTCGTGAAGTCAAGCCAAGAGACACTTATTGATGTACTTGACGATTTTGGTAAACTCATAAGAGAAGCCTCACAATGAAAGGCATTTTTAACAGTTTCACTCAGTACAGATATAAACAAATAAACCATACGTTGAAGTGTATTTGAAAACAATGTTTTTGTCACAAAATGAAGATCAAGTGAGATATACCTCTTGCTGTTGTGAACTGATATATTTCCTTGATATTTATTTTTGCGGGTTGAGTCATTTCAGTTTTCTGATAGAGAACATTGCTATATGGAGTAATCAGAAATAAATCCCACATGGTTTGCTGTCAGTGCAAACATAGATAAACTATGAATGAAATATATTGTGGTTAGAATACCAATTACATAATATATATATATCTGTTTCCTAACATTTATTTCATATCTCATAACCATAGCAGGAGGTGAAAGAAACCTAATGCTCCAGCCGAAGGGGTGCATGCCTGCATGATGCCAGCTTGCTTTCATCTGCTTCCTAAAGTCAATCGGGCAGGGGGGGGGGGGGGGGGGGGAAGAATTCGCACAACCCCCCAAAAATGGAAAAATTAGTAACATTTAAATTAATTTGGGTCGAGGGCATAAACAGACATAATTATATGGTCTTGTCAAAAAAATGTATACATTATTGGATTGGCGAATGCCGGAACCATCTGCTGCGGCCCTGTATCTAATTATTTTGAAACTTGCCTCTCGTTTGCTCGTGCACCCTTTAGCTTGTAGTTGGTGTATCGGTGTTTGCTGTCAGGCACCTGCATGAGGTATGCATTGGGCAGGGTGCATTGCGTGTGCATAGACAGCAGTTGGTCTGGGGAGAAAATATTATCACTGAACTCATCAAGTTTGCAGACGGTAATTATCTTTTGTGATACAAAAAAAAAAAAAAAAAAAAAAAAACAAGATGAGAAGTAAACGACAAAGCAAAATATTACCTAGTGCTTAGATTCTTATAATGGAATCAAATTTTATGTCCGTGTAACACACACGAACAGGCACAATCACATCAATGGGTGACCATCTTCACTCCTAGAAGCTGATTCAGCTTTTCAAAATCCCGAAAAGCTGAATTTCAGCTGTTTGGTTCAGACAGAACAGGCCTTCAGCCAGCCTGTTCCAAATGCAAAAGTCATACATTCTCATGAGCCCCTGCATCCGCAGGAGCTCATGGGAATGTATATCGCTTGCTGGCCATGGATTTATGGGGCATATTTATGTCCCGTTTACATTCATTTCATATTCTCGCACTGTCACCCATGCACATCACATTGTTGCATGATGACCTGTAAATTATCTCCCAGGCTTTTGTGAAAAATAAAATCGTTTTGAGGTGGGCGTTTGCGCGTTGCTTAGCACGGGAGTGCTGTCCCTTACACACACATTATCTAGTAGCTTCCCTTCATAAAAATGGCGACTACCATAAAGACTTGTTGTTTGCAAACGCTTTCGAGGAAACCTTGTTTTGGATAAATGCGAGGACATAAGAAATGAGAAGACCACGATATAGCATGTTCGACGTACCGTCACCATTCCCTGGGCCATTTTTGGACGCTGTGGACGTCGCTCAGTGCTTCCCAGTACCGGCCCAGAAGTGAAAGTTGGATAGTCATCTTTCGTTGTTGTTGCACGAGAATTCTGGGTGTTACCGTGTACGGACAGATGCAACTGGAAGTGACCTTTGGCAGCTGAGTGGCGTATACCTGTTTGCATGAACTGTGACAGCCGTCAAGGACGTCTGACACTCTACAGCAGCTATAGTAACGTGAATGTTCGGGGATCCCATCTGATGAGGCCCTGTCAGGGTTGCACTTCAAGTCAGGTCAGTAGGGACTTCGAAATTTTTTTTCGCTGTCCTCAACTGACTAATTGCTGAACCAGGACCTTTAAGTGCGGCCTGGTCAAAACCTGGAGGAAGGAAATATGGCCATCGCGGAGCATGCGGCCGACAGCGCTGACCTAGATCAGCGCCGACAGTTGCTGACTCCGCGCGGCCACAATGATTTTTGATATTGTGTCTAAGTCGGGTTTACGCAGTAATTCAGTTAGTTTCACAACATGGGGTGTTTGGCGCCTCGTACGCTCTACAGCGTCAGTAGGGACAAGAAACGACGTAACATTTCGCACCTCGGTGCACTCGGCAGTGAAATATTGGGCATGAGAATATTGCAACTCCGCCCACTGACCCAGAGTTCGACTTTGACCCGAAGCTCTGACAAACATGCCACAGCAGAAAGCGAAAACAGCTGCATCCTGTAAGACATTCCTGACGATATTTCGGAGCAATACTTGCCACAGTACAATCAGAGCGTACGAATTTTGTGTGCTTCATCTGGCTTTGACGTGCACGGAACAATTTTCTGCAGTCAACTGAGCGGCCAAGTGACGGTGACTCCGTGCACCTGCCCATTGACCCAACGAAGATGCTTTCTGCACATGCAAAGCAGGGTATGTATCAATTCTACATCATGCATTAAGTATAGACTGTGCTTAACGGTCATAGTTTTAGCCGTTAACAGTTTGTTATACTGTGAGATGCCATGTGTTCCACTGACGAAGGAGAGACTAAATTTGTGTTATTGTTTGTGCGGAAAGGGTTTTGATGAAGCCTGCGAAGGTACTAAAGAAAAGCACAATGTTGCATGGCATGATTTGCTTACAAACTTCATAAGCTTGTGTGTTGTGCTTTAACTCATTCTACCCCAACACCGAAACCCCCAAATTTTGCCGTTGTCCTCTGAAGACTGCATTGCAGTGCAGGACATAGATCGACCATGATAGTTTAAGGATGATGCCAGAATAGCTTGGCGCCCATAGGCACCAAGCTATTCAGGCATCACCTTTGAACTATCATGGTCGATTATTATCTTCCTGTGGTGTGTCTGGGGTAGAATGAGTTAAGTTTTAGTTGTTTCTTTTTTGTGTGTTTTTTTTTTTTTCAGATTCGCTCATGTGTTTGCCATCACAACAGCAATGGGACAGACCCCATGAAAAAATGGAAGCCCATCAGTCATTGCAATCTTTGATAACAGGTAAGTTTTACTTTAGTGTGCATATTAAAATATTCTGGTTGAAACTGTGTAATTTGAAGATACTGTTATTAAATTGTATGTTCACACAAATGTGTAAAGCAATGCATACTTGTGTACAGTTCGTGTGTGTGTGTTTTCCTGTGTATTATAGCACGGTGAACAGTGAGTGTGGGAAGTAAATCTGTATGCACAGAATTATTTTACAGTCTCTCTCTCTCTCTCTCTCTCTCTGTCTGCATACATGCAAAAATGACTGCTGATGACATATATGCAAGTTTTATTTATAACATATTAACAGCACATTTAAAAGTATGGGAAACATGCCATCCTAGAACTGTCCAGAAAGAGCACATTATGTGAGTCCTTGCAATTGTACTAATGTAGACGCTCACGAGTCATTCTTCAGCGTGGATGATAATAAGTTAACTAACTTAAGGAGGCAGTACTCTATTTTTAATATTTAAATGAATAAAAACTAGTGGTTTCAGTCAAACACACCACAGTTTAATTCAGTTTTATTGAGATAACTGCTCAGACAACTGCATATCCACATTTAGTTCTATTTATGTCTCATAGTTTAATGCAATGTAAACATGGGCCAAAGGGGGCGGGAGTAGGTTAACTCATTCTACCCCAGACCCACCACAGCAAGACAAGGATCGACCATGATAGTTCAAGGGTGATGCCAGAATAGCTTGGCGCCTATGGGCGCCAAGCTATTCTGGCATCACCCTTGAACTATCATGGTCGATCTGTGTCCTGCACTAGAGTGCAGTCTTCAGAGAACAACGGCCAAATTTTGGGATTTCGGTGTTGGGGTAGAAAGAGTTAAAATGATTATCTAAGTTCTGCTCAATATCCTGCAGGGACATATGGCTTGGCTGGCACACAGCTGTTCAAGTTTCTGCACATGTTAGTGAGTTGCCTCAAGCTGCACCCTGAGATGCTTCTTCTCCGCAACAAGGGCTAGAACAAGAAGGATCAAATCTGAAACAAATGAAATCAGTACGGCAGTGTAATGACAGAAAGCAGTTGTCAACTGTGATTATATAAATACAGAATGTTCGATTTTATTCTATGTTACAGGTACCACTTATGGAACAGGAGCTGTTGCCTTTGACTACATCACTTGACTGTAGAAATGTTGATTTCCCCAAGATGCCAATCATTACCATTCCACCAACTGTGATCCAGCAACAACGACACAAATGGCCACACCTCAATCTGACACTAGATGATGCTAGGGCACTTCAAAAAGCAACCCAAGAACAGGCAATCTGCTCTTTATGGGCAGACAGAGCAGAAGAAACTCATTGCTGCCTCAAACTGCGGGCTGCATACAAAAACAAAAACCTGAATTGAGCAGACTAGATTACCTTGCGGTGTTGAGGAACTTTAAATGTCATCACTGAAATTATGTGTGCCAGTTAGAGACTGCATCTATAGCTGCACTTGTACTGTTGTAAGTGGTCAGATCAAACTAAGGCATACATCATTTTTTAGGGAAATGGATAAGGTTTCTAGTGATACTAATCTTTGGATAACCACAGAAGAATTTGGGACATTATCACAGCTTTTTTGACCAAATCCGAATTATAGCTTGAGAACAAAACATGACACATTTTACACATGCTCCATGGAACTCAGATTTTCAAAGGCATGCTGCACTATGAAAAATCACTGTTAACTGTCACAAGATGTTTGCAATGTTGGCCTTACCATTGAGTTGATGATTTTCTAGAGCACGTTGCTTTTGCATAATTCACCATAATATAAGAACCTGCTTGAACATAACACGTGTTGTAAATTTTGTCAGCAGAAATCATACCACTTTAACACATTTTGACAAATGGCTAATTATTAAAACTTATGTGTTATTTTGTAGAGTAGAGTATGTACTTTGTATTTATGATGAAAGGTTTGTGGTTCTTACATGGAAAATCAAATGATCCAGTGTTGAAGATTTGTACTCAGAATGGTGTAAATGTTGAGTTATGTTCAAACAGTTTAGGCACTTATTTATCTCTAGACAGCTTTCACAGTAAACAGTCTCACTGTAGCTTTAAATTTTCTGAAGAAAATTATCACGTTCTGTTATTGTTTGTTATTTTTTTTATGTTTGTGCTTGTTCATATGGCTTGTGACAATAAAAAGACGATGAAATTCATCAATTTGTCAAAAGCGTTTTTTCTTTTTGACAACTTTTACACGTGTGATCGTGTCGATTACCACAGACGCCATTTCCCTGTGAACATGCACTCTCACATTCAAATATGTGCAGTAATAACAAATCAGCAAAAGTTACGCGTCATCTTACGTAACATTGTAGAAATGTGATGTAAAATGCTTTTCCGATTAAAAAATTACAGATTTGATGAAAATATTTAATTGTTAATGGCCCAGCGTAACATGCGATCGAATTCGCCAAAGTCTGCTACCGAGTGCGTCTATAGCGACCGGCAACACTTTGACGTCGCGCTAAAAGTAGAAAGGCAATAGAACGAACTTCAGGGTTTCGATGCAATGATATGATATATACAGTTTTAGTGTGGATAATTTTTTTTTATTAATCATTTAATCTATCTGAAAAATAATCAATTAATCATATCACGCTTGGCGTCTGCTACCGTTTGCAACATGATCACGATTTCTGAAAATATAATATTTAATTACGATTTTTTACACCACCGGAAGTTATAACGCAGAATTCGTAAAACGGAAACCGACTCTTTTGGCGGGGGCAGTGTTAGCAGGTGAGATTAATGTTTCTTTTAATAAATTCATAAGAACAATGGTGTCTGCTACCAACGATCGATATTGACACGGTCACAACAGTCATGTTAGAATTAACAGTTTAGCAGTTTTTTTTATATAAATTGGAACGCACATGTCTTGATTGTGACATTACTCGATTAATTTTACCAACATTCAAGGCTAGCAAGGCAGAAGTGTGTGTTAGCCTGCTTCTTTTCTGTTTTTTTCCGATGAAATATACATCGAGTCAGCAGTTGTGCACAAACATATATATCGATTGCTACATTGTCATTGGTAGCAGACAGATGAATTGCGAATTCCAGACAGCTCGAGGAGCTACTGTTGAATACACAGCATGTGTTATTGCTCCTCCTCCCTATCTGATCCAAGACATGTGCAGTGATGATGTAACTGTCAAGTTCATGAAGTCTGGAAGCAGCAAAAAATTCTTTTTTTTCCCAGATATTGATGAAATAAAAGTCACAACTGACAAAACTTAAACAGCTTGTTATTGACAATAGAGGACATTATTACTTTGTTTAATTTAATGCATTATGTCTGAATCTTCTTGTATTATATAATTATATTCTTATATTTTTTAATGTAATATAGTTGCTGCAACTATATTACATTTAAAAATGTAAGTATCATATATAATTATATAATACAAGAAGATTCAGACACTTTAAGAATAACCCAATTTACAGTATATTTCTTTAAATAGCTGCTATAGGAAAATAGGCTTTTTTAAAACTGCATTATCATGTTTATGTGTGTTTTTACACTTCTTTCATGCAGACACATATATAACTGATGTGTTTTGCAAAGATAGGCCATGCTTGTATCACTGGTTTGATTCCGTCTTGTTTTCATACGTTTTGCGATTTAGGGGGGTAGGGTACCATTTCATCTGCTTTTAAGAAATGTTCAAGTGTATTGTCATTTTAATGTTACTAATTTGTCGGCAGGGATCCATTGTACACATTTCTAAAGGTTTACTCATTCTAATCTGTAAAATTATTGCTTGAGAGAAATTATTGAGCAGACGTTATCTTGAAATGTCACCTTATTAAAGTCAGTGTGACCCTGCTATATGATATGTCCACTTATATGAAGGTTTTTTGACTTTATTTGTTGCACTTGAAGTAGTGCTTTAGTTTTATGCAATTTGTGACCATGTATGACAGGTGTAACATGGTCCAAGGAACAGAAACCTTTACTATGGCTTGTTTTGGCCTTAGAACAGGTGACACACTTTGCGCAAGCATACCTCTTTTCAAACCAATGAACCTATATGGTTTGTTACCTTTATTTGAAAGTATTAAAGTTATTCTTTTGAAAAATCACTACAATTGGGTATTTGGTTCAAATTTATTTTGGACCAAAAATGTGTGTAAATGGGAAATGCTCAATTCAAATACTGTGAAAGCTGTCTCTACTAATCTGTTGTTTTTGCTGAAGACAACTGGTGTAGTAATTTATATCAAGGTTTTGAAGAGGATGCATGGGTGATAGATGAAAGAAACCCTTTACGAGGTTTACAGTGTGCGTCATTAATTTGGGTGTAAATTGTTATGTTCAAGCAGTCCAGCAAATTATATATTATTTTCTTTTCACTTATTCTGCAATAATTCTATAGTGGAACTATACTTATTTAGACAAGACCTTGGTAGGCTTAAAAATACCTAATTTTGTTCAGTTGAAATAATTTTTATTGTATTTTTTTCTGCGTGCTGGCGTGTAAATGTTATGTTCAAACCAGTATGCACATTTTTTTTTTTGTTGAAGGGTAAATTTTGTTGCAAATCATATAGTAGATGATGCCAACACATAAAAATAGTTATGCACATGCTGGTACACAACACATTTGAAACACTTTTCAAATTTTCCTCATAAACATAACTTGACACAACTTTGTGGGATGTAAAGTTATGTTCAAACGTTTATCACCTAAAATCACAAAATCACTTATATAAAAAACTACTAATAGCTGAAAAGATTCCGTTTACTTTTTTATAATAATAAAGCATGTGATACCTTCTAGGATAAACATTTTTGTTTTTTGTTTGTACATAACTTTACACCATCAGTACATCACATGCACTGTGTAAAGTTACGAACAAACACCAATTTCATTTATTTGGCCGTCGTGCAATAAAGTAGGCAAGATAACCAGATAAATCTATAAAATATGAATTTCGAGATCTATAAAATTTTAGTGACTGCAAAACAAGATAATGTCACAGCTATTTCTCAGAACATAACTCTACGTCGTGTCATGTTACGTTCATGCAATGATGATTACATTTCCCGTTGTGCATTGAAATTTGTGCATTAACCTTTATGCATGAACTATCTTAATATATATCATCACAAACAGCTTTCAAATCTGCATTTCATAACTCTGCACCTTTACTTTTGTGCTTTAGAAAATGGTCCTTTGTTGTCATGTTATGTTCAAACATGCCATGTCATTATTTTTTACCTTTCTATTTCATGTTTTTGTCATGAAATCATGTTAGTGCAAACGTCATTCTTATTTTGTACACTACAGGCAATCAACAAATTTCTAAATAATTCTATTTGTCAAGTTACAAGGCAAATGTATGAATGTGACTGTGTAAAGTTATGTTCATGCATCCTGTTTTCTGTCTTTTTGCTACTGTTAAATGTAATTATGATGGACTAACAATTGAAATTTTACCAGAACAATATGCACACTGCTTATAGGTGAAAGCCTCACGCTGGGACCATATGGCGTTGAGGCGTGTCCCCTGGGTGGTGGATAGGGGGTCCCTCGCGAGAGGTGTGCACCGAATGAAATAAGGTGCCGTGAACCAACATGGTCTAAGGGAAGGTGCCCCCGACAGAAAACCCCTGGTCCTCCTAGTAAGGGGGTTGGGCGTGGGGGTAGCTTCCCTACCCTACAAAAATGAAATAGCTACAAAAACGCCGACGAAAAGACAAACAGTAATTCCTTTCCTGGAGGAGGAAGGTTCTTCTACCAGAAGATTTATGACGTCCTGTGGTGAAAGCCGGAAGTCTTCGGAAGCCACAGGACCGAGCCGCCTCTCTCTATCCAGGAACACAACCATGGGCACATGGAACGTCAAGACCATGTACCAGAGCGGCAAGGCCGCCCAGATAGCAGCGAAAATGCAAAAGTACAACCTTTCCCTGCTAGGTATCACTATCAGTGAAGCCAGATGGACGCAGTCTGGCCAGAAAAGGCTGTTAAGTGGGGAGATGATTCTGTATTCAGGTCATGAAGAGGAGAATGCCCCCCATACAGAAGGAGTAGCATTCATGCTGTCACCAGTGGCACAGAGAGCGCTGATGGGCTGGGAACCTCTTGGGCCAAGAATTATCACAGCAGCCTTTAGAACCAAGAAAAAGCTCAAGCTGAACGTCATCCAGTGTTATGCGCCCACTAATGACAGTGACGAGGAAGAGAAACAAGAGTTCTACGACCGACTCCAGAGTACCGTTGACAAATGTGCGGAGCGAGACATCACCATCGTCATGGGCGATTTTAATGCCAAAATAGGGAAGGACAACACCGGATACGAAGAGGTGATGGGGAGACAGGGACTAGGGGAGATGAGTGAGAACGGGGAGAGGTTTGTAGACTTTTGTGCTCTAAACAGACTTGTCATTGGAGGCAGCATCTTCCCACACAGAAGAATAAAGCAATGTGGGTCTCACCTGACCATACTACAGAGAACCAAATGGACCATATCTGCATTAGCAAGAAATTTAGAAGATCCCTTCAAGATGTTCGAGTGAGGAGGGGAGCAGATATCGCCTCAGACCACCATCTGCTCACCTTAAGAATAAAGCTCAAGTTAAAGAAAAGCCGCACAGAGACAACAAGAAGACAGCGCTATAATGTAGGCCTCCTGAGAGAGACTGGAGTGAGAGAAGAGTTCAAACTGGTGCTGTCCAACTGGTTTCAAGCGTTACAGGAGCTAGTAAATGAAGAGGAGGCGGTCACCACAGAGCAGCAGTGAAAGGCAGTTAGAGAGGCGCTGAACTCAACCTGCAAAGACACTGTAGGGTTCAGGAAACATCATCACAAGCACTGGCTGTCGGCACAGACCTTGAAGAAGATAGAAGTGAGGAAGCAGAAGAAAGCAGTTGTCAACAACAGTCGCACGAGAGCAGCCAAAGCAAGGGCACAGGAGGAATACTCGGAAGCCAACCGCGAGGTGAAGAGGAGTATCAGGGCAGACAAGAGGGCCTACACAGACAGCCTGGCAGCAGAGGCAGAAAAGGCAGCAGGCAGTGGCAACATGAAACAGTTCTAGGACATTACCAGAAGATTGTCGGGCAAGTATGGCCATACAGAAAGACCAGTAAAAGACAAGGAAGGCAAGCCTATTGCAGACAGAGCAGACCAACTCAACAGATGGGCCGAGTATTTTGAAGAGTTACTGAACAGACCCAGCCCACCCGACCCCCCAGACATCCAGCCAGCAGAGACCGACCTACCCATCAGCTGTGACAGACCCAGCCGGGAAGAGATCAGAAGAGCAGTGGCATTTTTGAAGAACGGCAAAGCAGCAGGGCCAGATGGCATCCCAGCGGAGTCTCTGAAAGCAGACCTAGAGACAACAGTAGAGATGATGTACATACCCACTGTTTGGAAAGATCTGGGAAGAGGAGGTGATGCCGGCTGACTGGAAGGAGGGGTACCTAATCAAGCTTCCCAAGAAAGGTGACCTCAGCAAGTGTTCCAACTACAGAGGAATCACCTTGCTGTCAGTACCAGGAAAGGTCTTCAACAGGATCATCCTGGAGAGAATGAAGAGCTCTGTTGACCCCCTGCTGAGAGACCAGCAAGCAGGATTCAGGAAAAACCGATCATGTACAGACCAGATCGCCACTCTCCGCATCATCATGGAACAGTCTCTGGAGTGGAGCTCCCCGCTGTACGTCAACTTTGTGGATTACGAGAAAGCATTTGACAGCGTGGACCGAGAGACTCTGTGGAAACTCCTACGACACTACGGTGTACCCACAAAGCTCGTCCGCCTGATCAAGAGCAGCTATGATGGCATGACATGTCGCGTGATCCACGAAGGGCAGTTCACCAGGGAGCTCCAGGTCAGAACCGGAGTCAGGCAGGGGTGTCTGCTGTCTCCGTTCCTCTTCCTACTGGCCATAGACTGGGTCATGAAGAGGACCACAGAGCAGAGAAGAAGCGGAATACAGTGGACACTGTGGACACTGTCCTCGCGCTGGGACCATATGGCGTTGAGGCGCGTCCCCTGGGTGGTGGATAGGGGGTCCCTCGTGAGAGGGGTGCACCGAATGAAATAAGGTGCCGTGAACCAACATGGTCTAAGGGAAGGTGACCCCGACAGAAAACCCCTGGTCCTCCTAGTAAGGGGGTTGGGCGTGGGGGTAGCTTCCCCACCCTGCAAAAAATGAAATAGCTACAAAAACGCCGACGAAAAGACTAACAGTAATTCCTTTCCTGGAGGAGGAAGGTTCTTCTACCAGAAGACTTATGACGTCCTGTGGTGAAAGCCGGAAGTCTTCGGAAGCCACAGGACCGAGCCGCCTCTCTCTATCCAGGGATACAACCATGGGCACATGGAAAGTCAAGACCATGTACCAGAGCGGCAAGGCCGCCCAGATAGCAGCGGAAATGCAAAAGTACAACCTTTCCCTGCTAGGTATCAGTGAAGCCAGATGGACGCAGTCTGGCCAGAAAAGGCTGTTAAGTGGGGAGATGATTCTGTATTCAGGTCATGAAGAGGAGAATGCCCCCCCATACAGAAGGAGTAGCATTCATGCTGTCACCAGTGGCACAGAGAGCGCTGATGGGCTGGGAACCTCTTGGGCCAAGAATCATCACAGCAGCCTTTAGAACCAAGAAAAAGCTCAAGCTGAACGTCATCCAGTGTTATGCGCCCACTAATGACAGGGACGAGGAAGAGAAACAAGAGTTCTACGACCGACTCCAGAGTGCCTTGGACAAATGTGCGGAGCGAGACATCACCATCGTCATGGGCGATTTTAATGCCAAAATAGGGGAGGACAACACCGGATACGAAGAGGTGTTGGGGAGACAGGGACTAGGCTCGGAGATGAGTGAGAACGGGGAGAGGTTTGTAGACTTTTGTGCTTTAAACCGACTTGTCATTGGAGGCAGCATTTTCCCACACAGAAGGATACACAAAGCAACTTGGGTCTCACCTGACCATACAACAGAGAACCAAATAGACCATATCTGCATTAGCAAGAAATTTAGAAGATCCCTTCAAGATGTTCGAGTGAGGAGGGGAGCAGATGTCACCTCAGACCACCATCTGCTTACCTTAAGAATGAAGCTCAAGCTAAAGAAAAGCCACACAGACAACAAGAAGACAGCGCTATAATGTAGGCCTCCTGAGAGAAACTGCAGTTAGAGAAGAGTTCAAACTGGTGCTGTCCAACTGGTTTCAAGCGCTACAGGAGCTAGTAAATGAAGAGGAGGAGGCCACCACAGAGCAGCAGTGGAAGGCAGAGAGGCGCTGAACTCAACCTGCAAAGACACTGTAGGGTTCAGGAAACACCATCACAAGGACTGGCTGTCGGCACAGACCTTGAAGAAGATAGAAGTGAGGAAGCAGAAGAAAGCAGTTGTCAACAACAGTCGCACGAGAGCAGCCAAAGTAAGGGCACAGGGGGAATACTCAGAAGCCAACCGCGAGGTGAAGAGGAGTATCAGGGCAGACAAGAGGGCCTACACAGACAGCCTGGCAGCAGAGGCAGAAAGGGCAGCAGGCAGCGGCAATATGAAACAGCTCTACGACATTACCAGAAGATTGTCAGGCAAGTATGGCCATACAGAAAGACCAGTAAAAGACAAAGAAGGCAAGCCTATTGCAGACAGAGCAGATCAACTCGACAGATGGGCCGAGTATTTTGAAGAGTTACTGAACAGACCTAGCCCACCCGACCCCCCAGACATCCAGCCGGCAGAGACCGACCTACCCATCAGCTGTGACAGACCCAGCCGGGAAGAGATCAGAAGAGCAGTGGCATTTTTCAAGAATGGCAAAGCAGCAGGCCCAGATGGCATCCCAGCGGAGTCTCTGAAAGCAGACCTAGAGACAACAGTGGAGATGCTGTACCCACTGTTTGGAAAGATCTGGGAAGAGGAGGTGATGCCGGCTGACTGGAAGGAGGGGTACCTAATCAAGCTTCCCAAGAAAGGCGACCTCAGCAAGTGTTTCAACTACAGAGGAATCACCTTGTTGTCAGTACCAGGAAAGGTCTTCAACAGGATCATCCTGGAGAGAATGAAGAGCTCCGTTGACCCCCAGCTGAGAGACCAGCAAGCAGGATTCAGGAAGAACAGATCATGTACAGACCAGATCGCCACTCTCCGCATCATCGTGGAACAGTCTCTGGAGTCGAGCTCCCCGCTGTACGTCAACTTTGTGGATTATGAGAAAGCATTTGACAGTGTGGACCGAGAGACTCAGTGGAAACTCCTACGACACTACGGTGTACCCACAAAGCTCGTCCGCCTGATCAAGAGCAGCTACGATGGCATGACATGTCGCGTGATCCACGAAGGGCAGTTCACCAGGGAGCTCCAGGTCAGAACTGGTGTCAGGCAGGGGTGTCTGCTGTCTCCGTTCCTCTTCCTACTGGCCATAGACTGGGTCATGAAGATGACCACAGAGCACAGACGAAGTGGAATACAGTGGACACTGTGGACACAGCTTGACGACCTCGATTTTGCAGACGACTTGGCATTACTGTCCCACACTCATCAACAAATGCAGGACAAGACCACGAGGCTTGCTGACATCTCGTCCCAAGTGGGCCTCACCATTCACAAACAGAAAACAAAGACAATGAGGCTGAATGCAACCAGGGAGGAACCAGTCTTGCTTGCTGGCACCCCGCTGGAGGAGGTGGAGTCCTTCACCTATCTCGGGAGCATCATAGACAAAAAAGGCGGCACTGATGCAGATGTCAGAGTACGAATCGGTAAAGCCAGAGCAGCCTTTCTCCAGTTGAAAAAAGTGTGGAGTTCCAGAGAGCTGTCACAACACACCAAAGTCCGGATTTTCAACTCCAATGTAAAAGCGGTTCTCCTATATGGAGCAGAGACTTGGAGATTGACAAAAACCACAGTCAACAGAGTACAGACCTTCATGAACAGTTGCCTTAGAAGAATTTTGAAAATCCACTGGCCAGAGAAGATCAGCAACGTCATCTGGGAGAGAACAGAGCAGATAACAGCAGAGAATGAAATTGGGCGAAGAAGATGGGGATGGATTGGTCACAGTCTGAAAAAGCCAGCTTCCAGTATCACTAGGCAGGCATTGTCATGGAATCCCCAGGGAAAGAGGAAAAGAGGTAGGCCGAGAAACTCCTGGCATCGAGACCTCCAAGCAGACATCAAGAGAATGGGAACCACCTGGAGTAAAATCGAAGGAGAAGCACAGGACAGGAGTCGCTGGAGGTCTCTCGTCGACGGCCTATACCCGGGTAGGGGTGACAGGCGTAAGTA
Organism: Semisulcospira habei; assembly: GCA_036245525.1. Taxonomy (NCBI): domain Eukaryota; kingdom Metazoa; phylum Mollusca; class Gastropoda; family Semisulcospiridae; genus Semisulcospira; species Semisulcospira habei. Next base: position 95,435,084 of record BTPG01000003.1, on the reverse strand, counting down.
AGTTATAGGTAAAAGCAGGCTTGATGATAGTGTCTTCTTTAGAGACTTCTCTTGAATAATCTTAAGATTTTTTCTGTGTGCAAGTCAGAAGGTGTAAAGTTATGTAAACACTTGAAAAGTTGCAACAGCCCTCTTGGAAAATCACATAAACATCACTAGTTTTATATAATGGCTGTGCTTGTTAGTGGGATTGGTATGCATACTTATTTTTTCCCAAGAGTTTGTGATTTGCCCTTGTGAGACCAAAAATATATTTGGTAAAGGTGTAAAGTTATGTTCAATCTTGTGAATGTAATTGAATTTGTGGCAAATCTGGGCTCAGTTTGTAAAAATTTACTTATTTTCTTATGGAATAGTTAACAGCAGATAAAAATCATCTAGTGTAGTCATTTTTAGCTTACAGAAGCTGTATTTGATTGCATTAGATAAAAAATGAGAATAACATTGCAGTGAAGGTGTATTGAACAACTTCGTCAGTATTCAGAACTATGTAAACATTATTTTTTCAATTGGCTTTTGCACTTAAATTATAGACTTGTTTCTGTGCATTTAGCATAATATTTTAAAATTAGTTCTCCAAGTAGAATTAAAAGTTAGTGGCTTTTGGAAATTATGGTGTAAAGTTATGTTCAAACAGTTTTTATGGCGTAAAAGGTTGCATTTTCCACTAACACACTTTATTTATAGACATACCATTTATTCTGGTTGGGAAACATACTTTGAAACATACAAATGCAAAAAAAAATTTCTTACAGCTTGTGCTTGTTGGGAATTGTTAAATGTGTGACATTGTAAATGTTATGTTCAAACTTTAAACTTCAAAGTTCAATAACAACCAAACTGCAAATAACATAAAAATTTTACTTAGTGTCAATGTTTATGTATGCAAAGGTACATCAGATTTATAAATATTAAAATTATTTTGCTTTTGAAAATACCCCACCCGGGTCTGCCCTGGGGGACTTGGGTGGGGTTAGGTATTTTTTAGTTCCCAGGGTCACCCTGGTCAGCCCCACAGGGTGGGTTTTTCTCTCTATTCTGGGGCATGTGTTTCTGTCTACCCTTTGTCCATTCACCTGTATTTGCCTTTTTAAAACTCTCCCTACTGTCTGCACTGCCTGTAGCTCTTGATATTGGATGTGTGTTGCTAAATGGTCTTAGCTTTATTTAGGCCCCATGTGTTAGGTTTATTTAATGTATTTGACCGGCTGGCGACATACATTCAATGTTCTGTTTATTTATTTTTTTTCACAAGCAGTGCAGGCACGTCCTGAGAAAGCCTTGTTGCTGTCGGGACGTTAAGCAATGTACAATCAATGCTTTTGAAAATGCAGGGTGCTTGTCACACCATTTGGACACCCAGTCGTACTCTTGACCATGTGCAAACTGACATTACGCATTTTACTTATAATGAACAAATTCAGGAGAAATTCAGAACTGACTTGTGTGCAAACAAAGAGATGTCGGTTTCCACTCCACAGTACTTGCGGACGTTCACGGACTGCTGCTCAACTATGCGGCGGTCTACCACACAATTTGATACATCGCATGCAATTTTCATGGCTACGACGGGGCTTTGGGAATAGTATGAATCTTACACCACCTGCTAGACGCTCGGGATATCTGAAATCGCTGTTGTAAAGGCCCCCAGGCACACTTTTTCACCATTTCTTCAGTTACCTTCTTCACTAGCCTCAATGTCGGACCAACAATAGCTGACTTCTCGCATCATGCGGGTGTGTTTCATTCGCACATTTTGATTGGCTGGCGCTGACCCGTCAGTCAGGCACCGGCTACACGTCAATTATGGGGTGTGAGAATTTCACCCGCCAACTGTCCGTATAAATTCTCTGAATAACTGGGTCAACGAAGGAATGTTTTAGCTAATGGGGGAATTATAAATTTATATCAATAAATGACTGGAATTGAAGTATATTTTAGGTAATTCCTTGTGTCTGGTTTTTAAACCATCCTTACTGAATCTTTTTATTTTATCAGCAGTTCCAGGGAGGAGGGAGGAAGCTGGAATTTAGATGAGCTATTGACTCTGGTTGCTCCAGCCTTATCCGCGAGTTTACTTCCAGGAATCCACTGGAGTATTCTGTTGATCCCTTGGGCAAAGAGTTGGCGAATCATTTGATTTCCTGTATGATTTCGGCCTAAGACTGGGCCTACGCGAGGAGATTAATTTTATTGCAGTTTGTGAGTGTGAGCAAACGATTGATTGATTGATTGTACATTGCTTAACGTCCCGACAGCAACAAGGCTTTCTCAGGACGTGCCTGCACTGCTTGTGAAAAAAAACTAAACAGAAAATTGAATGTATGTCGCCAGCCGGTCAAATACATTAAATAAACCTACAACATGGGGCATAAATAAAGCTAAGACCATTTAGCAACACACATCCAATATCAAGAGCTACAGGCAGTGCAGACAGTAGGGAGAGTTTTAAAAAGGCAAATACAGGTGAATGGACAAAGGGTAGACAGAAACACATGCCCCAGAATAGAGAGAAAAACCCACCCTGTGGGGCTGACCAGGGTGACCCTGGGAACTAAAAAATACCTAACCCCACCCAAGTCCCCCAGGGCAGACCCGGGTGGGGGATGTGAGCAAACGAGGATCTGGTTCATCTGCAATGGAGGATCTATGTTTAAGTGCCAGAGATATGGTGACTAGCTCTGCAGTGCAGATGCAGCAGTCTTTGTTTAAATTAAATGACACGGTTTTGTTTAAGTGGAGGTTTTAGAATCCCCACCAACATGTTGGTCGTTTGTATTGGAATCATCACAGTATAGACGGCCACAGCCCTGAGGTACATTATTTTTCTAGGTACTCCATGGTTGTGGTTTTCTGTATTTAATATTAGGTACCAGCAGCCAAAATTTGCATCAACACACAGTCATCAGAAAACATGATAGGGTCACAGTGCATAACAAAACACACAAAAAGTAAGTGTCTAGCTTGAAAAATAAGGATTTTACAAGCTTTTAAACTCCCCAAGAAAGGAAACCTGAAACAGTGCCAGAACTACAGAACTATCAGTCTGATAAGTCACCCTAGCAAAGTAATGCTTAGAATCATTCTCAACCGCCTCAAAACTTTCGCCGAGGAACTGCTGGCAGAAGAACAGGCTGGCTTCAGAGTTGGAAGAAGCACTGTAGAGCAGATTTTCAACTGCCGCGTCCTGATCGAGAAACATCTGCAGCATCAGCGCGAACTCTACCACAACTTCATTGATTTCAGGAAAGCATTTGATCGCGTCTGGCACGACGGACTCTGGCAAGTCATGAGATCGTTCAACATAGAGGAGGGACTGATCCAAATGATAGAAGCGCTTTACAAGAACGCCTGCAGCGCGGTTCTACTTAACAATCAGTCAGGCGAGTTCTTCAGGACGACGATCGGTGTCCGTCAAGGATGCCTGCTCTCTCCTGTCCTTTTCAACATATTCCTGGAGAAGATCATGCAGGAAACCCTCCACGACCACCATACTTCAATCTCTATTGGTGGCAGATCCCTGTGCAATCTTCAATTCGCAGACGACATTGACCTCATGGCAGGCAGCAATAGTGAGCTCCAAAACCTGACAGACAAACTTTCAAGTAGCGCAGGGTCTTATGGCATGGAGATCAGTACGGATAAAAGCAAAGTGATGATCAACACCACAAGCGACAGCAGCAGCAACATTCACATGAATGGCCAAAAGCTAGAAGAGGTCAATAGCTTCAAGTACTTGGGAGTCACCCTGTCCAAAGACGGTAGTTGCATAGCAGAGATCCGTATCAGGATAGGTACAGCAACATCCGCAATGGCCAGGCTGGACAGGATATGGCGAAGTAACTCCATCAGCTTCACCATCAAGTACAGGCTTTACAAGTCCCTCATAGTGTCTATTCTACTCTACGGCTGTGAGACTTGGACACTGCTTGCAGACTCAGAAAAGAAAATCCAGGCCTTTGAGAACAAGTGCCTGAGGAAGTTGCTCCGCATCTCGTACCGCGAGCACAAGACCAACGAATATGTACGGAGCATCGTCACTTCCCTGGTGGGCCCACATGAACCCCTTCTGGCAACCGTGAAACGGCGCAAGCTTGCTTGGTTTGGCCACGTGACCCGACACAACACTTTGTCCAAGACTATCCTCCAAGGCACTCTTGAAGGAAGTCGTCGGCGAGGTCGTCAGAGAAAGAGTTGGGTCGCAAACATAAAAGAATGGACCGAACTCGAGATGTCAGACTTGCTTGCCACCGCCCAAAATAGAACTCAGTGGAGAGCACTGTCTGTTGCTGCTGCCTTTCAGTCCCCCCAATGCCCAGTTCGGGCAAGGGACTGATGATGATGATGATGAAACTGTATTGAAAATCCGTGGCCGTTCACAAAGTGCCATTTTCAGGGTCTCACCAAACAAGAGCACTGGGATGATCAGCTTTCTAAATATGGTTTTATAAAGTTGTATAGACATCAGCTCCATTTTTTTCAGGCTTCCCAGTGACTGCTGAATAAAAAGACAAGCAAATGAAAATGGCTTTTGATTCAATTTGTGCAACTGTTAGTTACCAGACAACCTAAAATCAGCTTGCGGACCCATGTAAATGAGAATAACTCTTAAAATAAACATCTGATTTGAAAAAGGTTTTCTGTTTTGAAGACAGAAAGACACATGGCAAGATATGCAAATCTTATTTTATCTTACACATGACATCATTATTTTTTGTGTGATGTTAAAAATTGCCATTTTGATGAAAACACAGGATGTCAAGCTGTTTATAACTCTGGAATCCAATTCTATAAATGTTTGGTACAGTCATTACACACTCTCTAGTTAATATTACAAAAATATAACCATGTCCACAGATGTCCCAAAAACAAAACAAACAACAACAAAAAAAAGATGCAGGGCCGTCCTTTTCTGAGTTAGCAATATTGTTCTGTGTACACCGTGTATTTTCAGGGCACAATGATTCTACATTTTGGAGAAGTCCTCGATACTTCCTAGGATAGTGTTTTAAAGCATTCACTTTGTTGAAGAATGTCTTCAGGCTTGAGAGATAGATAATATGACACTCCCAGGACAATACATTCAATAGAGCCGCATCCGTCATTAATTTACGCTATTTTTAATAACAAAATTTAGTTATCCCATTACACTTTCGTTATTTCCGAATCAACCCTTTAATTTTAAAAAAAATGATGAGCATGACGGATGCGACTCTATTGAATTTATTATCCTGGGAGTGTCATATTATCTATCTCTTATCCCAATCAAGTGATGTCAATCGAAACTTAATA
>BTPG01000003.1:95285563-95429292 GCA_036245525.1 Semisulcospira habei | reverse complement strand
TGTGACCCGCCACCACGAAATGAGTCGTAATGTCCCTGACCCGATTTCCCGCTATTGGTGAAAATTGTTGGGTGGCATGGTCGGGTACATGTGCGGGGTCCCCAGTTTCTAAAAATCATAACTCGGTGACCAATCGTCTGATTTACATGTTATTGGCACCATTGAAAAGGGTTTTTTTTTCTAGTTTCTGCTGATATCAATATCTCAAAATGTCCAAAAAGTGACTTTAGACTCATTTTGAAAATTGTCGGGTGGCGTGGTCGGGTACATGTGCGGGGTCCCCAGTTTCTATAAACCATAACTCAGTGACCAATCGTCTGATTCACATGTTATTGGCACCATTGAAAAGGGTTTTCTTTCTAGTTTCTGCTGATATCAATATCTGAAAATGTCCAAAAAGTGACTTAAGACTCATTTTGTGGTGGCGGGTCACATATTTTGCTGTTTCAGAATTAGACTGGGTTGAAGGTCTTTCACTTTGATGTGGGTGTGACAGGGGTGTTGAAAGTCCTGTCAGTTCCGTCAGTCCTGACGGTCCTGGCGGTCCTGACGGTCCTGACAGTGTTGACGGCGGATCACTTACATGAACCTTTTCTGTTAGCGCCTGTAGCTGTAACTTTTTCTGCTTGTTCCATTCAGCTAAACGTTTACCAGACTGAACCCTTCCTGCATTTTTAGCTGTTTTTGTCACTGTGTGAATCTGAGTCTGGGCAGGATCCGAGACAGGGTTCATCTGTGGGGTCGTTTGGGGGGTCGTCTGTTGGTCGTCCATTTTTATCAGCAAAAAAATTTAATTTCGTGAAATCGATATGGCTGCTAGTTACAATTAATGTTACCAGAGGAGCCAGCAAATTACCAAATCTGTAGAATAAAAGGCAAGCTAATTTACCAATTGCACTCGTTACAATGGGGTTACTCTCGAGGTCATTTGTGAGATTTTCAATGTCTACAGGGAGAGCGTAACTCACAGCTTTTGAATATAAGCAGACAATTGATTTGCTCAAATCACGGGTCATTAGTGAAGCCATGTGCTGTTCATATTTAAAATGAAGTTTAAATAAATCAGCAGCCGTGAGGGATAGTATATCTTCAGTTGAATATAGCTTCCCAAGATAAGATTTTGAATGACCAGAAACCACTACAGATAAAAGTCGTTCCCTTTTCGAATCTAAGTCTATGTTTTCTACAGCGCCAATATCATTTAATAATAGCAGTTCGTCTGTGTTCATTTTATAATAAAATATATTTTTAATAATAAGTGAAATAAAAAAGCACTTACCTTTGAAACGAGGAGCTGTTTCGACTTAATTAGTCTCATCAGAAAGGTCAGAAACCTTTGACAGCTCAAAGAAGATGAAAAATTTTCGTGGTCACCTATTTTGTACCAAAGACCACATGTCAAGCCAAACAGGTGTATGTATTGCTCATTGCTCTCGGATGTGGTTTGTGTGTGTTTGTATGCTGAGCTGTGGTACATCCCTAGGAAAAACACTCGAACATGACACTCCCGGGCTGCGTAAAAACGCATATCACGTGAAAGTGAATTTCCAACACACCACACTAAGATAAAAATATTCTGTGGTGTGTAAAATTTGATGGTATGTACAAAAGCCGAGAGCAAATGTAAGCCGCTTATTCTTCGTAAGCGGCTGTGGAACTACTCCGTTATTTATGCATTGCTTCCACTTGCTGCTGCTTTTTCTTGTCTCCTCTGTGCAATAATTGCTTTCAATCTTTGGAATAAGGGGCTATTAGTTTCTAATTGAGTTATTTTGGCATCGATCTTATTTACAGCCATTTCATTCATTTCTACATCCTTTTGTTTTAATCTTTTTTGTTGCTCTCCTTGAAAAATAGCTCTTTTAATTTTTTCTGCCTTTCCCTCAAGGTTGCCATATTCTTTTATCATGGCTGGCAATGACTGAAAGTTGTTTTCATCATTATCCGCAATTATTTTATCAGCAATAGGTTTCATCTCTTCTTGAAGATTATTTAAGCTTGTGTTTAAATCCTGTACATTAGCATTTAGTTTCTCCAATTCTTCTTTAAAACGAGCCACTTTTTCCTGACGAGCATACAGCCGCTTACGAAGAAGACAGTTTTGCACAATCGCACTTTTACCAGAATATTGTGTCATGATTGACTCTACCTAGCTCTGGGGTTTGGTTTTATACTAGAAAATATCTTAACACGCATTAGTTCCAAGGCACGCCAACAGTCAAGTTCAAACTGGCTTGATCGTGCCTGATTTCGAAATGTGCAAAACGTGCAGAATAAAATCAGCAAACAAAACCAGGCAGTCTAACAAACAGAGATATAAAACGCCACTCATGACGCTCACTGTGTGTATTCACGGAGCGGCAAATCAATTACTGTGTCAACATCAAGTTCAAAGCCTTTTGAAATGACCAGCAAAATCAACCTACACCCTTTGTCAGTGCCTGCGTTACTAGTCATGTTCGAACTGGCTTGATCATGTCTGTTTCATTCTGTGTAGAAATAACAGTCAACAGTAATCCCCTCTCCCCCCCTCGTCATAAAATACAAGACGGATCTTAACTTAAAGCCTTTTTCCGTTTTCCAACAGGTTGCAAACTCATTTTAACTCTGTGTCTGTGAAGACTTCATGGTGTTTATACAAAGAGTAAGTCAGCCGGTCCAAAATCTTTCGTCAGTGCTTATAATGTTGTTATAAGCACAGACATAAAACAGAGCGGGGTAAAGGTGTATGATTACTGTCTTTATAACGGGCCTCTCTCTGTGTAAAAAAGGGTGAGATTGACTGTGTGTGTGAGTGTCGGCCATTTGCATTTAATGGCAAATCGAACGGGTAAACACATAATTGGAAAAATTAAAAATTCCTTTATGAATAGCGAGACAGTGTGGATACATACCGTGACATGCTGGGTGCATACCGATCTGATTCAAAAGATTTCGATCCCGGTTTCAAAAGGCAATCTCGTCCCGACATGAAAATGTGAATAATTGCTATTTTCAGAACAGGTCTATTCATATCTTACCTGAATTGAAGTGGGGGTCTTTCAAAACCAGTCAAGCGTAGGCATGAGGTGTTTATGTATTATATGTAATTGCTTCGGGTTACAAGCACTGGTTTGATCGGGCGTTTTGTCTATGGGAGGGGGGGGGGGGGATTTGAAGTATTATTAACACTATGACTGAGTTAACCCCTTAAATTCTCAGTCATAGTGTTAATAAAGATTCAGTTCTTTCTTTATATATCTAATTACAGAGAAAAATAAAAGGAAATTCAGAAAAAGGAAAGGCAAGGTCGTGTGCGTTTTTGTGAGCGAATAACATAGAAAAATGAGGACCATAGAAGATTCCCTAATACTCTCATATTCCTCCTCTCTCGACCTTCCTTAGTGAATTTTACTGATTTTTTGGTGTTAAGACACGACACGTTTGATTTGCTTGGCCTCTGCGAATAAACGAGAGACAAGACTAATATTATCACAATCCTATCACTGACCACAGTAATCTGTTCACAGGTGGGGAGCTAGACCGAGTCAGGCAGGACTCAAACAACAATGATATAATGTGCATCACGGTAATCGCCATGCCTTATCACGTACTTGAACACCCCTGCATTGGAGTTGTGTACGAAACACAATGTTTGCTGTACAGCAATCTCACGGCTTATGAAAATGGTAAATATTAATCAAATTGAATTTGTTATGAGTACATTATAAATACGATATACGAAAGTAAAATGCAACGCTAAAGCAAGCATTTTGTTTCGTTATACAGGTGTTAGTTTGAATAGTTCATGTCTGAGCAGGCTGGTTTAATTAAGATAAAATTTGTATGGAAAATGGAATTTGGGTTTAATTATGGAATTTAATAAGATTGTGCGGAAAAAAAAGGAATGACCATGCAATTATGGACAAAAAATAAAATAAAATGATATTTTAAAGTGAATTATTTAAATTTGAGAAGAAAAAAAAAACAAGTGATTAAGAGAATCGTTGATAGACGTTTGCTGCTGCCCATTATAGTTATATGACACGTTTATATTTTATTTGTTGACAAAGGTACATCGATGAAGTGGTATTTAAGATATGCTGTTTACAATTTGACTGAATATTTGATAAGTTTCACAAAAGCAGATCCGCAGTGTCTTCCCTCTGTCAGGTATACCCTTTAGATTTCCCAGCTACATTGCCAGCTTGATCCCATCCCCCGACTCACAGATGGCGAGACCTGTGATTTACCCAATACCCGGAAAAATCAGACGCTGGAAACACAAGATTCGCCTTTGTGACTTGAGACTTTGTCAGCCGTATATCCTGCTACGTTGACAAGACTGAAGAGAATGCCATTCGGAGACGCGATGACTGTTCGTGTTTGAGCGCCATCATGCACAAGCCGCGCATAACCACTGCCTTTAAGTTATGGACATTGGAAGGCAAGTTACTACATGTGATGGATCCAGACCAAAAAGGTGACTGCCAAGCGTGTAATATGCAAAGAAGTACCCAACGGAGAAAGAAACACGCTTAGAAAAGACGGGTACAACACAATTTATTAATATTTCGGGTAAATACCCTTTGTCAAAATAGACAAACAAACAAACATAGAGATTAGCCGCTACTTATCTTCAATGGCAGAAGGAATGTGGCAACCCTCAGCCACATTCCTTCTGCCATTGAAGATAAGTAGCGGCTAATCTCTATGTTTGTTTGTTTGTCTATTTTGACAAAGGGTATTTACCCGAAATATTAATAAATTGTGTTGTACCCGTCTTTTCTAAGCGTGTTTCTTTCTCCGTTGGGTACTTCTTTACATGTGATGGGACTAGCACAGTGATATGAACACTTATATAAACAATGAACGATGTGGTGTCATATTTGTTGTGACTGCTAGTTTCTATCAACTGAGTTTTCTGTGACAATTGTTGACACTTTTGCGCTGTGCAAGTGGAACTTGTATTGGAGATGACAACTTGACGGGGTTGTCATTTCCAGGTGTTGCATCCACTGTTAATGGCAGGCCTTCTGAAGTCTCCAGATAGTCACCTATGATTAGAGACTCATCACCTACATTAGGAGACTGCTGTGTGAGGACCGTTCTTCTCCTCCGACGTGACCTCCACGACCACGATACTGCCAGCCCATGACTGCGAGATTGGTTATGTGATTTGAAATTAATTGTGTTATACAGAGTTTTTTCCGGGTTTCCCTTAAATCTGAGGTTGAGACTGAGATACCTTGCCATTGTGTTGGACATGGTAACGTTTCTCACTCTCGCGACAAGTGTTGTCCCCACCCCACTGATGATATTGCTGGTCTGCTTATAAATCGTTGCACTCATTCCCTGTAAACGTACACACAGATAGGCGATTTTATTGATAAATCAAACTCAGTGATGGGCAGTAAGCAAATGTATTTTTTAAAAGGTCACTTTGGTGATAGCAAATCAATGAAATAGAAAAAAAGTGGCTTATATTTGTGAACGAATTATAGTCAAGTTAGTATAAAAAGGTTATGGGCATTGATAAAGTTTTTATTTTTGTGTGTTATCTAATATATATCATCTCGTGATTGTAAGGTTTGCTCACCGATGTACTGACGATATTTGTATGTTAATAATTATGATCTATGATGGTTTTGTTTATCTTTGATGGTATGACGGGAAGACATACGCTGACAAACTAGAAGTATCAGTTAATGAGTCTGGTGACATTGGGATAGGAGTAGACAAAATTTAATTAGGTATGACGCAGTATATTTTGAGTGTGCGAAGGTGTAAGGCAATTCCGCGGAGGGTCCTGATGTCCTCTATTCCAACCAACCCATTCCCCATGATAAGACACAGAGCAGCCAGCTGACTTACGGTAACGTACAAACACAGAGCAGCCAGCTGACTTACGGTAACGTACAAACACAGAGCAGCCAGCTGACTTACGGTAACTTACAAACACAGAGCAGCCAGCTGACTTACGGTAACGTACAAACACAGAGCAGCCAGCTGACTTACGGTAACGTACAAACACAGAGCAGCCAGCTGACTTACGGTAACGTACAAATGGGCAGATACGATGAGAATCAGTTCTACGACGGATCGAACCAGGATCACGTCCACTGATTCCTTGTGGGTCCAATGACCACACATGAAGATCGACGCCAGATTTATAAAGACTACTCTGGGGGGCGAGAGTTCGTCGACATAAAGTTGTTGAAATTGAATTTGAAATAAATAATATTCGATTCCGTTCCCTAAAGGGAGCCGTTGGTCTCGTGAAACTGCAGATCACTTGACATCGGCAGGAAAACAATAACACATCGCCTACTCTAAACCAGAGTCTAGTTGTCACGTCTGCCAGGTTAGCTTGGGGTTGCTACGTGTTCCGTGTTAACCCCTCTGCCCCCTCTTTCCCCACATATCTCGGCGGATATGTCTCGCACTGTGCAGCACGCTACTTTTGTTATGTATGAATTTTTAAAAATATTATTATACTAGACGGGACAATGATATAAGTGATGTATGTGTATTCAAATTAAGTTTTGGACAATGTATTGGATGGTCTGCTCACCTATTCTTTTGTATTGATGATGTACATTTGTGTCAGTGTATAATGAGTCAGGAGACTCATTTTAGAGGGAGGGGAGTGATGTCACAGAGTGCCTATTATGTATAGTGACAAGATGGTCAGGGTTAAATTACTGATTAGGGTTAAATGTTAGGTCAAAGTCCAGGTACGAGATGTGGGACAAGACGGAGTTGTGGTCGTAAACAGGGTGTCCAAACACGCGTGATAAATGGGCACGCTAAAAGGGAATCTCGGAATACGTCGGTAGAATAATGTGCGAGATAGGTTAACATCGGTATATGTCCAGGTGTCCAAAAGGCCGGGAGATGTCAGGAGTATAATATGTCAAATAGACATTGATATATGTTTAGGTGCCCAGGCACGGGTATGGAGGGTCCACGTGGTAAAAATAATGTGGGACTGTGGATAAGAACACACGCAGTAGAAGTAAAAGTTAAATTAGGCAGATGTATATAAGGAATGGTCGGTGGGCGTTTCGCGGGCCCCCCGTTGCTGAAGTGACACGTTGTGGTACCCGCTAGACAGCACACCGACCCTGAAATGTGACGTTAGGACTGTTCTCCCTCCTGGCACCAGCTTTGGTGCTGGGATGGGCCGTGTGACCACCATGGGTCGTCGTATTCTGTATGCACGTCAGAGGTGAGCAAACCATTTATTATTAACCAATGTAACATTTTATATATACGTAGTAAAACCAAAAGAACCTTGATTATGTCTGTTATGCCGCTTGCATGCGAGAGTGGTATGATTGACGTCATGTTTCTCGTGTGTACTTGTTCAGTGGTTATTGTGATTGTTTGTGTCCTCGACCGGTGTACCTCTTTGCAGCCAAGCGAGTCAAACTCCCCTTATATCGGTTTATGAGTCACATGCATAGAAAGTTAGGATAGAAACGATCCCCAACGAACGGTCGGGTGATACTCGCAACCGTTTGTTGAACTCTGATCCCCGAATGGGGAAGGCCGGTGCCTTAGGCGGCGCTGGGCCTAGCGCTTTAATCATACTGATCACCGCCGTCACGGGGCACAGAGGGTGTCGCAACATTACCGGTAACGCGATCACTAGAGTTTTTTCGCGTTTCTGAATTGTCTTACTCCACCTAACCAGTATCTTGACACTACTGTTGTCATTCAGCAGTCTCCAGTAAGTTGTTTTCCAGGATCGAAGCCTGCACCATCTTGGAAAAGATTAGATCGCCGAAGCAGTCCGAAGAACATAACAACTATCGCTGCCCAGAAGACACAGTCCTTAGAGCTGCACAAATCAAGCTTTTGTTTAATCTGAAGAAGAAGTTGCGGACTCATCGGCGTCTTGCGGTTAGGAGGGCAGCCTTTTGTTCGCTCAATTCCCCACTGTGTGCTTTTCACCATCCACGAGACCTGGTATGGGTGCGGTTCCCCGCATTCTAAATGCAAAAGGCGAACAATGTTGAGGTATTGCGCCACGGAGCTGGGCTGAAGTGTCCTGGCCAAAAAGGCCGCACTGTTCTCTCACACACCGGTACCGGCTGGATGTTCATTTGGTCACATTAACTGAGATGAGAGCGCAAGTGAGTTTGATATGTTTTCGGCTTGTTGTTGTCGGCAAAGTCACTGGCACTATATCCCGCCACCTCCTGCAGTAGCTGGTGTCTGAGCCTAGACCCGGCACCTAGACAGCACAAAAGCAAGAGCTGACCGTGACATGTGATTCAGAAGGTAGGTGTCAGTCGGTCGGCCCCGGTGCCAATTCGTTAGCAATTGTCCTAGCATGGCCAGCCATCCTTCCTGCAGGCGGGAAATAGTATCACACTGCCAGCCACGTGCATCGCTGACACGCTGCAGTTCATTCTCACACACTCCCATGCCATCTTGCTCAACAGACTATTGACATAGCGGTCTTTTGAGCGCCCTTTGTTAATGATAGCCTTTGTCACCGTGCTGTCCGTATGAATGACTACCTATTTCCCTCGCCATGAGGGGACCCACCGATTCACTGCCTGCACCACCGCTCACACCTCTTTATAATTAATATGCAAGTCCTTGGCTGCCGGCATGTCTGGGGCGGTCCGTGGCGCAGTGGTTAAGGCGCCTGCCACCAATGCCAAAGGTGCGAGGTTCGAAAACGGGTTCCGGCGTCGGACTTTTCTCCTCTGGTAAGTTTCACCGTTAATTCGGGCGGACCGTCGGGGGTTCTTTCTCCGGGTACTCCGGTTCTTCCACCCCCCCCCCCCCCCACACACACACACACACACTTTGGTACCGCTTTCAGACCACTTTACAAATTTCAAATACAAGCGATCAAAAATCTCTGTAACTTCAGTAGTTGAACTGGCCCTTCGTCTGTCTTGTACTGTGTTTGTCTTAAATGGTGTAAAATCCGTGTTTGTTACGTGAGTGTGTGTGTTGGGTTTCAGTTCGCGGCGCTTTGAGTCGATTCGCCCAAAAATTGAGAAAAAGCACCTATATATAACGGTATTATATTATTATTATTATTATTATTATTATTATTATTATTATTATTATTATTATTATTATTATAAAACAGTGTATAATTCTAATCTCCTTTCCAGAACGCGCCTGTCGGCAGGTTGCATGCATCAACATGGACATGTTCCTTGCTTTGTGAGTCATAATACACAGTGCCATTAAAAACATGCATGTAAGATAGCCACCACTGTAAGTCTGCATGAAACTCCCGTGAGAGTCTCGCTTTATGCCTTTGCTGCTGGAGGGGTTTAATCGTATCAAGAATCCGCCTGAGAAAAAAATTGCCTCCCTTGACGGCTTGACACGCCCAGTTAAGGGACCCTGCTAGTGACTGCAAGCTTTGCTTTGTCGCGCGTGTTTTGCCATGAAACTGCTGCAAGCGTTTGTGAAGTTGCTGTAGCTTGTCGTCGCCCAATGACAAGGTGTTTGTGCGGGTGCAGATCTGGATCCCGAGAAATGTAATGGTTTGTGTAGGTCCCACCACCTTAGGCCAGCTAATATTGAACCCTAATCTACGTAAAAGGGCAATGAGCGTCATCATCATTTGAGTGCATTCCTCTTTGGACTGAGCTGCTATGAAGAAATCGTCAATATACGCTACTATCCCTGTCATGCCGCGCCGTAACATACATCTGCGAACTGCCTGCGAGAGTCTGTGAAAGTGCGAAGGGCCCACAATACTACCAAAGGGTAGCCTACTATCGAACAGGTATGTGAGCTTCTGCTCGCCACTAAAAATCCTTTTTACACCTGTGACTTGGTAATTATCTGGATGGATACACACAGATCGGCATGCCGCCTTAAGGTCAACTTTCGCGCACCAGTAGCCGGACTTGGCTAGTCCGCACGCGTCCGCTAGTGTCTGGAATTTTACTGTCTCAGGTACTGAGTAATATGGCGACTGAGTAGACCACGCTATCTCAGTGCTCTCAAGTTTTCGAAGGGTTTAAGCAGCATAAAAGCGAGCATGACCATATAATGCCAGGAAAAAAAGCTACAAAGAAGATATATGCAGTGACGGTTGGAAGAAAGATCGGAATCTACCTGAATTGGTCGCACGCCTCCCAATCAGTCAACGGGTATCGTGGAGCGAGCTTCAAGGGCTTTTCAACAATGGCGGAGGCCCACGCGGAAATGCGACAAGGTGGCTACCCGGCCGCTCCAATCTACGGCGAAGACGGAACAAGATGCCGAGACACAGACGAAAAGGATGAAGAAGCTGCTCCACTACCAACATCACCATCACCGGTAACACCATCATCGCCGGACCATCGAAATTCTACGATCACCACAGCCAGCAGCACCACCGCACAGCCTGATGCTCCGCCATGTTTCTGCGGCAACAGCGGCACAGAAGAACGTGCACTTACCTGCGTAGAATGCAAGAGAAAGGTACACCTTACCTGTACAAAGCTTCCCGTGTACCAGCTGTGTATCTTCCTGAAATCCTCACGAAGATTCACATGCGAGCAATGTGCGACAATCTTCATGGACGACCGCACACAAGAAGAGGTCGAGGCGGCCATTTTGATACGCACCCCGAGCACACACAGCCAACAACCCCCTGCCACGCAGCACACGGCCCAGATGTCAGCCCTGACTGCCAACACGAAGACAACGTGCGACCTGCTGCGTAACTTGGAAGGGGCGCTCGGCAATCTTGCAACACAGGTGGCCGCCTTACAAACCTCACATGAGGAGAGTAAGGCTACCATCTCTTCCCTAGAGGCGAGGATAGCCAGCCGTGACACCAGCCACAACCCGTGCTGTCCGACCAAAATAAGCCCTCGCACCTTAACCTCCAACGCGCCCTTGTGACCCCCGACAACAACCAACCCCCATCGGAGCGCACACGCCACGACAGCGCCGGCAGCGGTAACACCACTAGCAGCGAGAGCAGCGACGACAGCCTGGGGTCTAAAGGAAAGACAGAGGAGTGGATCGACAACAACCCCGCGTCGATCGTCTTGATTCTGCACGACTCTGTGCTGAACAGGATCGACTCTGACCGCCTTGCCCGCTCTTACGGCCTGAAGGTCATTAAAGAGAGGGTCTACACCGCCGAACAGCTCCAGAACTACGCCGTCAACAGTGCCAGCCAGTGTGAACCTGAGGCAGTTCTGCTCCACACTGGCATCAACAATCTTAAGACGGAGAGTGCGAAGGATGCCAGCTCCAAACTCGTAGCAGCCACTCTCGACCTGATGGACCGGCACCCCCGCAGCGCTATCGTCATCTCAAGGCTAGTGCCGACCAACCGCTCTGACCTGCAAGCCAAGAGGGAGCTATTCAACGCCTTGGTATTTGCAGGTCTTCACGGCAATGACAGGGTCTCCTTCCTCAGCCACGAGAACTTGGCGGGAAGGAGGAACCTGTATGACGGCCCCATCCACCTGTCAGAAAGTGGGGCCAGCCTGCTAGCGGCCAACATCGGCCGCCACCTCAAGTCCCGGCTGTGGCACACCCCGAAAGAGAAGCGACGCCGCAGCAGAAACCACCAGGCAGCCAGCAGCAGCAGGAGAAGCAGCCCAACCAGCAAAACCAGCACGAAGAGCGACACCAGCCCAACAACGACCGACGACACTACACCAAGCTACGACACTGGGGACCACGACAGTACAGGCCCCTTCCACGCCACCACCGCTACGACAGCCACTACAAACAGGAGGGGGGGGGGGGGTGGCGCTACAACCACAGAGATCGCAACTACGACGACCGTTCGGCCGAGACCACCTACCAGGAACGACCGCGACAGCACTACGCTGACGACCGGCAGAACTCCGGGTACCAGCAGCCTCCAAGACACAACGGCTACAGAGGCCGGCGGGGCGACCGAGAGAGCTTCTACAGGCGATAGACAACTTACCTGTCAGGTCTGTATAGATACATACTTCATCTCACGTTGTTAACCGCTACCATTTCATTTTGTTATACTAACTTACTAATGCCTACTAACCTACTGAGAAGAACGATCATTATATAGAGGTAGCCACTACAGCGAATATCTTTGTTTACCTTGCATATTACCAATGTTTCACTTACTTACTCAGTCACCGTAACCCACATCTATTATTTTATTTCAGACCATATTCTACGGATGCCTCTGTGACTCGTTTCGTAAGCTAGTATGAGAATGTTATGCTTTGTAACCCTTCGATTACTTGTAGATGCACTGTATGCTGCATAGGATATATGACAATAAAGTACCTTCAGATTCTGTCATGGAACATTAAGGGGCTAAAGGAGACAATAGACGGACTAAGAATAAACAAACTCGTAGAACCCGAAGTAACCAGAAGACTTGAAAGATATGACATAATATTTCTACAAGAAACCCATCAAGACGATAGTTGTGAAACGTCCGTTCCGGGATTTTCGAGCGCTATATCATTCCACAGACAAAAAAGGGGAAGATCACACAAAGCCTCGGGCGGCATACTAGTACTGATCAAAGAAAGCCTACGAGAGAGCGTCAAATGCCTGCCCTGTAGCAACAGCGACATTGTTTGGCTCCAAATTAAAACGGACGAAACACGCGAGACACTATAGATCGGCAGTGTATACATACCCCCCGAAAACTCCACATACGGCAGAGACCATACCGCGGCTATCTGGGATAAACTACAGCATGATATTGATTACTTCTCGTCATCCGGTAACATTATAATCTGCGGGGATTATAACGCCAGGACAGGTTCGCATGCCGACTTCATCCACCTAGACAGCGTAGGAAACCAAAACCATCTGCCGGAACACTACCAGTTCGATAACATACATGCCAGAACATCCATGGACGCCACGGTCCACAAGTACGGCAGGCGGCTAACGAATATATGTCTGGATAGCAACCTCTTCATCCTAAACGGCCGGACCCTTGGCGACTTGACAGGTAGATTCACTTGTCACACGCCACAGGGGAGTAGCGTTGTTGACTATTTTGTCTGCAGCCAGCAGCTCTCGGTGGACGTAGTGAAGCTTACTGTTAAAGACCTAACACCGTACTCCGACCACTGCCCGCTAGAACTCGGGATAAACGTGACGTTGAAAAACGCGCGAAAGAAACATAGCACGAACCCCCAGCAACTACGCGGCACAAACAGACACGGCTAAACAATACACATGGGATAAAGATAGCAACATAGCACAAACCCCCAGCAACTACGCGGCACAAACAGACTCGGCTAAACAATACACATGGGATAAAGATAGCAACATAGCACGAACCCCCAGCAACTACGCGGCACAAACAGACACGGCTAAACACTCTTTTTTTTTTCTTGGCTTGACTTCGCGAACGAAGATTTTATAGGGCTTGCCCACGTCGTTATTTTCGTGGCTGCGGAGGCCAATCCGAGACAGGCAGGTTCGACCGCAGTGGCTGCAGGGGAAGGTCTGGTCAGGGTTCTGAGTTACGACAACTCTGTTTTTTCTTCTGAGCCGCTTGTCCTTAAGGCTAGCTCTGCGAGAGTCCTAAAAGGAGACGGCTGCCTTGTGAATGGTGGAGCGCCAGGTGTCACGGTTCGCAGCAAGCGAAGACCACTGGCGGTGGTCGATTTGGCAGGCACTAAGTGACTTCTTGAGACCGTCTTTGTATCTCTTCTTTGGTGCCCCTCGGTCTCGGTGTCCAGTGGCGAGCTCGCCAAACAGATTGATCTTGGGTAGGCGATGATCCTCCATCCTGGAGACGTGCCCCGCCCATCGAAGCTGTGTCCGCAGCAGCAAAGCCTCGATGCTCACAGTTTCCGCCTGTTCAAGGACCTCGACGTTGGTGACATAGTCACTCCAGTGAATGCTGAGGATGGTACGCAGGCAGCGCTGGTGAAAGCGTTCGAGGAGTCGTAGTTGGCTGCGGTAGAGGGCCCAGGACTCGGAACCATACAGCAGGGTGGTGAGGACGACAGCTCTGTACACGCTGATCTTGGTGCCTTTTTTCAGCTGTTGATTGTGCCACACCCGCTTGAATAGTCGCCCGAAAGCACTGTTCGCTTTTGCCAGCCTGTTGTCCAGCTCCTTGTCCAGCTTGGCGTCTGACGTGATGATGCAGCCAAGGTAGGTAAACTGGTGTACAGACTTCAGTTCGGACTCGCCGATGGTGATGTGGGGAGGGCGATGCTCTTCCTTGGGTGCCGGCTGATGAAGGACCTCTGTCTTTTTCAGACTGACCTCAAGTCCAAAGAGCTGGACGGCATCTGCGAAGCAGGACGTAATGCGCTGCAAGGCTCTCTCTGTGTGTGCAACGAGGGCAGCGTCATCAGCAAAGAGCAGCTCACGAATCAGTTGGTCTAGGGTTTTCGTGTGGGCCTGCAGTCGTCTGAGGTTGAACAGGCTGGCATCGAGACGATACCTGATGTACACTGCGTCGTCATCGTCGAGGTCCACAAACAGACACGGCTAAACACTACACATGGGATAAAGATAGCAACATAGCACGAACCCCCAGCAACTACGCGGCACAAACAGACACGGCTAAACACTACACATGGGATAAAGACTCGGCGGATAACTATGCGCGCGCGTTCCTGTCAGCCGAGGTACAAGCACTACTAGACGACGTCACAAACAATACAGACCATGCTAACCATAACGCGGATAAAATAGAGGATATGGTAAATGTCTCTCAAGAGCGCTGATCGGGGCCGCGAAGCTATCACTGAGACAGAAACCGCGGCTCGGGTCTCTCCGTAAACATAGGAGGAAAAAGACAAAAAAGAAATGGTTCAGTCGCGGCGGCATAGAAATGAGAAAAGACCTAAAATCTCTGCTCAACGCAATAAATAGAAATCCAGGCAACTCCGAACTAAAATCCAAATATTTCAGTAAGAGGAAAACCTATAATAAATTCATCAAGCAAGCCGAGTACAAAAGAAAACTAGTGAATACCTTAACGAAGCAATAGAAAAAGACCCAACTGCAATCTGGGCAACAGTAAGAGAACTAAAAAACGTAGATACCCCAGTAGGTGCAGAAAAAACAACAGTTAGCGCTGCAAAATGGCTAAGCCACATAGAGAACATAGCAGCTAGAGAGGCTGACGTTAAAGAGGAGAGAAAACGAGAGGTAGAAGCTAAACTGGAGCTTAAAGAGAAAGAACCATGTTTCAATAGCTTAGATTTCATAATCACCAGCATAGAAATAGAAACAGCTGTCAAACATCTAAAAATGAAAAAGGCAGGAGGCAAGGACGGCATCTCCAACGAAATGATAAAGACAAGCCTGCCCTACACTATCAACAGCTTGAGAGCTCCTCAGGGCACTACCCGCCCTCGTGGAAAACAGGTGTCAGTATCCCACTACATAAAGGCGGAGATGCGACTGACCCAAATAACTACCGAGGCATAACTCTCACAAGCGCACTCAGTAAGCTGTTTTGCCAGGTCATCAACGAGAGAATAGTCAGCTACCCTGAACAAAACAAACTTTACGCCCCAGAACAGGCGGGATTCAGCAAAACGCAAAGGACCACAGACCAAATATTCGTGCTCAAACACATAGTCGTTAAATATCTAAAGTCTCCAAACGGCAGACTATACTGCTGCTTTGTGGATATGCAAAAAGCTTTCGACAGCGTGTGGCATAACGCTATGTTATTAAAACTCCTAGACCTAGGCATTGGCGGGCTCTGCTACAACGTAATCAGAAACATGTATAGTCTGTCAACTGTGTGCACGAAAGTACTCGGCGGGTACACACAAGACATACCTTTAAAAAAAGGGGTGCAACAAGGAAATAATCTAAGCCCTACTCTGTTCAATATTTTCATCAACGACCTCCCAAATTGCTTAAAGGATGAAGACTCCCCAACCGTTAACAATATGACAGGTACGGAATTACCGTGCTTACTGTACACAGACGATCTAGCGGTTCTGTCCACTACAAAAGCTGGCCTCCATAACAAATTAAATACACTACATAAATACTGTGAAGACTGGGACCTGACGGTCAATAAAAACAAAACAAAGATAATCGTATTCGCACGAGCAGCACCAAAAGTACCGACCGTATTTAGGTATGGAAACGATTTAATAGAAACAGTGGATACATACAAGTACCTAGGGGTAATGTTTAATAACACAGGTAGCTTTACATCAGCACAAGACCACCTTGGTAGACAAGCCAGCAAAGCCGCTCATACCCTTAAACGCTCATTATACAAACAAAACCTATATACTAAAACGATAATGCAACTGTTTGACTCTCTAGTGGTCCCTGTCGCAACATATGCATCAGAAGTATGGTTCCCTTTCACACTAAAAGCAAATAATATGGACAGTGACCTGAGTGACCTCTTCGATTACTGCATGAAGGGACAAATGCCTCACGAGTGCATCCAACTGAAATTTGCTAAGTCCATCTAAGGCATCCACAAAAAAGCTATGAATATTCCGGCCCTAGCCGAGATCGGACAGTTCCCTGTGAGCATCAGAGTATCGGTCCAAGTGATAGGTTTTTGGCTTCACATGCTAAACTCTGACAGCACCTCCTACCTCAAACAGGGGTATCACGACCAGCTCGAGACCACCGCCCCATGGGTTGCTTTTACAAGACAAATTCTTTGCTCACTGGGCTTTCGCCACGTTTGGGATAACCAGTGTACATTCAGGGGAACTTCACTTAAAACAGCCCTCCATAGAAAACTAGAAGAGCAGTACATTAGATACTGGAACAAAATTAAACGAAACAACACATCTAGACTGACATTCTATAACAAAGCAACTGATAAATACGGAATACAAAGCTATCTTATGCACACAAAAATATGAGAACACAAACAAGCCCTAGCAAAGTTGCGAGTAAGTGCCCACATGTTAGAAGTAGAAAGAGGCAGGTATACAAACAGACCCCGGGAACATAGACTATGTCGCGCGTGCGGAGTAGTAGAGGACGACATGCTAGACGATTGTAGTTTATATAATCAGCTCAGAACTCAGCTAGCTTTAAGTACAGACTGCCATAAGCCAAGCCAACTTCTAGTAAGAAAGGATACACAATGCACTAAGGGAGAGAAACGTAACGACCAAACAGCATTGATACTGCGTATTCCTCTCTCTTCTTTTTCACGCCAGCACCCCCATCTCCCTTTCAGACTCGGCCAAGAACCTCGGCGTTATCCTCGATTCCTCTCTTTCCATGACCAGTTTCGTCTCCGCCACGGCCCAGGCATGATATTTCCACCTCCGTCGCATCAGTCAGATCAGAAAATACCTCACCACCGAAGCTGCCACCAAACTTGCTGTCTCGCTCATCTTATCTCGCATCGACTATTGCAACTCTCTCCTTTCCGGCCTCCCTCACTCCACCACATTCACTCTCCAGCGCGTCCAGAACAATGCTGCCCGCCTCATCCTCAGAAAGAAAAAATCCGACCACATCACTCCCCTACTCAAACTCCTTCACTGGATATCCCCCAACGCATTCAATACAAGGTTCTGTCTCTCTGCTACAAATCCCTGAACAACTACGCTCCTACCTATCTCTCCATCCCACTTCACCCCTACACTCCTTCCTGCTCCCTCCGCTCCGCCTCCGACCCTCTCCGCCTTCACATCAAACGCACCAAACTCAGCACTTTCGGACCCCGCTCCTTCTCCGTCTACGGTCCATCCACCTGGAACACTTTCCCACTCTCTCTTCGTCAGAAACACTCTCTCTCTCTCCTCCTTCCAGTCCGCCCTCAAAACTCACCACTTTCAACAGTTCTAACACTATATCACCACACTCCCCACCCCAAGCTGACTGTCGTAATGTATTTGTGGTACGTGAGTCATTGTCTAAAGCGTGCGCATGCGTGCGCGAGTTGTGAGTGCGCTCTTAGATTTATAATTATTATAAGATAAGCGCATTATAAATACCGTAATTATTATTAATTATTATTATGTGTGTGCGTGCGTGCATGCCCGCGCTCCAAACATCCTCAAGAGGCGTAGATGTTCATGAGCCCTCCGTGAACATGAGAATCTATTCCTCTTGGAGATGCACGCATATGTGAGAGAAAGAACGAACAAGCTAGAAAGAGAATTACGTCATATTGAAAATATGTCTGCGTGTTGACGGAGGCCTCTTTTACGTCACCGCCACTGTCTGATTTTCTCGAGATGTCAAGATATTTTACTGTTTTATTTTTTTTAAAGAATTAATTTTTACTGAAGAAGTTGAAAGGGTACAAAGCTGGCTAACGAAATCATCCAAATGTCTTTTTCGAAACTAGCTATGTCTCGGGTCACCTGAATGCCCTTCGGAACGCGTGACGATGTGTGTGTGTGGTGTTCTTGTGTTAGTGTGTGCATGCGCGCCGCTCCAAACATCTCCAAGATACATAGATCCTCATGCGCTTGCCGGGCGCATGAGGATCTATGCCTCTTTTAGATGTGCACATATCTGTGAGAAAAGAGAAAGGGTCAGGCGCTAGAGAGAATTACGTCATAGTTAGAGTATTATGTCAATGTTTGCATGGTGACGGAATTGCCTCTTTTGCGTCACCGCCACGGTCTGACTATCTATAGAAGTCAATGTCTTTTTACTGTTTTAATTCTTTTATGAAAGAATTAATATTTACTAACGGATTCAAAGCTGGCTAACGAACTCATACAATGTCTTTGATGATGATGATGATGATGAAACTTTATTTTTCAACGGTAAAAAGTTTTGACAGAAAACAAATCGTCATTTTACAAACTTGCCGTTGCTAACATCTACAGCATGAAAAAGGGGAAACTATAGAATATATTTACATACAGAGCCCAATAGCATCATTATATACAGAAAAAAATAATAACACTCATCAAACACACATGCACACAGGCACGCACGCACGCGCGCCGCTCACACATACACCCACACACACAAACAAACACGAGCACATACACACACACACACACAAACACACAAACACACACACACACACACACACACACACACATAAAAAAACCATCTTATGAAATACATGAGGTAAGGAAATGTTACAGTACCTGAGAAGTACTAAGTTTGACTCATCAGGTAATCAGAAAGTTTTGTTTTAAAACTTCCTGGTGAGGTAATAGTTTTCAAATGTGCAGGGATTGAATTCCAAACAAACGGACCAGAGAATGACATACGCGTTTTAAAAAGGTCGATTCTTGGCAGTGGTAAGGTTAAGGTATTGTTTCTTGAGGTCCGTTTACGTTCTTGATGAGATATAAATTTAGTGATTAGATACTGGGGTGTCATATTATTCAGTATCTTGTGCATACATTTGTTTAAAGTAAGTTGCTGACGCAGACCGAGAATATTTAAATGTCTAAATTTGTCTGTGGTAGGGATGGGGCGTCTATCTATCATTTTTACAGCTCTTTTGTATATGTAGTTTAACCTCTTCATGTGGACATCACTGCAGCCGTCCCACACTGTGGAGACATAATCAACGTGGGACTTTATAATTATGAGCATGAAAAAACAATTTACGGGTATTTGTATCCGTTACATGTCTAAGCTGGGAAAATAAGAAAGTGTTTTTTAGCAATGGTCTTACAAACAGCATTTATATGGGTCTCCCAGCACAGTTGTTCATCAACATGTATTCCTAAAAATTTACGCTCAGTGACTTGTTCAACAGGTTCCGCGTTTAATTGTAATTGTAATGGCTGTAGTCGGCGTTGATGTTTTTGTCGCGTGGCGACCAAGATACTCTTTGTTTTAGCTGGGTGAAGAACCATATGGTCTACACCAGTTAGATACCTCATTGAGACTGCATTGTAAACTATGGCTAATGTCCGTCGTTTTTTTTACCAGAAACATGAAGACTCGTATCGTCAGCAAATAGATTACAATTAACGTCAGAATTAGTGATATGCAATGGTAGATCATTGATAAATAGTATGAATAAAAGAGGTCCCAAAATAGATCCCTGGGGGACGCCGTATTTTACATTTCCTTGCTTAGAGTATCTTCCATGGGCGTACACCATTTGTTTTCTGTCTTCGAGATATGATCGGAAGAATGCTATGGCGGTTGTGTTCAATTGATAAACTGTTAGCTTATTTAGGAGAATGTCATGGTCCACAAGGTCAAACGCCTTTTTAAGGTCTAAGAAAACTGCTCCTGACATCAGGCTTTTATTGATTGATTCCAGCCAGCTGTCTACAATATGTGTCAGTGCTGACTGACAAGAATGTTTCGGTCTAAAACCAGACTGGTGAATATTAAGTAATTTACCTTTTTCCAATTGTGTTAGAATTGTGTTAAACGCCTTACATCCTGAGGCTCATTTTTAAAAAGTCCCTTCTATTTATAGAAGGGACTTTTTAGGATGTGTCACAGTGGGGCGAATTCAATAGCATGTCCATGATGTCAAAGGCTGGCAGGCCTAAACCTCTGACAACTGAAGTAACAAGATCAAAATTACGTCCTGTCTAATTATGCTAACCTCGCTACTGAAGGTACATTTGGCGCTAAAGGCCGTATGTCTGTGTGAGCGTATAATATTGCTGTACGTACAGGCTTGAAACTTGGTGAAATACTTTATTTAAGGGGTGGCGCAGAAAGCCTCCGAGCATTTTGTAACTGGATGTCTCATCAAAGACATAAAAGACCATTTATAAAGTCGGTTGACCCAGATTAGCGTCCGTAATTTTTGTCATATTTACTTGAAATTATGGATATAGCTAGTTTGGAGAAAGACATTGGATGAGTTCGTTAGCCAGCTCTGTATCCTTTCAATTTCTTCAGTAAATATTAATTCTTTCCAGGAAAGAAAACCCAGCAAAAACCTTGACTTCTGGAGAAAGTCAGACAGTGGCAGTGACGTAAAAGAAGCAACTCTGTCACCACGCAATACTCTAAATATGATATAATTCTCTCTCTTTCTCTCTCACGCACACACATACATCTCCAAGAGGCTTAGATCCTTAGGTGCCTGGAGGGCAGTCTGAAAAAGACAGAGGTCCTCCATCAGCCGGCACCGAAGACAGTGTATCGCCCTCCTCACATCACCATTGGCGAGTCTGAACTAAAGTCAGTGCACCAGTTTACTTACCTTGGCTGCATTATCACGTCGGACGCCAAGCTGGACAAGGAGCTTGACAGCAGGCTGGCAAAAGCGAACAGCGCTTTCGGGCGACTTTTCAAGCGGGTGTGGCACAATCAACAGCTGAAAACAGGCACCAAGATCAGCGTGTACAGAGCTGTGGTCCTCCCCACGCTGCTGTATGGTTCCGAGTCCTGGGCCCTCTACCGCAGCCAACTACGACTCCTCGAACGCTTCCACCAGCGCTGCCTGCGTACCATCCTGGGCATTCACTGGAGTGACTATGTCACCAACGTCGAGGTCCTTGAACAGGCTGAAACTGTGAGCATCGAGGCTTTGCTGCTGCGGACACAGCTCCGCTGGGCGGGGCATGTCTCCAGGATGGAGGATCATCGCCTACCAAAGATCACCCTGTTCGGCGAGCTTGCTACTGGACACCGTGACAGAGGGGCACCAAAGAAGAGATACAAAGACTGTCTCAAGAAGTCACTTAGTGCCTGCCAAATCGACCACCACCAGTGGTCTTCGCTTGCTGCGGACCGTGACACCTGGCGCTCCACCATTTACAAGGCAGCTGTCTCCTTTGAGGACTCTCACAGAGCTAGCCTTAAAGACAAGCGGCTCAGGAGAAAAAAACAGAGATGCCGCAGCTCAGAACCCTGGCCATACCTTCCCCTGCAGCCACTGCGGTCGAACCTGCCTGTCTCGGATTGGCCTCCGCAGCCACGAACAAGCCTGCAGACGTCGTGGCGGGCAACTCCTATAAAATCTTCGTTCGCGAAGTCAAGCCAAGAGAGACCTTTTTCCAGAAAATCAAGGAGATGTTTTTGAATGTGTTTTTCAAGGGGTTTTGACAAAGCTGACAGAAAGGAGATTGGACGATAATTATTGATATCTGCAAGATCTTTAGATTTAGGGATTGGGATTACCTTTGCTTCTTTAAGAATGGTTGGAAATGTACTTTGCTTTATGCAGAGGTTGAAAATATATGTTAGTGATTCTACTGTATACGGTAATGAGATTTTTAGGGTTTCATTATCAATACCATCAATGCCAGCAGACTTTTTGTTCGGCATGCTAGAAATATATCTGCCGACTTCCGCAGCTGTAATATTAGGGATGGTGAAAGTATTTGATATAGTTGTGGTTTTTTTTAAGTGTTCTCTGAGAAAACTCGGCACTTCATATGGTTTACTGTTATTTGCAGCTGACGATGCCAGTGTTTCGGCTGTCGTCAAGAAAATGTTATTTAATATATCAGCTGACATATGAGATGGGATTTCGGGTGCTGATTTACCCTTCGTTATGACGTTCAGAGCTTTCCAAACAGATGCCGTGTCCTTTTTGTCTCGAATCATTTGTTGGGAAAAAAAGACTTCTTAGACGCTGTAACTAAATATTTGACACGATTGCGTTGTTGTTGTTGTTGTTTTTTGTTTGTTTTTGTTTTGTATTCTTCGTAGTTTTGCTCTTTTTAAAAGTTTGTCTCTAAATGACATGGCCTGCTTGATATCCGCTGTTAACCACGGTGGTATGGTGGAGTGTTTAACTCGTTTTTCACGTATTGGCGCATGTTTATTGAGGACACTGAGAAACAGATCCATCCAGCATGACAAGGCACTGTCGGGTGATTGGTGAACATAAACCTCAGTAAACGGAGCATTGTGCAGGGCCCACAGAAATTCCTCCTAATTAAAGTGTTTAAAGGAGCGATATTTTATAGTTTTATGTCTTTTAGTTTTATTCTTGTCTAGTTTCATGGAGACGTTACAGCATACTGGGTTATGATCGCTGACAGCTAAGGAGGGAACCTGCACATTTGATATTGTATCGTCATTTGTCACGTAAATGTGATCAATTAAGATTGAAGTTGTAGATGTGGTTCTAGTGGGGATTTTAACTAATTGTTTTAAACCGAATAAGGCTGTTGTGGATGCCCATGCAGCATGGTGCCCTTTGGGCTTAAGTAGGTCAATGTTAAAGTCGCCCAGAAGAACAATGTTATCTTTACTTTGATTAACTTTATCCATCATTTCTACGAAGTCATCATACCAGTCCCAGTTGGCTGCTGGATTTTTTTTATAAATAAAGCCAATGAGGACTGGGGGGGGGGGGGGGGGGATTTAGATGTTTTCACCTCGACCCATAAACTTTCAACTTCGGCTGACTCTAGGTCCCGTCGTCGTTTAACGTTACTAATTATCGAATCATGTATACATACTGCTAGTCCAGTGTGCTGGGGACTTGAGTCATCTCTGCGGAGTACTGCGAATTTTTGGACTGAGATGGAGTTATCCCTGATAGTGTTTTTGAGCGTCGACTCGGATACACCAAAAACATGAAAATGTGTGGGCGTGTTCAAGAACACAGACACATCTGGCACCTTATTAACTAAATGGTAAATGTTGAGCTGGCCAATTCTCAACTCATCAGTTCGTTGTGGGGCAGTTTTTACATTATATTTTGGCATGTCGGTAACAGGACAAACCTAGCAATACTATTCCAAAAAATAAATACAATTTTTCTCCAACTAGCTATATGCAAAGGTTCAAGTAATATGACAAAAATTACGGACTCTAATCTGGGTCAACAGAATTTCTATAAACGGTTGTTTATGTCTTCAATGAGACATTCAATTACAATATGCTCGGAGGTTCACTTAGCCACCCACTTGAGAAAGTATTTTGCCAAGTTTTAAGCTTGTATGTACAGAAGTATCATAGATCCTCTTGTTTACATACAAACATACATACATACCTACATACATACATACATACATACATACATACATACATACATACATACATACATACATACATACATGCATACATACATACATACATACATACATACATACATACATACATACATACATACATTCATACATATATCAGGGACGTAGCGGGCATGAGAAAAGTAGTCCGGCGGTTTCGGAAAGTCGGAAACTATTTGAGGGACGATGGCGACCAGACGCTTATTTATTGATACTAAAATGTTAACTCTATTTTACTCAGAAACAACATTCACATCCAAAGACAGATTTACCTATATGTTATGCTGGCTTGGAATCAAGAATTGGGAACTGTCACAATTGTTTAAATCCTTCATGTGGTCATGGGGAAACCAACTCGCCTTTCTGTAGTTAGAAGATTACAACATGTCAGAGTTGAAGATCGTTTGTTGTAGATGAGACTTGCGAAACAAAATTTTAAAAAAGAGATATAATACATGAAGAAATGTTCATCACAAAAGCTTTGCATCTCCTGAATCAACTTTGACAGCAGACGTTTGTGTTGCACGGGATTTTTGATGCACATTGGTTCTTAATAATAACAATAATAACAATAATGGCTACTTATACAGCGCTTATACTAAAATAAGCTCTTAGCGCCTTGCAAATAAAGAGTGGGAGTAGAGGGGGTCATAAAGCCAGAGGAACAAAGGATTCTGCAATACACACGCACAGACAAACACACAGGCACATAACGGCCACTGACGAAGAATGCGCGCGAGCTACATTGGGTCGAATAGGTGGGTCTTAAGGGCAGATTTCAGTAAAGGCAGTGAATGAGGGAGAATGTCTAATATCTATGGGTAGAGAGTTCCAGACAACACTGAGGTCCAACGTGCGCAAAACAACGGTCACCTCTGTTTGCAGAGCGGGACTCTGAGACGGCGCGCCGTGTCACTAATTGAACGGAGGGAGTGTATAGTTGAAGAAGATCAGCGAGATAGGCAGGGGTAGAGTAGTTAATAGTTTTGTAGCACAGACAGGCGATTTTGTACGAGACTCGTTGTTTGACTGGCAGCCAATGAAGTTGTCTCAGGATAGGAGTGATGGGCTGATGCTGTCAAGCGTGGACGATAAGACGTGCAGCACAATTCTGAACTCACTGCAATTTCTGAATGAGAGACCGAGGGAGGCCAGCTAAGTAATCAATTGCAGTAATCAATGCGGGACAAGACTAAAAAGACGACCAGTTTGGTGGCAGATTCAGTGGTGAGGTAGTGACGGATAGAACTGATACGTCTTAATTCCAGAAAAGCAATTTTGCAGACATGATTTACATGGTCCTTCATTTGATGATCTTTATCAAGAAAAACGCCAAAATTGTGAACTGAATCAGAAAATGGAATAGGTGCGTCACAAATGCGCATTGAGTCAGGAGAATTGGGCAGCAGTCGAGAGGCACCGATAAGAAGAGCTTCTGTCTTGCCCTCGTTTAACTGGAGTTTATTTTCACACATCCAGGACTTAATATCTGAGATACAGTTCTGAACATCTGAAATAGCCCGACTGGAGCTGTTTGGAGGTGCAGATTTCGGAAGTTGTGTATCATCCGCATACATGTGATGATCGGTTGAATGCAATGCGATAACCTGAGAGAGAGGCCGCGTGTACAGCGTAAATAGAATGGGGCCCAGTACAGAGCCCTGGGGGACCCCAAACTCTCTCGCAGCAGCTTCAGAAAGAGCGTTCTTGACAGAGACGTTAATCTGACGGGAAGACAGATAAGAGTAGAACTTACCAGAAATACCAAAGTAGTTTTCTAGACGCTGGAGCAAGATGGAGTGGTCAATGGTGTCAAACGCAGCTGATAGGTCTATCAGGGCAAGAACTGAGCTCAGGTTTTCATCATAGGCACTTAGGAGGTCATTAACGACACAGAAGAGAGCAGTTTCAGTACTGTGCCCAACATGTTAAGCAGACTGAAGCGGATGGACGAGATTGTTTGACTGTAGATATTTAGTGAGCTATGTAAGAACGACTCTCTCAAGAACTTTGGACAGAAAGAAAGGGTAGGTTTGAAATGGGGCGATAGTTCTTTAGCTGGTTGGGGTCAAGATTCGACTTTTTCAGGAGAGGTTTGACAACGGCTGATTTGAATTCTGACAGAAAGACGCCTCATTCGAGGGATTAATTTATGATTTTATGGTTGGTTTCTATAGGCGCCAAGCTATTCTGGCATCGCCCATGAACTATTATGATCGATCTGTGTCCTGCACTGCAATGCAGTCTTCAGAGGACAACGGCAAAATTTGGGATTTCGGTGATGGGGTAGAATGAGTTAAGCCTTTATTGCCTTCATCAGTGTGCTGACCCTTTTGTTTTTGTTGACTGAGTAAACCTTTGTTGTTAGGCTTTATGGTAGTTTGTTTTGTGGTTTATTTTGTATTGTTCAAGAGGATGTACTCTCGCTCACACTATAACTTGGAAAGGCTAGTGGAGAATGGTAGTGTGTTCTTTTCATGTCGTGTCCTTAGTTTTCATTGTTGGTGGGACAATTCCGTGGTTGTCTGTGGTGTTTCGGGGTTCCGTCTAAGTATTCGAGCGCCCGTTGATCAATGATGTCGTAGGCGTACAAAGCTGCCCTCATTAAAGTATACGAAGAGGTATTCTAGTTGTTTCCTTGCTCCCTTGTCTCTGCAAAGGCCCATGAAGTCGACCCATTCAAAGAGTATCGTAGGGTTCAGTCCATTGGAGAAGATCAATGCGGCTAGTAGGATTGTTTGAAAAGTGTGGGAGTTTTTTTTTTCATGTATTTTCTTTTTTTACCCGCCCATTTGTGTGCTGGTCCTATGATGATTTCATAGTTCAAAAGTCTGGCGGTTTTTCTGTTTCTGGTTCATTCCGTTTTTTTTTTTTTTTTTTTTTTTTTTTTTTTTTTTTAAGATATTTCCAATGCCAGTTGGTTCAAGTTTATATTGGGATGTCGTTGTGCTTCGTTTAAACTTGAGGCTGTTACCGTTTGGAGTCGGCGTGCGGCTTTTGCTAGTGGTGCCTCATGTTCTTATTTTTTTTTTTTTTTTTACCACTGCTAAATTGGTGGAGCTAGTGGTGCAGAAGTCTGTTGTGTTGATGCACTTCGGCCAGTAGCTTTCGTTCTTGGGCCAGCGATTAAATTGACACTTTTCTGTTTACCAGCCACTGCTAAGTGGTGCACTGAGCTATTGGCGCAAACATGCCATTTTTGGTAAACATGAATACACTTGCAAAGTTTTGACACCACGACAGGTTTACTCTCTCTCTCTCTCTCGCTCTTTTTTTTTTTTTTTTTTTTTCCCAAAAAGTACTCCGGCGGTCGCCGGAGCGCCGGAGTGGCCCGCTACGTCCCTGTATATACATATGCACTGCACATACGACGCCTTCGCGCCAAATGTACGTTCAGCAACGAGGTTAGCGTAACTAGACATGACGTAATTTTTACCTTGTTATTTCAGTTTAGTGTTAGAGGTTTAACCTGTCCGTCGTTGACATCATGGGCATGCTATTACATTCGCCCCACCGCGACCCGTTCTAAAAAAAGTCCCTTAAAAGGGACTCAGTAAAAAGGTTTAAATCAGTTTAATATGAAGTCTACAAATATTATAAAGAATTGACTTTTGGATCTTTGCTTTGTTTTTGGCGTTTAGTGTAACAGTCGGTGAAGATTAACGTATCGTCTGAAGTCTTGAACACCGAGTATTCGGAATTTGGACTCGAGTTGTTTCACCAGTCGTGCCAGTATGCATCTAAAGAAGAGCGTGCACATGAACTGTGGAATTACTAAACATGTGCTGTTCCGGGCTCCATCCCTACATTATTCACAGACTAACCCACTGCCAGTCCTTTCTTCATTCTGACTGACCCCACTGAGAAGAGCGTGGAAGCACACAGAGACTAAGAGTTTACCAGTGAGCTTTCCTACCACCGTGGCGGCCGTGTTTATCATCACGTACTGCCTGGCCCGCCGGCGACCTTCGCTGTTGACAGATATTTCCCAACACAAGCGGCGTGCCAGTGAAATGACTGTGTGTGGGGGTGCTGGTTTTATTTTATTATAATGGCTCATGACTGTTACCATCATGATATTATGTGTTATAAATGATGTTGACGGACTTTGTCGGAGCGGTGCCCTCCGCTAAACACCGGCGCTGTACTATAGCGACGGGCCTCCAGGTGCAGCTTTGATCGTTGTTTTATGTTGCCTAGATAGGAAATTATTTTCCTTTCGACGGTAATTTGTTTCTGTTGTTAACTTGTATTTGTATGTACTAGCTTTAGTCAAGTAGGATTTTAACCAAAGAGCATATACTAGTGCGTTCAGGAGACATAGGACTGACTTAGCATTCTGTTTTTGTCAGGGAGGTTCGGGTCGGGATGAGGCCACTGGCGCTGGCCATTAGATGCCTTGGCGACGGGCTTCACCCGTCCCGAGTCATTGTCCATTGTGTAGCTCTGTTCTTGTAATTTGTGGAATGAGCGAGTGAGTGAATGTGAGCAGCACCTGTGGTGGCAAGACAATTTTTGCTGTGTATGATTATCTTCTATTACAGCAACAATAAAGTCATCTTGAATCTTGAATCTTGAATCCAGAGGTACTGTTAACAGTACTATATGCATTGTTTACAGTACCACAAGCACACAGTTTACAGTACCGTGCAAACAATCTTTACAGTACCACACACGCACACACTGTTTACAGTACCACTGACAAGCATACTGTTTACAGTACCACACGCACACTGTTTACTGTACTACACACACACTGCTTACAGTTTTACACACACACACACTCACACACACACACACACACACACACTCTCTCTCTCTCTCTCTCTCTCTCTCTCTCTCTCTCACCATCAAACACACACACAAACACTGACACACACTGTTTACAGTACCCCCACACACAGACGGTTTACAGTACCTAACACACACACTTTTTACAGTATCATTCACACTCATACACATACACACGCACGCACTCATCTGCACACACACACAGACGCACACGCACGCACACACGGGCGCACACTGACGAGGTAATGCACGTTGCTGTGAGTGTGCGGAGAGTACGCGTGAACCCTGGCTGCGCATCGCGAGTGAGTGACGTGTGGACCCTGCAGGCAGACTGAGAGCGGGCTGTAAGCGGCCGGTGACAGCGGCCAAAAGGTACACGTCGGAATTAGTTTGTACTTTAAAAGTCTACCTTATTCGAGGCTGCGTACGTGACTAAGGTGTTTTGTGACAGTATAATTTGAGACAGAAAGAATGCGTGCGTGATGCATGCAGCCTGCGTGCGACCCAGACCGATTTGCATCGGCGAACTTGGTCACGTAATAAACAAGTAAAATATACAGTGTCTAGCCACTAAAACAAAGAGCAGAGTTGTACAAGGCCGCATTGTGGACATCTTAAAACTAAGGATGAAGAAATGACCAGAATGCTGTTGCCGCGGACCTGGGACAAAACTGTCATGTCTACACTCTGAAAGACAAACTGTCTTTCTTCAAACTAGCTATACCCAAACTTTCAAGGTAAATATGACAAAAATAACACATTCTAATCTGGGTCAACCGACTTCCTATAAACGGTCTTTTACGTCTTTAATGAAACGTCCAATTACAATATGCTCAAAAGCTCTGTTATTCGCCCCTTAAATAAGTATTTCGCCAAGTTTCAAGCTTGTACGTATAGCAGTATCGGCGATTCTCGCGTCTACGTACATACGCAAGCGCGCGCACACGCACTCACACGCACTCACGCACGCACGCACACACGCACACACACTCACACACGGCCTTCCGCGCCAAATGTACGTTCATCAGCGATGTTAGAGTAACTAGACATGACGTAATTTTTATCTTGTTACTTTGTTACTTCAGTTGTCAGAGGTGTAGGCCTGCCCACCTTTGACATCATGGACATGGTATTAAATTCGCTCTACCGCGATCGATCCTGAAAGGTCCCTTCTATAAATAGAAGGGACTTAAAAACCACACACATAATAGAAAAGAGCGGGGCACTAAGTAAATGACTGGCAGCAATGAATTGTGAAGGCAGCAAAATAAAGGAAGGGGAAAACTATATATTGAAGGACACGATGCATCACAACAACATCATGGCGGTCGACTGACATCGGCAGTCCACAAAAAATTCTTCCAACCCGAACAACTGAAACATTAATCGGCAGTAAGGCCCGTGCCAGCTAATAACTAGTACTGATAAAAACCGTACGCTGTCGATTGCAATAACCGTAACTGCTTGTGTGCTGTTAGTTTTGCCATGACCCAAAGGACGCTCATGTGGGTGTACCGTGAATGCGCTGTGGAGCTGGCAACAAATAGACTTTGGAGATACAGGCTACACTTTACATGCACAGCCATGCTTGTGTACGGTAGGAGCGATGTGCAATACGTTTCACCTATCCACCCACCCACACACCGCCCACACACACACCCACACACCCACGTACACACACGCACACACATACACTAACACACCCACTCTCTCTCTCTCTCTCTCTCTCTCTCTCTCTCTCTCACACACACACACACACACACACACACACACACACACACACACACACACAAACACTGTTTACACTAACCATGCCTACATGCACACAAAGTATAGGTTACAGGAAAGAAGATGTCTGACCTGTAGTGACGTCCTGCTGTTTGCTGCTGAGTGAAGACTTGGAAGAACGAGGTGGTGATGTCAAAGGTCACCGTATTTCAAGCCTCGCATTCCTTCTGTGAAAACCGATGTAACGCAGACTGCTGTCTGTCTAGCCGTCCTCCATTATTCACCACATGTCAACATGTACACAGCACTGTACACCTTGGTCTCTCCCACTGTCCACCATTACAGGGCCTGCCACAAACAAAAAACACGCAGTCTTTGTCTTTCTCAGTTTCCAACAATTATCACACGCAGCGCGTAGAGTTTTGTCTCTCATTCTACATGACACATAAAACAGTCATGCACTCGTTTGTCTGTGCATACATTTCTTCCCTGTACAAACAGACCTCCCCTCTTACACACGGCGAGATCACGGCAAACCAAGCAGACGACAGTCATCAGTCAACCCTCTCACTCACCACTCATGCCTTGCGTGAATCTAATCTGGATCCAGCCCAGTCAGTTCCTGGGTGTCCGCTTTGAACACAGTCAAGGGCATTAGTCACAGGACAGAAGAGCTGTATTGACATAACTTCCTTAGTCAGTTAGTGACTGTAGCACCATTGGCTGGTTACAATAGGGGCCAGGCATGTGTAGGCTTAAGCCTCGATGACATTATTAAGAACGGGAATTCCCGAATGCGGCATTTCTTTGTCAGCATGTTGGTTGCTTTGGCACTCTGGCCGAGCAACTCGCTCACTATGAATATGTCGGACATCACGCAGCATTGTCATAATGTTGAATTGCCATCATGCACTACTGACATCACGCAGCATTGTCATATTGTTGAATTGCCATCATGCACTACTGACATCACGCAGCATTGTCATAATGTTGAATTGCCATCATGCACTACTGACATGACGCAGCATTGTCATAATGTTGAATTGCCATCATGCACTACTGACATCACGCAGCATTGTCATAATGTTGAATTGCCATCATGCACTACTGACATGACGCAGCATTGTCATAATGTTGAATTGCCATCATGCACTACTGACATCATGCAGCATTGACATGATACAGTATTAACATCATGCATCATTGACATCATGCAGTATTGACATCAAGGAGAAGGAGCTAAACAATACAGGGTGTCACGACCCCCGCTTCCGGGGCGTGAACTATGAGCGCTACCACTCGAGATACACCCGACCCACACTATGACTGTGCCAATTACCAAGAGATCTCACTCTTGTCCATTGCTGGCAAGATCCTCGCGAGAGTCATCCTCAACCGCCTGATTAGCTCTGTATCTGAGGAAGCACTCCCAGAGGCTCAGCGTGGCTTCAGACCCGGCCGCAGCACAGTCGACATGGTCTTCTCTGTGAGACAGGTCCAGGAGAAATGCATTGAGCAGCACATGGACCTCTACGCCGTCTTCATAGATCTGACCAAAGCATTCGACACCGTGAACAGAGAAGCGCTTTGGGTCATCCTCGCAAAGCTCGGCTGCCCCAGGAATTTCACCAACATCATTCGCCTCTTCCATGATGGAATGTTAGGAGTTGTCCGCACCCTTCATAGAAGATGGTGAGAAACGGGAAGAGCTGTCCGTTGTTGACACCGTACCGGTGATGACGTGGACAGCCATAGGAACCCCCAGGGGGCTAGCTTAGATTCCGAGTCCAGATGTACACCGGGCATTAGAGGTTTGGATTCCGAGTGTCCAGATGTACACCGGGCATTAGAGACTTGGTGGAGCAGCGCGCAGACATTTTTACCGACTTACTGTTGCGCACCGCGTTAGGCGAGTGCGAGGTAAGGTTTGAAGATTAATTTCAGAGTAGTTGATAGAGATGACAGGTGATCAGTACCCGCTGATTTTCTAAGTAGGAATGACGAGTCGTGATGGGATTAAGGAACAAAAACTGATAGTTTTGTCTTAGGGGGGGAGGTGTGTCACGACACGGTTTTTTTTCTCGTCTATTTTTGTAGGGGAGAGTACTCCAAGGGATGTGAGCTGAATGCTGCTGACGGGGATACTGAGCTCTCCCTAAATCAGACTGGCGTCAGGACTGACCGTCACGTGATTCAACGGGTTAGGCTGCCCACACTGCCTCGCTACGTGCCCCTTCTTCCCCTCTCCCTCGGTTAAGCCCCCTACTTACTTCCCCCATATTGTTTATCTCCCCAAACAGTCGGGTCACTGGGTCTAGGTCTCTTCCTAACTGCCCCCCCCCCCCCCCCAAACACGTGTCTCTTAGTCACGGCCATCTTAGTGTCTATGTCAAGCTGAGCTAGTTATGCCGCCTTTTCACCGTTCTCGGCAAGTCGTTCCCTCACAAACAGCTGTAAATCCGGACACATGATAGAATATAGTTGCTCCGTGATGAAAGCGTCCAACACGTCAACTACACTCTCCATGTCTCTCCTGGCTAAACTATCTCTTTACTAGAGTGTGCAACCTACTCAAAAACTGAGGAAACGTTTCAGCACCCTTCTTACGTACCTCCCTGAACTGTTTCCGGTACTCAGCGTCCCTACGAAAACGTTTCAGTAGCGCATCCTTACCGACGCTGAAATCTTGGGCTTGCTCTGGACTCAACTTCAAGTACGTCTCTCTAGCTTCCCCTGACAGTAAAGGTGATAGTCTAGCAGACAAGATTTCCCTGTCTACCCTTGGTCAATTCACCTGTGTTTGCCTTTTTTAAACTCTCCCTACTGTCTGCACCGCCTGTAGCTCTTGATATTGGATGTGTGTTGCTAAATGGTCCTAGCTTTATTTGGGCCAGATGTCGTAGGTTTATTTAGGATTATGGACCGGCTAGCGACATGCATTCAATATTCTGCGTTTTCTTTTTCTCAAGCAGTGCAGGCACGTCCTGAGAAAGCCTTGTT
Source organism: Semisulcospira habei (assembly GCA_036245525.1). Taxonomy (NCBI): domain Eukaryota; kingdom Metazoa; phylum Mollusca; class Gastropoda; family Semisulcospiridae; genus Semisulcospira; species Semisulcospira habei. The sequence continues at coordinate 95,395,963 of BTPG01000003.1, read as the reverse complement.
GCTGTCGGGACGTTAAGCAATGTACAATCAATCAACTTTCCCTAAACCTAAAAAAGGGATACGGATTAAACGGCTAAAACTAGACTGGCACTTGCAAGTTGGATGGGCAGTCCAATGAGGTCTGACCATCTAATAACAAGCCAGCCAGGCTAGAGGCTAGCTAGTAGTCCGGTTACAAAGTGCTGCCATGCAAGGGTTTGGAAAGGAAGGCATACTCACAGTGACCGCGGCTCCAGCCTGACGTAACGCGGTGTTTCCAGCAGTCAACGAGTCGGCCGATGCCTTAGCCAGCTGTGCCTGGTCCTTCGCAGCCCTACGATCGCCCGCTCTGGTTGCCATAGTGCCCGGAGACGGTGTCCTGCCACTCAAGGAAAAAACAAAAGCTGAACAACAGAACACCCAACACACAACACTGAAGACTAGACAATCAAATGAACAACAAAAACAAACGGAAGACGGAGCCGGAGGGTCCCCTGTTGCCGCCCAGGCCTTGGCAGCGGAGTTACACGCAACAACCCCCCGTTTCGCACTACTCGGGGTGTGAGCCCTAGAGCAATACTCCCTCACTCCCGACCAACCGCCCGCCTAGTCACTCACTCGACACAACAACGAAGAAACAAAACACTAACCTCTGGGTACTAACCTAACCTAACGATCCACCAACTACACCCCCGACCCCCCCCCCCCCCCCACCCCCCCCCCCCTAACAATTTCGATCCCACCGCTGCCACCAAAATGTCACGACCCCCGCTGCCGGGGCGCGAACTATGAGCGCTACCACTCGAGACACACCCACCCCACACTAACACAAACCTACACAAACACCAGAAGAACAAGGACGACGACACTGCATATAACCCTAACAATCCAAAATATCCTCACTCAATCCTATCCAGGCATTCAGTTTGACACATCACATTCACACTCACACACGTCCGAATTCCCCACCCCGAATATCCACAATACACAATACAAAATAACAACGAATATATAATAAAAATAAGTCCTAAATAAAATACAAAAGAAAACTGAGGCTGAAAAGCTTAAATCATAAGCCACTGGACCTCGACGGAAGCACAGTCAGACCAAGGCCTTTGCTTCCGCGAGGAGTCCCTCACAGCACGTGGCTCCTTAAATCATTCTACCCCAGACACACCACAGCAAGATAAGGATCGACCATGATAGTTCAAGGGTGATGCCAGAATAGCTTGGCGCCTATGGGCGCCAAGCTATTCTGGCATCACCCTTGAACTATCATGGTCGATCTGTGTCCTGCACTGGAGTGCAGTCTTCAGAGGACAACGGCAACATTTGGGGATTTCCGTGTTGAGGTAGAACGAGTAAAGTAACGCAGTATTTCAAATAGCACAATATCAAATATACGATGAACCCAATATGCTTACTAAAGCACGAATGAAGATCGAGAAAATGAATAAAGTTCGCAAGCTACTGAATCTCCCCAGCGGGAGCACGAACGACAAGTTCGAATTAAATTAGTGCTTTCGCAATCTAGACATTCACAGCACCAGGCTCCTTTAGCTAACACAGTGTTTCAGGTGACAATATCACGTATACAAATGGAGCAACTACTCGTGTACAGGCCAAATACCCCACCTAAACTACCCGTACGTCCGGTGACTATCTTTTTACACCCCTACAAAAAATAGACGAAAGAGACCCGTGTCGTGACAGGCGATAGTTTTAACTCATCCTGCCCCAGGAACGAAATCCCCGAATTGTGAAGTTGCCCTCTGAGGGACTGTATTACAATTCTAGAGACAGATCGAGCCGGCATGATAGTTCAAGGGTGGTGCCAGAATAGCTTGGTGCCTAAGGGCACCACCCTTGAACTATCATGCTGGATCCATGTCTTGCTGTGGTGTGTCAGGGCTGAATGAGTTAAAGAAAGGTTTCTCGCCCTAAAGTCTAGAGATGGAAAGAAAGCCCATTTTTCTCAGCAAGAGGAAGATAACGATTGTAATTCTCACGAACTCTTCTGACTTGATGTCTTGACCACTGCTGTAGCGCACAGCTCCTGCTTTCAACATGTCGTGCTTTTGTTCCTCTCTGTAATTTGCCAGTGAGCACCGCGCTAGAGTGGAGGCCGTCTGTGTCTCTGCCTGACAACTCCAATGTCCACGCCTGTACTGGAGACAACGTCACCTTACCGTGGACCTACCACACTGACGCTGCTGAACACGTTAACGATGTCGAGTGGTACTTTCAACCTGCTGGTGGCTCTGAGCATTTATGTCCATGGTCATGTACTTAGGTTTTAGCTTTACGTCACGCTCAAAACATAAATGTCTAGTTTATGCACTAGGATTTTAGCACTAGTCCAGGCTACGTCACGCTCATAACATAAATGTCTAGTTTATGCACTAGGATTTTAGCACTAGTCCAGGCTACGTCACGCTCATAACATAAATGTCTAGTTTATGCACTAGGATTTTAGCACTAGTCCAGGCTACGTCACGCTCATAACATAAATGTCTAGTTTATGCACTAGGATTTTAGCACTAGTCCAGGCTACGTCACGCTCATAACATAAATGTCTAGTTTATGCACTAGGATTTTAGCACTAGTCCAGGCTACGTCACGCTCATAACATAAATGTCTAGTTTATGCACTAGGATTTTAGCACTAGTCCAGGCTACGTCACGCTCATAACATAAATGTCTAGTTTATGCACTAGGATTTTAGCACTAGTCCAGGCTACGTCACGCTCATAACATATATGACTAACTTGCAGCTAGTACTAGATATATAATCTCAAAATTGTCATATTTTCAAATGTGCCTGTCTAAGATGCCTATTATGATCCGCAAGATAAAAACATTTAACCATAAAGACAAGTTCTTTTTTAATTTTGTTTATTATTATTATTAGAATGAATGAGTGAATGAATGAATGAATGAATGAATGAATGAATGAATGAAGAAAGAAAGGAAGAAATAAAAGAATGAATCGCGCTAAGCTAACCTGGCACTACCCTTGAATTATCATGGTCAATCTATCTCCTGATGTACGGACTCGGGGCTCCATGGGTTACCCACACTCGTGGGATGATCGTTCAGTCATTGGTCACCTCTTGGTCATCCGATGCCTGTAAGTAACACCCTTGAGTCGACGCGCAACGCGTGTTATGTATTATTTAACTACACAGACGAAGGGAGAGTACCTTGCTGGGCGAAATGGTTTCAAAAACTGGACTACACAAAGAGTTGTTTCCCTTGAGCTGCAGCCGCTAGTGTTTGGCCAGTCAAGGCGGACGTACAAAGTCAATTTTAACTCATTTCACCCAAACGCTTTTTACTTACAGTCCATTGACATTTGGTGAAAATCAGGGCACAGCAGAAAATTACAGATGCTTTGTGGCAGTTTGCGGTGATTAGCTGCCTGGCGATATTGCTGAAGAAACTACTTTTACCAAACTTAGTTGTTCGTTTCTTCACAGGACAGCCCGAGATGTTAACTGGCAAGTCTTGTCCGAGACAACTTCCTGCCTGCGTCATCCACGCTGCCCAATGTTCAGTACTTGTCAAACGCCAGTCTGAACGACACAGAACAATGGCTCTTAAGTCATCAATGTCAGCGTCAATCTTCATGGCGTCATCGTGGTGCACGCGCAAATAGGCTTCCTCCACTAAGTGGCAGGTATACACACACCATCACCAATAAAACAGCACTACCCAACAACAAGAGGTATAGATCCTCCTGAGCCCCCGCAATTGCGGGGGCTCATGAGGATCTATACCTCTTGTTGACACCACCATGTTCCTGGGACGACTTGTTGTTGTTTTCAATAACGAAGATGGCCAGCCATGCACCCAAGGTTTTCTTCCATAACATCCAATCCTTCAACAAGCCAGCAAGCACATCCAGCCATCTCATGACTTCTCGTTCCCTCCTCCCAGTCTACTCACACCATCCCCACCCACCCGATCCTCACCCCCCTTCCCCTCGATCCAACCCTTCCCTCCCCCTTCCCCTCGATTCAACCCTCCCCCCCCCCCCCTTCACCTCGATCCAACCCTTCCCTTCCCAACCCACCCCAACCCCTTGCTTCCCCATCCCCATCTCTCATTCCCCTCCCTCCCTCCCTCCCTCTATTCGTCCGTCCGTTCATCCATCCATCCACCCATCCATCCATCCAGCCATCCAGCCATCCAGCCATCCAGCCATATGTTATTTCTCTCTGTTCAGATGCTAGTCGAGAGGATGCTCCAGCCACAGTTGAAGGCGATGTGCACGTGAGCCTGCTGTACAGGACCACGTGACAGGAGAGTGGCACGTGCAGTTTGTATGCGGAACCTTCTCCCGTCTGGGGCCGCGGTCTCCGTTGTCTGGACAGTAAGGAACCGTGCTGAAGTGCTGTCCAACTGTTCGTGTTCTCCGCCTGTACGGTGATTATGCATGGGCTGCTGACTGTACATTTGTATTTTGAAATGTATTTATGCTTCTCGACTAACCCCGGCCGGGGCCTCAGTTATTTTGGGGGGGCTTTGGAACCGAGGCCCCGAATCCAACCGCAAAGAATCCTTGACGTGTTAACTTACCGGATATATTATTAGACCTTTTTTTCTTCCTCCGTTGTCATGTATTTGTGCGCCACAACTCCTGTGCTTTTTTTTTAACATAGCAGGGACTCCAAGCGCTGTTCCTTGGTATGCTCTTGGTCTACGAGCCGCTTTTGGACACACTCGAATGTTTGACGTCAAAACAAGTATTGATGTCATGAAGCAACAAACAAAGCAACAGCTATCCTTTTGTGTGTGAAAAAAGATACAGAGTCGATCGACAATGGTAGATTGCCGGGGCATCAGCGGTAAGCTCATTCAGCCCCGACACACTACAGCAAGACAGGAATCGAGCAGGATAGTTCAAGGGTGGTGCCAGAATAGCTTGGCGCCTGCGGGCGCCAAGCTATTCTGACACCACCCTTGAACTATCCTGCTCGATCTGTCTCTAGAATTGTAATACGGTCCTTAAGATGGCAACTTTGGAATATGGGGATTTCGGTCCCGGGGCTGCATGTGTTAACGAGAAAGGATTAAGGCCGGTTTGAAGGCTGCGGCGGCAGCACCGTGGCGGACATCAGACGTGGACAGGTCATCAACCCCTTGCCTGGCACTGCACGTGACACTTTCCTTCCTGAAATCTCGGTCCATTCAACGACCAGAAGCCAGCGCCATCCATGAAACATGGATACAAATTGGTCTCAGCAAGAGGCGTAGATCCTCATGAGCCCCCGCAGTCGCGGGGGCTCATGAGGATCTATGTCTCTTGCGGTTGGATCGTGTTGACTTTGTCTCGGCAGTGAAGGGGTTAGCGTGACGGGGCGTCGTGTTGATGCGTCAGCTCAAAGTTTCTCAACGCCCACGTCAGTGTCGGGTGAGGAACCCCTGATGGTCGGCCTGAATCGGGGCCTGAGCGGTCATGCCCTGAACGAGCATAGACAAGACACTGATAATGTTTGGCACTCACAGTTTTCTCCCCTTTCAGACCCCCGCCGACGTCAGCTTGCCCAGCACTCACTACGACAACGGCAGTTACATCCTGGACGTGAACAACCCCGTAGTGAGTGGTGAGTACACGTGTGGAGGTGCAACACGGCCCGGCCTCCCTGTGTGTGTCCCAGGACTCCCCTGTACTGCACGGCGCCGCGCTGACTGTGGATGGTGTGGACCCTCGCGTCGCCTTGCTGGAGGGACAGCTGTTGGCGCTGCAGACAGAAAACTCGCAGCTGCGTACGGATCTGGAGGGACAGCGGTTGACTAACGCCAAATGCGACTTTGGCAGCGCTGGAGGGAAAACTGCACTGAGGCAGAAAACACTGAGCTTAGGAACGAACTGAATTTACTGCGAGCAGAAAAGGTCAACACTACGTCACTACTGCGAGCAGAAAACGTCAACATTACGTCACTCTTGCGATCAGAAAACGTCAACATTGCGTCACTCCTGCGAGCCGAAAACTTCAACATTACGTTACTCCTGCGAGCAGAAAACGTCAACATTACGTCACTCCTGCGAGCAGAAAACTTCAACACTACGTCACTCCTGCGAGCAGACGTCAACATTACGTCACTCCTGAGAGCAGAAAACGTCAATACTACGTCACTCCTGCCAGCAGAAACGTCAACATTACTTCACTCCTGCGAGCAGAAAACGTCAACACTACGTCATTCCTGTGAGCAGAAAAGGTCAACATTACGTCACTCCTGCGAGCAGGAAACGTCAACACTACGTCACTCCTGGAAGACCGGCTGCAGACCGTGCAGACAGAACTGGGGATCCAGCGGGAAGAAAATACTACCAACCTGACCACACAAACCGCGAGGTGGACGGGGCTTGTGCAGAACCTCTGTCAGTGGACTACCGGTAACCAGCGTCTGCCATAAGCATCGACAACACTCCAAACATCTCCAAGAGGCATAACTCCTCACGAGCCCCCCGGGCTCGTGAGGAGTTATGCCTCTTGGAGATGTTTGGAGTGTTGTGGTACAAGCAGGCTATCCGCCATGACGTCGGTTCCGGTCGTTGTTGGAAGTCGTTCACGAGTAAACACAGCCTGTCCAATGTGTACCTTTGCAGGACGGACGGTTGTTTTCTTGTTTTGTTATTAGTTATAATACATCAATACATCAATAATAACATTATGTCCCGAAATAGCTCAGGCTGTTATGCGAAAGAGAGCGAAGGGAATTGCCGGGTCGTGGGTTCGAGTCCCCGTCCCGGCCCTGGTAGCTGGACTCGCAGTCCAGGGGGAAAAAAGACGGGCTTGTTCAATAGCATGTCCGTTGGAAAAGTCCTGGTAAATCAAAGTGGCACAGTTGCAGTGCGCCTGAAATGATCAGTGTTCAGGTCGTACTCCATACGCAATATATTTCCCTGTCTCCCATAACCCGCCCGTTAGTCAGATCCGTCCTTTGTCACTTCGGTGCCGTGGATATTAACTCCGAACTAACCAGCCAGTCTAGTCTGTTAATTATACATGTTAAAATATACCCGCAGGACAGTTTTAGACCTTAACATGTTTATGGTCTATCTGCATGCGAATACGTGAATCAACACGCACGTCTTGCTCTTGATGTGTGAACACCTGCAGACAGTTTTCACTTGGTCGTCACGGCCAGCACAAATACGTCAGATGATGTCGTCACGGCCAGCAGAAATACGTCAGATGATGTCGTCACGGCCAGCACAAATACGTCAGATGATGTCGTCGCGCCCAGCACAAATACGTCAGTTGATGTCGTCACGGCCAGCACAAATACGTCAGATGATGTCGTCACGGCCAGGAAAAATACGTCAGATGATGTCAGGCACGGTTGTACAGTTACTGGATATTTTTGTGACTAATGTGACGTAATCTCGCTCATTTTGTTTTAAGCTTAATCACAAACCAGATAGGTGAGGCTAGCGCTGGTAGAACAGTACACATACCAAGGGGAATTACTCAGCGCTGGACATACAAACAGATCCCTTGCCCCCGCCTATCAGGCACCCAATCGCCAGCCCACAGAAAAATACGCAGGTTAAGAACCAGACGATCACCTACATCCCTTATCTGCACGCGAGTACGGGATTGAATACGTACACGAGTAAGACGCGCGATCAAGTCACAAGTCTGTAACTCCAGGCAACATTTGTATCGTTACATTGTTGCGTATTGCCTTGTGCATCTGCTGTGGACTTTCAGGGTATTTACTCTAACACATTTAGTAGTATATGTGTGTTTCTCCTGCCTACTTCCTAAGTTCCAGAAAAAGACATGGGTTATAGGCTTGACCTGATGCATCCTTTTAGGGATGTAGATGATCGTCTGGTTCTATACCTGCGTATTTTTCTGTGGGCTGGCGATTGGGTGCCTGATAGGAAGGGGCAGGGGATCTAACTGTGTGTATGACCATCGCTGAGTACTTCCCCTTGGTATGTGTACCGTTTTAAGCTTGTATTCGTGCTTTTGTTCTTTTTTCATGACCATTTGACGAATGCATCTCGGCCTGCTGTAGCGTGGAGGTCAGGCAGCTGTGAAGCGGTCCGCCAATATGACGCGAGTTTACCACGGGTACCCTCCACCTGGCAAAGTCTACTGTGCCCAGGATACGGACAATAAGGGGTGGACAGTGAGCACTGTGTGAATGAGTGGGGGCCAGCTGTATGTTCTCCCAGGTCTGTACAAATAAGCAAAAGACCTCGGGCCCACGACTGTGCGCGGTCCAGCTGCGGCCGGCCTGGCCCGAAGACGTTTCGCTCGTCGTGGATCAAGCGCGAACCAAAGTGTAGCTTGTGGTCCTCGCATGTTTAGTTTGCGTAGGACTCGTGGCGTGGATCAAGCGCGAACCAAAGTGTAGCTTGTGGTCCTCGCATGTTTAGTTTGCGTAGGACTCGTGGCGTGGATCAAGCGCGAACCAAAGTGTAGCTTGTGGTCCTCGCATGTTTAGTTTGCGTAGCCTGGGACTCGTGGCATGGCGCTAAACGACAGAAATATTAAAAAGAAACTGACGGCGAAACCAAAATCGTTAACTTTCTGGCGCTGAAGCAGTGAACTGAGCAAAAGGGTCTAGTCAATGCGCGAGCAACTGACAGCTACTGATTTTGAGATAGATTGCACTTCATCAATATATAATGACAGTATCAAGAAAACATTTACGTCGCTGGACATCAAGATGACGTCATATTCTTGCAGTATGTAATTTCTTTGACGTCACATTTTTTTGTGGTACGTATGATTCTTGGAAAGTACTGTACTCCTTGAGAGGGCTCTTTGCGAGAAGACAAATAGAAAGAAGTAATTCTGTACCGTTAGCTAAATCATTTTCCCAAGGCACTCTGCGGCGGAGATAAATACATCACGTGTTCGAAATAAAGATTTGGGGGTGGATGTAACGATAATTCACCCCAAGAAACTGATCCGCATAAGGTTGCAGTGTGCGCCATCACAACTACACTGAACTTAGTCTTTCCGATAGCCTGGGGATCCCAAAATATGCGTCACCACCATACCATCCGGTCAGTTTATGGGTCACCGATTCTGAATCAATGGACTCGGAGCCTCAGTTCCAGAGCCCAACAAAACTGACTGCCTGTATCACTCATAATCTATGTTCCCTCATTCACATTTTGACCTCTTCAATGTCGAAAATAGTAGTGAACACGATCTCACTGCAAGAGACATAGATCCTCATGAGCCCCCGCGACAGCGGGGGCTCATGAGGATCTATGCCTCTTGCAAAGACCAATGTGTATCCATGAATTTTGGACGGTGTTGGTTTTTAGTCGTTGAATGAAACGAAGATTTCAGAACATAAACAATACGTTGAGGTTGACTGAATGAGTCCCACCCCGCCTGCCTTCTCTTCAAGGACGGTGTGACCAGGTTCAAAGGTTGTGTACATGGAAATCATATTAGGAAAAAAAATGTGTGCCCTCAGTTCATTTGTAGTTTAGGGATGTAAGATGTACCATCACTCATGACTTTGATTGACATGGCCGCCATGACCACGATCTTATTTCGTTGTTCTCGTTTATTTTGTCTGTTGACTCATTGATCCCGGCGCACGTACTTCCCAATCTGGCACTACCCTTGAATTATCATGGTCGACCCATCTCCTGCTGTAGTGCGTCAGGGCTGAATGGGTTAAATCCAAACAAAAAACGCCTGTCGGCGTCAAACAATGGCCAAATTTGCACTATCTCATACACACGACGAAATCCTACTGAGGAATGCAAAGCGAAGATGAACGTAACAAGCTTTACTCATTCCAAAAATATCTCACTCGTTCAAGTGTTTATTGCCTATGTTACGATTGTGGTTGTGTTATCCTGTGAGAGCGTGCATGTGTTTATCGTAGGAAACGATCTGATATTTATTTGAGCTATCATGACTACGTTTCACGTGCCTTTTTAGTAAGTTTTTCTTTTGTTCGTGAGTAGAGCCGATTTTGTTTTGTTAAGTTTAGTCCAGAACGTTCTAGAAGGGTCGCACTGTCTAGTGACCTCGTATGTGTGACGTCTAGTAGTTGGTAACAGTTCGCTACATTTTGTTTTTCAGTGCGCGTGAATTGAGCAGCCTTTATTTTGTTTTGGGAATGTTCTCGTACCTTCTAGAGCTATCATAGAACGTGGTGATAGGGCTACCATACTTTTATGTGTCTTCATTATGCATTAGGATTTAGAGCTAAAGTGAACAGCCGAGTTTTTGTAGCCTATTTGAGTGATTCCAGAAGATTCTTATTTATGAGTTTCAGTTGCGTGTTTCGTTCTGATTGGTTGCGTTGTATGATTTCCGTAGACGATTCTGGAATTTGGTAGTATATATAAGGAGGGCGCTGGGAAAGCCCGTTCGTACATTGTCTTGCTTTGTCAGTTGTAGAGACACGCAGTTTATTGGGAGAGACGCTGTGTATGAGAAACTTTGTGTCGCAGTGTGGACATTGCAGAAGAGACTTTGTATCAGTATTTGTGCATTTGGAATTGCACTGTGTGGATATCGCATCGCTGAATTAAATATTGTTGGAACTGTTACTCCAGTATTGTCTACATCCTTAAGCCACGTGTGACGGATTGCAGCTGAATGAGGTTATTTAAAAAGAACCTTACGTGCGTGCGTCTGGTGTGTTTATCATACTACGACTACAACTCCACCACGTAACATTTTGGCACCTCCGACGGGACCTCTTCAGTTGATTCAGTGGAAAGGGTAGCAGGAGAAAACAGCCAGCAGTGAAAAGCAGAGATGGCGACATCGGAAATGGAGACATTCCTGAAAATTGGAAAGGAATGTGGACTCGAATGAGCTCAACTCCTTGAGTTTGTAAAGGAGAGAGAAGAGAAAGAAGAAAAGAAGAGACTGGAGAGAGAAGAGAAAGAAGAATAGAAACGAGAGAAAGAAGAAAAGAAGAGACTGGAAAGAGAAGAAAGAGCCAAAGAACGTGAAATCAGAAGACTCGAAATCCAAGCAGAAGAAGCAGAGAAACAGCGAAGAGAGGCAGAGAAACAACGAGAAGAGGAGCGAGAAGAGGCGGAGAGGCAGCGTCAACACGAAATTCATCTAAAGCAGATGGAGATTGAGGCACAGAGCCAGAGGGTTTCTGAAGCAACAGTATTAGCCAGCAGAGAACAAACAGCCCGTGCGCCAAAACTTCCACCTTTCATTGAAAATTCAGATAAGATGGACGCTTATCTGGAGCGATTCGAGCGCTTCGCGAATAGCAACAATTGGAAACAAGAGACTTGGGCTATTAAACTGAGCGCACTTCTAACTGGCAAAGCGCTTGAATTTTACACTCGCTTACCAAGAGAAGAAGCCGAAGATTATACGCAGTTGAAAGTCGCCCTGTTGAGACAGTACGACTTCACTGAAGAGGGTTACAGGCGACGATTTCGGAACTGCAAGCCTGAAGAAGAAGGAACACCCGGCCTATTCATTGAGAGAATCAGAAGCTACCTGGAGAAATGGATAGAGCTGGCAGGCTTAAACAAAGAGTACCAGGACCTGTGTGACCTCATCATCAAAGAACAAGTCTTCAACGCATGTTCTAAGGACCTGGCCGCCCACCTCAGGGAGCAAAAAGACCAGTCACTAAAGGCCCTGGCCGACTTCGCTCAAAGATACCTTGACGCCCACAACATGAAGTTTGGGTCTAGTAAGCCACAGCGTGTGTCTGCACCAGCAGAGGGAATCCACAATGTCAGAGACACCCCGAGATACAAGCCGGTGGAGAATCTGACATGTTTTCTCTGTGGAAAAAAAGGTCACAAGGCGATACGGTGTCCTTCTAAAGACCTTCCCCGAGGCGACAACATCAGAAGATCCAACCAAGATCGCGGGATAGCAGGCAGAAGCAGTACCACGTCTCAACACAGAGCTGCCGCTGTATTAGCCAATGATGTGACGTCATCCAATGACTTTGAGTCTAGAGAAACGCGAGTGACACCAGAGCTAATTGAATCTTTCAAAAGGAATGGACGCATCCCAGTAGGAGATGGGGCTACATTTTTACCAGTCTCAAACATCGCGCTGCCTGAGAATGAAGTGCCGAACATGCCTGTGGTGTCAGGATTCGTCGGCGACACACCAGTGAGAGTGTTGAGAGACACTGGTTGTAGTTGCGTCATCGTGAGAGAGGACCTAGTAACTGAAGACCAGAAGTTACAGGAGTGGACCACCCTCATTTTGGCTGACGGAACTGTAAGAATTATCCCCCTTGCCAAGGACAGTGTCGACACTCCGTATCTGAGAGGAGAGGTGAAGGTGCTATGCGTGAAGACCCCTGTCTGCGATCTTATCATCGGAAACGTTGACAGTGTCAGAAACGCAGACGATCCAGATCCAGAGTGGAGACCTGAAACATGTTCTGTTACCACAAGAAGTCAAGCAAACAAGAGTCACCAAACCATCCCTCTAAAAGTGGCGGACAACACGGAAGCCGCCGTGGTGAATAAGGAAAGGATGGTGGAGCTACAGAGAGCCGACACCACGTTTGACAAGTTCCGAGGTCAAACCGAGCCTGTGACGCGAAAGGGAAAAGAGATAACCTTCGAGACCAGAAAAGATATCCTGTACCGGATATTCGACAGCAATGGAGATAAACCTGTGCGTCAAGTAGTAGTTCCTGAACCTTTGAGAATGCAGGTGATGAAATTGGCACATGATTCCATATTGGGAGGACATTTGGGAATTAACAAGACGCTCGATAGAATCCGAGCCGTCTTCTACTGGCCTGATATGGGAGGCGACGTCACCAGATTCTGCAGATCGTGCGACATATGCCAGAAGACAATCTCCAAGGGAAAGGTGCCCAAGGTTCCTCTAGAGAGAATGCCATTGATCGATATGCCTTTCAAGCGGGTAGCTGTTGACCTTGTGGGGCCAATATCTCCTCCGAGTGAAGATGGTCATCGATACATGTTAACCCTGGTGGACTACGCTACACGTTATCCTGAAGTCATACCATTGAAAAAGATCGACACTCCAACAGTAGCAGAGGCGCTCGTCGACATGTTCAGCCGTTTAGGAATTCCTGAAGAGATCCTGAGTGACCTAGGAACTCAGTTCGTCTCGGACTGCATGGAGGAAGTCAACCGACTATTGAGCATCCGTCACCTTACAACCACCCATTATCACCCCATGTGTAATGGGCTGGTTGAAAAATTTAATGGAACATTGAAGGCTATGCTGAAGAAATTGTGTGCTGAGCAGCCAAGATTGTGGCATAGATATATCAATGCCTTGCTCTTTGCATACCGTGAAGTTCCTCAGGATTCGACAGGGTTTTCCCCTTTTGAATTACTGTACGGTAGGACTGTAAGGGGGCCCATGCACATCCTGAAGGAGCTGTGGACCAAGGATATCGACGCACCTGAGGTGAAAATCAGCTACCAGTACGTCTTCGACGTGAGAGAGAAGCTGGAAGATACCCTCATGATGGCTCGAGAAGAACTAGGGAAGGCGCAGAACAAGGGGAAGCATTACTATGATCGTAAGGCAAAACCTCGACGATTCCAGCCAGGTGACCAAGTATCGGTTCTTCTTCCTACCGACAACAACAAACTTCTGATGCAGTGGAAGGGACCATACGTTGTCGACACGGTGGTTGGCATCAACGACTACAGAGTCAAGGTCAACAACAAGGTGAAAACGTACCATGCTAATTTGCTGAAGAAGTATATTGAGAGAGGTTGTCAAGACAAAACACAAATGGCCGCATCGGTGCGTCTTGCTGATGACGAAAGACTAGACGACGAGAACCTGTTTGACCTTAATGAACTCCGACACAAAGAGGATGTAGAAGATATCCAGTTCGGTCAGAATCTGACCCAGACTCAACATGAAGAACTGTGCGTCCTGACTCGAGAGTTCGAGCATCGGTTTACACCTGACCCAGGGACAACAGACACCGTCCAGCCCGAGGTTAATCTAACATCCGACAATCCCGTTCGCGACGAGTCGTGTCGTCTGTTTCGCAACACGAGTAAAGGACCGAGAAAGAATGTTCGAGAGACGCCGGACCTGAGAGTCGACAGGGATTCCAGATTACCAGTTGTTATCACGAAGGAACAAGAGAGATCCAATTTGGTGTATAGGGACTATGACACTTTTCCTAAGCCGACAGTGTTTGACCCAGGACCAATAACTGAGTGAACTATGTACTGTATCCCATGATTTGACGATGTCCAGAAGTGAACTTTGACTTTGATTTTAGTTTAACCAAGGATTCACAGAACTTTGGAGTTGGAGCGGACTATCTGTGCAGAGCAGTTTTGAAGAAACATTTCGATGCTCAGGACAGTTAACACGAACTGTGAGATGATTATTTTGATTTGATTTTGATGTGAAATTATTTTTGTTTAGGATTCTGTGTAGTTTAACACAGCCACAACCGTATTTTTTTATTTGAAAAGAATTTTTTGTGTGAAATTTCATTCTAAAGAGGGGGGTAATGTTACGATTGTGGTTGTGTTATCCTGTGAGAGCGTGCATGTGTTTATCGTAGGAAACGATCTGATATTTATTTGAGCTATCATGGTTACGTTTCATGTGCCTTTTTAGTAAGATTTTCTTTTGTTCGTGAGTAGAGCCGATTTCGTTTTGTTAAGTTTAGTCCAGAACGTTCTAGAAGGGTCGCACTGTCTAGTGACCTCGTATGTGTGACGTCTAGTAGTTGGTAACAGTTGGTAACAGTTCGCTACATTTTGTTTTTCAGTGCGCTGAATTGAGCAGCCTTTATTTTGTTTTGGGAATGTTCTCGTACCTTCTAGAGCTATCATAGAACGTGGTGATAGGGCTACCATACTTTTATGTGTCTTCATTATACATTAGGATTTAGAGCTGAAGTGAGCAGCCGAGTTTTTGTAGCCTATTTTAGTGATTCCAGAAGATTCTTATTTATGAGTTTCAGTTGCGTGTTTCGTTCTGATTGGTTGCGTTGTATGATTTTCGTAGACGATTCTGGAATTTGGTAGTATATATAAGGAGGGCGCTGGGAAAGCCCGTTCGTACATTGTCTTGCTTTGTCAGTTGTAGAGACATGCAGTTTTTGGGAGAGACGCTGTGTATGAGAAACTTTGTGTCGCAGTGTGGACATTGCAGAAGAGATTTTGTATCAGTATTTGTGCATTTGGAATTGCACTGTGTGGATATCGCATCGCTGAATTAAATATTGTTGGAACTGTTACTCCAGTATTGTCTACATCCTTAAGCCACGTGTGACGGATTGCAGCTGAATGAAAGTTATTTAAAAAGAACCTTACGTGCGTGCGTCTGGTGTGTTTATCATACTACGACTACAACCCCACCACGTAACAGCTTATATTATGTGTTTGGCGATTGTTTCAGAACGTATGTAACAATCGCCAAATACAACAACAACAAAAAATTCTGCTATTACATTCTTTATGAGCAAAAAAAAAAAAAAAAAAAAAAAAAAAAAGAAAGAAAAATCTAGCATGGTATATACTCACAAATTGATCTTATAATTATTTCATGAAACGGTGACATAAATTAACGAATTATAATTGAATGTGTCATCCCGGTACAGTTTCAAGATATATAGTACATATGTTGAGCCTACACACACATGTAGCAATGCCTGCTAGAGTCATTTAGAACAGGCTGTCTGAAAACATTGACTTCAGTAGATGTTGAATGATGGGTGGGCATAGCATTTCCAGAATGACGATACTACAGAAAATGTTCTTAGAGCACCTACATAGAGATTTGTTTTTTTGGGGGAAAGGGGGTGAGGGTGGTGGTGGGGGGCAAAACAGTTTGCACAATAAATCTTATGGCAGGGGACTGTATTTCTGTATTTTGTGTGACAATATACAATCAAAATCCACGAGCCCAGGTCAATCTCACTTCGCTTGTTCGGTGACAAATTGGCTGGCCTCCTCAAATGTAGTCGGCGCTAATCCACCCAGGCGTGCATGAACCTAGTGCAAATGTGTGCCTTTGAGATTTCATTCATTTTTATAGCTAAATAAATAAATAAATAAACGCGGCGAAATGTTCACAGCATGACTTCGCCCAGCATAAATCAACAAATAAAAATATCTCGATGGAATAATGACAGCACACGTTTACACTGGGTAGATTCCGTCCAGGTAGATTTCCAGGTTGAAAACTCACCTCTTCAAGCGTTACTTTGAATAACTGCCAGTGTTTGATGCCTTAGTTGTAGTTCTGCAATCCTCCTTGTTTAGACTGAATGTTAATTAGAATATAAATTATTATGTATGTATTGTTGTTTAGTTTATTGTAAAAGTGGTGTGTTCGGGCATTGTGCTTTGTTTGTTATGTGCATATGTCATTGTATTTTTATTTTTGTGTACAGATTGTAAAGCGCTTAGAGCTTTTGAGTAAGATTAAGCGCTATATAAATACTCATTATTATTATTATTATTTCCGTCCGGGTAGATTTACGTCCAGGTAGATTTCCGTCCAGGTAGAGTTCCGTCCAGGTAGATTTCCGTCCAGGTAGAGTTCCGTCCAGGTAGATTTCCGTCCAGGTAGAGTTCCGTCCAGGTAGATTTCCGTCCAGGTAGATTTCCGTCCAGGTAGATTTCCGTCCAGGTAGATTTCCGTCCAGGTAGATTTCCGTCCAGGTAGATTTCCGTCCAGGTAGATTCAAATGAGGACCTATGTCTCTTGCAGTCGGACCGTGTTCACTTTTTTCTTGGCAGTAAAGGGACTAATGATCCTCACGATCCATCTCCACCAACTGATATGTAATCGTTCGGTGACACCTCCAACAATTTGGAAAAATCCAGCCGTTGGGTTCACCTATTACATCCTGAGTTTTTTTTTAACCATTCTAGTTCAAGGGTGGTGCCAGAATAGCTTGGCGCCTCAGGCGCCAAGCTATTCTGGCACCACCCTTGAACTATCATGGTCAAATTAGTTTCCTGCAACAGTGTATCGGCATGAGAAGGGTTGAATGGGAGGACGATCCGCGCGTGGGAACTGTCATTTCCAGGTGACTGCATGGTTGTCCGCCACGACCTCAACAATTCCGCGTTCAGCGCCCATGACCATGCTGATGACGACAGCAGTGACAACTGTGCTGTGACGTATCACGGTGCTTGGTAGCACAACGTCTGCACCTTCTCCAACCTGAACGGGCGCTACTTCACCGACCCCGACAACAGGGTGCGGGACTATCGCGGTGTCGCCGAGTGGCAGTGCTGGAAGCATGACAACCAGTCTTATAAACGCGCCGAGATGAAGATCAAGTCCTGAGCCTAACAGAATGTTATCAAACAAATTATCAGAGTTGTGGTACAAACTTGCAGCGGATCTCAGCCGGGGGGGGGGGGGATACACTTGCTTTAAATTCTTTAAAATTATAATATGTCAAAGTATCTTTTCGTACGTTTGGAACACCACTGTTCCCCCCCCCCCCCCCTCCCATCCCTCTTCTCTCCTGATTTTCCATATTTCGGCGGATGGTAAGAAAGTGCAAGAGATTGTCACACCACCACCACCACCCCCCCCCTGCACCCCCCCTCACTCCCCGCCCCCCCCCCCCCCCGCCCGCCCCCACCTCCCCCCTCTCCTCCCACTTTTTGATTGTTCGGCCGCTGGGAAGCAGTGTCTGGCGTCGGGAGACCTTTTGTGTCAGGTTGAAGGTCCCAAACGTTCGACCCCCCTCCCCCCCCCCCCCCGGAAGGTAGCTGATCTACACTTACACACACACACACACACACACACACACACACACACACACACACATACACAAACACACGCACACACACACACACACACACACACACACACACACCACCACCACCACCACGCTGATCAAGAAGAGTGTAGAAATAGCAGTTTGTTTCCTGCTTGGTCTTCTGCTGAATGATAGTTTACAATCATACTGACGAGCAAAAGAAATGCGGCATTTTTGGAATCAACGGAAACACTTTAGTGCTTCCGATGATTCCAAACATGTCACTTTTTTTTCGCTCGTCAGTGTACATTGACTCCATAATTAACCATTTATCCCAGTGTTATTATTTTCACCTTACTGCTGTGTGTGGACGAACCATCCTAACGCCATCTCGCTGTGACAGCTCATGTGCCCCTGCATGCTGGACAATATTTATACTTTCAAGCAAAGAAATGCGACTTTTTGTAATCATCGGAAACACGAAAGTGTCTCAGATGTTCCCATAAATATCGCATTTCTTTTGGTTGTCAGTATGCAACACTAATCTTTTTTCCGATGATCCCAAAATTTGGCTGTTAGCATTTAACACAATAGTGTTTCCGATGATCCCCAAAATGTCGCAATTCTTTGGGTTTTCAGTATATAATGCTAAAGTGTATCCGATGAAATGTTCGCATTTCTTTTGGCTGTTAGTACATAATACTAAAGTGTTTTTGATCATCCCAAAAAATGTCACATTTTTTTCTGTAGTCAGTATATAAGCCTACTAGCATTCTTAGGTTGAAGGAAAGGTTCCAGATTAAGTGTACAGCTGATGCAATCGAGGTGCTTTAGTCTGGATGACGAGACGAATTCCTGTGGAATTTATTCTAGCGATTTAAACATCCTCTACTTGGTGGTGTCGTAAATAAACAGTAAACGGTGTTAATGTCCAGAACAGCAGAGAAAGATGTTAAGGGTGGCGCCATTGATCCATGATCATTCAAGGGTAGTGCCAGATTAGCTTGTTTACATCTCTGTGGTAATGTCCAGAACAACAGAGGAAGATGAAAGTTAATTTGATTAACCGTGATGTTTGTTTTGCTTGTTTGGTTTTTGTTGTTTTATCGAATTCTAAGAATCAGCATGCACTTGTACAAACGCTTTAAATAGGACATATAGATGGCGCATTTACACAATGTGAAGACACGATAAATAAAATGTTTGACTTGCGCAGTATGGATTTGGGTGACATGTTGAATTTGTGCTCTCTCTCTCTCTCTCTCTCTCTCTCTCTCTCTCTCTCTCTCTCTCTCTCTCTCTCTCTCTCTCTCTCTCTCTCTCTCTGCGCTCCAACCACCGCCATCACCCTCACCCACCCATCCACCCCCCCCCAGCCCCCCCCAAAGAAAAAAGGGGGTGGGGGTGGGGGGGGGGGGCGACAGAAGAAGACAGACAGACAGACAGACACAGCGCGAAAGATGGTGAGAGAGGGGGGACGAATGTTTCAGCTTGTAGTGAATCGACGCTTCACCTTTCACCTCCATTGTATGTCAACTTACGGTGAATCGATGCCGCGGTGCCCCCTGCGGGGAATACAGATCCATGTCGACCACTGCAATTTCTTGACACGGCTTGGCCGGGATTCGTCATGATCCCTCCAGTCTCAGACATGAATCATAATTCGTAGGTACGTTGTGCGTTCACAAAACGATACGTGCTTGATATGTGAGGAGTGTGATGCTGTGGGTGACGAAAGTTGTTTACTGCGTCATCAGTGTCGTTGGTATTTTGTAAAAGTGTCAGGATGCGGAGTGGAATATATTATGAAGCAGACGACAAATTCGCACGTCCAGAAATCGCTCTTGCTGACGGCATGACATTGATACTCCAGCGATTAACAACGCCAGTTTGCAAGAGGCACAGATCCTCATGAGCCCCCGCAATTTTGCGGGGGTTCATGAGGATCTATGCCTCTTGGCGATCTGAAATCATTGGACCCCTTTTCACCGTAATCACCACTGACCTAAGCGAAATGGCGTGTGGGGTGTTGAAACCATCTACGCTTACACTCTAGTGAAAATCAGTCCTGCAAACTTGAATTTGTAAGAGGCATAGATCTTCATAATTTTGCGGGGGCTCAAGCAGATCTATTCCTCTTGACGGGCTGAAATCAGAGGAACCGTGTCCACTGTGCTTCAGCCAAGCCAGAGAAACTGAGTGTCAGGTTAAAGAAAATTAACTCTGATTTGGTAGAGGAGAGGCATAGATCCTCATGAGCCCCCGCAAGCTTGCGGGGGCTCATGAGAATCTTTGCCTCTTGCCGGACAAGTCAAGGAAATCGTTTTCACCGCGACAGAGATGTGAGGACGGTCAAGTCCGTCTGGACTGGTTTCGGCGTTTTCGCAGTATCGCTATTGATCGCCGTTCTCGGCGCACAGCGGGCAGTTCACATTTATTTTTGAGCGGCTGACACTTGTGCACTGGGGACTCCACTCAGTGGGTTTTTAGTTGGCAAAGCTTGACGGTTCACACTGGATACTAAAGCTTGTGTCATGACGGTTCACACTGGATACTAAAGCGGTCTGCGTGTGTGATGAAGTTTTGCTCCAGGTTGTTACGTTATAGGTTTGGAGACCTAGCGCTTTGTGATTGCAGCTACCGGTACTGTAAACAGAGTGTGGTATTGTAAGCAGTGTATGTAGTACTGTAAACAGTGTGTGTGTGTGTGTTACTGTAAACAGTGCGTGTGGTAATGTAAACAGTGTGTGTGTTACTGTACACAGTGTGTGTGGTACTGTAAACAGTGTGTATGGCCGGGTCTGTAAACAGCGCGTGTAGGACTGTAAACAGTTTATATGGTACTGTAAACAATGTGTGGTACTGCAAACAATGTGTTTGATACTGTAAATAGCGTGCACGGTACTGTAAGCAGTGCCGTGTGGGTAGTACTGCAAACTGTGTGTGGTACTGTAAACAGTGTGCGTGTGGTTCTGTAAACAATGTGTGTGTGGTACTGTAAACAGTATGCATGTGGTACTGTAAACTGTGTGTGTGGTACTGTAAACAGTACATGTGTGTGGTACTGTGTATAGACTGTCTGTGTGGTACTGTAAACTGTATGAGTGTGGTACTGTAAACATTGTGTCTGTGTAGTACCGTACTTCAAACTGTATGTTTTGTACTGTAAACTCCCTGTCTGTTTGGTACTGTAAACTGTCTGTGTGTGGTACTGTAAACAGTTTGTCTATGTGGTACTGTAAACTGTGTGTGTGTGGTACTGTAAACTCTGATAGTATGTGTGGTACTGTAAACAGTGTGTGTGGTTCTGTAGGCCGTGCGTGTGGTACTGTAAACGTTATGTGCGTGGTACTGTAAACAGTGTGTGCGGTACTGTAAACTGTGAATACTGTATCACTACCGGTAGCTGCACACACGAGGGGGCTTGATGTCTGCCTAATGAAATGGATCGAGCGGCATGCGGCCCACCAAGCACATGAGTGTCGCACAGGCCTACAACCGTGATGCCAAGCCACAGATCAGCAAACACAGCATGTCGACTAGTGGCAATCTTCTCTTTGAATCCGCTCACACAAAAGAAAGCATGACACTGCTATATTTTGACCCCTTTACTGCCGGGAAAAAAGGTAAACACGATCCAAGTGCAAGAGGCATAGATCCTCATGAGCCCCCGCATTCGCGGGGGCTTATGAGGATCTATGCCTCTTTAGAGCTGACGCCGCTTGGTGTCCGTGCTGATGGTCGACTGCCACTCTGGCGGTGGACTGACACAGATTTCGGATAGAGGACTTGCGTCGGCTGCCATTAGACGATTAACAATCTAGCTGTCAGGACCGCTTTGTTTCCTGGGTCATTCATGCAGAAATCACCTCGATAAACAGCGCTACCGACAGCCAAAGGGTTACTCTGTCGTGTTCTTCAGCAACAACGGAGTTTAGACGATCGAAATGAAGATGGAAGGGCACGTGCTTATTTTAGGGTCAGGGACATTCATGCAAGAAGGTCGACTTCAGACGCTGGTGTAGCAGACAACGTGTGGGGTCTGTGTACACTGTGTAGCTGGCTCGTTCACTGTGTAGCTGGCTCGTTCACTGTGTAGCTGGCTCGTTCACTGTGTAGCTGGCCCGTTCACTGTGTAGCTGGCTCGTTCACTGTGTAGCTGGCTCGTTCACTGTGTAGCTGGCCCGTTCACTGTGTAGCTGGCTCGTTCACTGTGTAGCTGGCTCGTTCATTGTGTAGCTGGTCCGTTCACTGTGTAGCTGGCTCGTTCACTGTGTAGCTGGCCCGTTCACTGTGTAGCTGGCCCGTTCACTGTGTAGCTGGCTCGTTCACTGTGTAGCTGGCCCGTTCACTGTGTAGCTGGCTCGTTCGCTGTGTAGCTGGCCCGTTCACTGTGTCGCTGGCCCGTTCACTGTGTAGCTGGCTCGTTCACTGTGTAGCTGGCCCGTTCACTGTGTAACTGGCTCGTTCACTGTGTAGCTGGCTCGTTCACTGTGTAGCTGGCCCGTTCACTGTGTAGCTGGCTCGTTCGCTGTGTAGTTGGCCCGTTCACTGTGTAGCTGACCCGTTCACTGTGTAGCTGGCTCGTTCACTGTGTACATGGCTCGTTCACTGTGTAGCTGGCTCGTTCACTGTGTAGCTGGCTCGTTCACTGTGTAGCTGGCTCGTTCACTGTGTAGCTGGCCCGTTCACTGTGTAGCTGGCTCGTTCACTGTGTAGCTGGCCCGTTCACTGTGTAGCTGGCTCGTTCACTGCGTAACTGCAAAAGTTCCAATCTTTACACACCGATTTAAAACAATGACATTTTGGACTCGAAGTAAACTGACTAGCAAAAGGCGTGCGACATTTTGGACTCCCCAAATATCTTATTTCTGTTGCTCGTCATTATACTTGACAGCTAGTGCGCAAAAGAAATGCGATATTTCTGGAATCTTTGGAAACACTAAAGTTTTTCCGATGATTCCAAAAAATGTTGCATTTTTAAAAAAAAAAAAAAAATTGCTCGTGGTTATACTAGCCGCCAGTGCCCAGGTGCGAGGTATTCCAGTTACACAGACACGTTGTGACTCCACGTGTTCAGCAACTTTGCTGCCCGGCCTTGGATGCAATGACGATTGAAACAAAGACCTTTCTGGCGGCTGCAATAGAGTGACAACCACTGGTACATTGCGTGTCTGCCTGCCATTCCCCTCCACATCGGATAGCGGCAGTTCTCCATAACTCAGTCAAGGTGACTGTAGATTGTGTCAGATGACGGTGTGTGCCTGTGCTGATGTGTTGTGCTTTCTTAATTCTACATTTACACTGGCTGGTGCGTGCACCATATTCCTACAGCTTTCTCCTTACACGACGTGTAAACTGTGTGCCAATCCACGATGGTGTGCCAACGCGTGTAACTGGGAAACAAGTCAGCCGTGTTTTTTTGTTGTTGTTTTTTTCAAGATTAGCAGAAAAATTACAAACTATTGATGTGTTGTGAATCTGTTTTGTTACTGTGGGAAGCTGCGCAATCAGTGCGATGTACAGCCCCAGTCAAGGATGCGATGTACAGCCCCAGTCAAGGATGCGATGTACAGCCCCAGTCAAGGATGCGATAGCTGAAAATCAATTCTGGAATAAATACGGAACAACCAAAATGTCTACGTTGTGGTGACAAGATGACTGTGGTTGCTGGCGGCCTGCACTGTGCGGTCACGGGAGAGGAAGCCGTGCGTGAAGACCTACTGCCGATACAGCTGCAATGTGACTGCGAAAAACAACCCAACCCAACTGGGTTCTTTTGTTTCTAGTGAAAGATTGTCAGAAAAATTAGCTTTGGGCATTAGGGGCCCACTGCATGAACGAGCGTAGTCCTGCATCAGCCACTAAGCAAGGTGCTCCGCTATAGCGGAGCACCTTGCTTAGCGGCTGGCGCAGGACTAGGCTGATTCATGCAACTGGCCCCAGAGCACTAACCTGCTAGCTTTAGGCATCAGAGCGCGAGCCGGCCGGTGCCCACTGTAAGCGCCACATGATAGAGAACGTAACCTGCTACTGATTTGAAGTGTTCCTGCGGTTTGACGGCGACCTACACAAAGAAGGACCCGCAACCTGGCATGCCCGCTAGTGCCCGCTGTGATTTGGCATGCCCTCTAGTGCCCACTGTAATTTGGCATGCCCTCTAGTGCCCGCTGTAATTGGCATGCCCTCTAGTGCCCGCTGTAATTTGGCATGCCCTCTAGTGTCCGCTGTCTTCTTCTTCTTCTTGTCGTTCGCAGTGGGCTATACGGTCAGTCCAGCACCGGCGATGAATGACGTCGTTTTCTCCAGGTCTTCTCGACTGCCGTAGAGTTTGGTCTGCAGTGGAGTTGGCGACGGCCACACTTCTTTTCTTTCATCGTCCAGTAGTGTCCGCTGTAATTTGGCATGCCCTCTAGTGTCCACAGTAATGTTAGCGGACTAACACTAGCTCTGATGCCGGTTAGAAATTTCTATAGTGACATTTTTTTTTAATAAAATAAAAAATAAAAAATAAAATTGCCGTTTAGTTCCAAGTGACAATGCCGAAGGAATAGGGCACTAGCCAAATGTGAAACTCGCCCTCTAGTGCTTACTCAAATCGTCAGCAGTACACCACGGCCAATAAAAGATCAGATGTAACTACGAAGCACTAGTTAATCAGCAGACCGCCAGTTTCAGGTGCCTAGAAACTAATCAGGTTACCGAACAACGAACGAAAGCTAAGTCCACTTTCTACCATAAACACAGACAACACTCCAAACATCTCCAAGAGGCATAAATCCTCATGAGCCCGGAGGGCTCATGAGGATTTATGCCTCTCAGGAGATGTTTGGAATATTGCTAATGCCGCCAAGCTGGTCGTCCCCCTTGATTTCGCTCTCGTTGTCTGTTGGGGGACGTTTGTTGCAAATGAAACCTCACTGTTCTCTCTAGACCGACGGCAAGCCTGACCAGAATGCCTGTACGCGTGTTCACTCTGAGAACCGGTATCTACAAGATCGGCGTGTTTATCATGCTGTTTTCCGCTGGACTGTTCATCTCCTCGTGCGCCAATCCCTACTGGACGCAGTTCAACAGGTCGGGGTCCTACAGGTCGCAGCACGTGGGTCTGACCCTGCAGGAGGGCCTGTGGATATACTGTTACAGTGTGAAAGCCATAGGACCGCCCGGCCAGGACCGCTTCTGTGGCATGCTGGGGTATGATCTCAGTGAGTAATAATAATAATAAATAATTACGGTATTTATAATGCGCTTATCTTATAATAATTATAACTCTAAGCGCACACTCACAACTCGCGCACGCATGCGCACGCTTTAGACAATGACTCACGTGCCACAAACAGTGAAATACATTACGACGGTCAGCTTGGGGTGGGGAGTGTGGTGATATAGTGCTAAAACTGTTGAAAGAGGTGAGTTTTGAGGGCAGACTGGAAGGAGGAGAGAGAGTGTTTCTGACGGAGAGAGAGTGGGAGGGTGTTCCAGGTGGATGGACCGTAGACGGAGAAGGAGCGGGGGCCGAAAGTGTTAAGTTTGGTGCGAGGGATGTGGAGGCGGAGAGGGGCGGAGGGAGCGGGAAGGTGTGTAGGGGTGAAGTAAGTTGGAGAGATAGGCAGGGGCGCAGTTGTTCAGGGATTTGTAGCAGAGAGACAGAACTTTGTATTGGATGCGTTGGGGGATGGGGAGCCAGTGAAGGAGTTTGAGCAGGGGTGTGATGTGGTCGGATTTTTTTTCTTTCTGAGGACGAGGCGGGCAGCATTGTTCTGGACGCGTTGGGAGAGTGAAGATGGTGGAGTGAGGGAGACCGGAAAGGAGAGAGTTGCAATAGTCGATGCGAGATAAGATGAGAGAGACAGCAAGTTTGGTGGCAGCTTCGGTAGTGAGGTATTTTCTGATCTGACTGATGCGGCGGAGGTGAAAATAGCATGCCTGGGTCGTGGCGGAGACGAAGTTGGTCATGGACAGAGAGGAATCGAGGATGACGCCGTTCTTGGCCGAGTCAGAGAGGGAGATGGGGGTGCTATCGAGTTGAAGGTGGAGAGAGGGAGGGAGCTGGGAGAGTTTTTGGCGAGTGCCTACCAGCATGGCTTCCGTTTTGTCGTCGTTCAGTTTCAGCTTGTTTGCTGTCATCCAGTTTTTCACGTCTTCGTAGCAGTCAGCCGTGCGAGTCAGTAGTGACTGAGTGTTGTCGAGTTTGTCTTTGTCTTGCAGTTGTGAGTCGTCAGCGTAGAGGTGGTGGTGTATGCGGTGAGACTGGATGATGTTGGACAGAGGAGAGGTGTAGAGTGTGAAAAGGACCGGGCCTGTGTAATGTAATACAATGATAATAATATATAATTTGATGACAATACAGGGGCGGATCGTATGGGGGGGTTGGTGCACAGAGGTTCCGACACCCCCCCCCCCAACCTCCACCCCCTCCCCACCCCCCATGCCCTAATCTGAAAAATCAAAAATACTTACAATTTTATATCAACGTGTCATTTTGATGTTTGGAAACCACCATCACCCCCCCCCCCAACCCCATACCGTACCCCACACCCCCTATACCCCCCCCCACACACACACACACACACACACACATACACCCCACTACACAAACACACAGCTCCACCCCCACACACCTCAAAAATTAAATTAAATAAAATAAATAAATAAAAATCACGAGATAGGTCTTCACATGACCGCCGCCCAACCTCCCCCCCTCCCAGCGCCACCCCCCCCCCCACCCCCACCCTTTCCTCCATTTCTCCCAATCCGCCCGACAATCCCATCTGTGCCCCGCGCATGCTTACACTATGTGCTGATTATTTGATACTTTCGCTCTTTGTTTTTCTACTGTTTAATGGTTGACACTAGTGTCTGTTCCCCATGTAAGCCGTGTGGTTCAGGATCAGGAATTTATTTAACGTCTTTTCACACATTGGTGATATTAGACAAAAAAAATTTTAAAAATTAAAAATATATATATATAATCAACCAAACACACAACTTATGAATATCAAAGAATAGCAATAATTAACATCCAACCACACACACAAATTACTTATTATAATAGTTTACCCGCCAGACTATCAATTATTATATTAACTATTGGAATGGCAATATTTCTATGTAAGATGTCATACAAATTTTCTGCTAAGTGATCAACTGTTATGTTATTTTTTTCCCCAACAGATTCATTTTAATAGGACACTCACAGATTATATGTTTAACAGAGATGGGGCTTAAGCACTCGCATTTGATGTCTTTTGTGAATTTTGTTTTCCAAGAATTTAGTCTTAACTTGTATATCAACGAAGCCGTTTTTCTTGAACAAGGTGGAACATGATAAGTATATTTCATATCATCTTTGTGAAAAAACTGTTTAGCACAGAGTACATTTCATGTAGAGATAATTGCATATTATTACAACTGCTGAGTTTTCTCTATTTATAGCTCCCTTTTTTGCTTGTCTGTCACAAATTTCATTCCAATAAATTCCGCAGTGTGTGGGTATCCAAAGAAAATCGATCCCTATTCCTCTGGACATAATACAGCTCATAATAGGTTTTATTTCATATACTAAGTCTTTTCTAGTGTTGCAATCCCAGC
Organism: Semisulcospira habei; assembly: GCA_036245525.1. NCBI lineage: Eukaryota > Metazoa > Mollusca > Gastropoda > Semisulcospiridae > Semisulcospira > Semisulcospira habei. The sequence goes on along the minus strand of BTPG01000003.1, from coordinate 95,368,700 downwards.
TTTTTAGACTGTATAGGACAGATTTAGAATCGACACAAATCAAAATGTTAAATATATCATAAGGTAGAAGTTGAATAAAATTTAGTGCCATGAGAATCGCATACAGTTCAGACGTAAATATAGAAAATCCTTTGCCGAGATAACAAGATTTCTTCACTTTGAGATCTGAAATAACAAAGCCTGCACCACAGTCTGAAGAATCTAAGACAGACCCATCTGTGAACATTTTCAAATGTTTAAAATATGTTGTCTGTAATTTTTCTTTCACTACACTTGCTAAAACGCTCACATCCTCATCTTTTTTTTCAAATCTGTGTAATCTATATCGAAAGTAGCATTAATATGTTCCCAGGAAGGTATAGTAGGTGTTACTGGTAAAACGGGAATAGACTGGATATCTATATTGCAGTTTTCTATAGCATCTTTGACATAATTACGTATAGGTAAAAGATACGGGATTGTTTGTGGTTGTTTGTTGGTTGACACTAGTGTCTGTGCTCATTGTTGTCACTGATGACGTGGCGGATGTGACAGTGCTGTGTTGTCTGTACCCATGTCAGCCGTCTGGTTCCACGCGGTGCGCGTGCTAGCCTGCCTCTGCGTCATCTTCCTGCTGGTGGCCGGCTGCTACGCCCTGGTTGTCAACTGCTGTAAGACCATCCCTGGCCCGCGCTCCCGCTTCCTGGAGGTCGTCACGCTCATCGGAGGTAGGTCAAGGCTGGTAACAATGTACACGTCTATCCCGACCAGCAAAAGAAATGCGACATTTTGGGAATCATCGGAAACACTTTCGTGTTTCCGATGATTCCAAAAATGTCGCCTTTTTTTCTCTTTTCAGCGTGTATACCTCAGCGTGTATACCTCAGCGTGTATACCTCAGCGTGTATACCTCTTGGTCTTCGATTCGACTGAGAATTTCTGCATGTTCGTGTATTATTGTTTTGTTTTGTTTTGTTTTTATTGTTGTTGCAGCAACGAAGACTACTGTCCTGTGAAGGCACGAGAGAGTAAGTCTATTGTTATGAAAAGCGAGGTAGTCGTCTCAAAGTGGAACATCGCGCTTTTCACGAAAATGAACTTACCGCCCCTTGCCTTACAGGGCAGACTTAGCCTACCTAAGACAGGCTGGAGGCCCGAAGGCTGAGTCACAGTAGCGGATTTTGTTGCAATGATTCTACCCTTTCTGTCGGAATCATCGTGATAAAAGCCACTACCGCAGGCAGGCAAAGTGATACCTATGCTACGTTTTCCTAAGCACGAATCCGATACGATAACGAACCCAATCCGACACGGCCATGCAGTTTTCGTTTAAAATGCGTGGATCGCGTGTCTCCATATACATCCGAATCCCGCCTTTTTAGGAATCACTTGTATGACGCAAAACTCAGAATGACGCGAGAGCATGCGACAGATGACACAGTTTACGTCATACTTTCCGTCCGAACACATACGACATCCGGAAAAAAAATCGCTCATCTGGGCACACACAGAATGGGGTCGTGTTCGTTTCTCAGTCGGATGTGAAACTGGGTACCCCCTCGGACTCATGGGAACTCAGTCACAATCATAAAAGCGACTTGTGTGATTGTATTCGTATCGGATTCGTGCCTATGTAAACGTAGCTTTAAGCTCTTGTTGTGACATTTGGACTCAGAATTCTGGCTTTAAGCTACGTTACCATAAGCACGAATCCAATACGAATACGACCCCAACCCGATGTGATGATGCAATTTTCCTTTAAAAATTGCGTCATTTTCGTTCGAAGCCGAATGCGAATTGGCTTATCGCATCGGACATATGGAAACACACAAACGTTAAAAGAACTTGCACGATTTTTTTCTGTTTCGGAACCGCTTCGGATTTGGATCAGTTTCGTATCTGATTCATACGTATGGAAACGTAGCTTCACTCATTCGAGACGTGCCGCCTCCGGATACGCGGCATAAGCCGCGTATCCGGAAGCGGCACGTCTCGAATGAGTTAATAGGGGCTTATTTAATTGTGTTGTGTCGCCAGGCGTCCTGGGCATGTCCGGAGTGTCCATCTACCTGGCGCAGCGCCCCCACAACGCCATCAGCGACAACCGCTTTCTCATCGGGGGGCCGTACTCCTCGGCGTCACGCAATTACCCGTACGAGTTCTGGGACGCTGACGTCTTTGACTGGGGCTTGTACAAGGCGGGGCTGGCCAGCTGCGCCGCCATTGTGGCAGCCGTGACCATCGCCATTGGCAACAAGGCGCTGTATCCGCTCAGCAGGGCAGCTTCCGTCAATACCTCGCCCAGCCAGCAGCCTCTGTCGCAGGAGGACGGGCAACTCGCTTCGCCGACGTACACAGACAATCCGGCCAAGGCCGGCGGAGATTGCACAAGCCCGCTGGTTCCTGAAGGCGGGGGATCGCCCAGAACGACGAGTGGGAGAAGAACGTCGCGATCACCTCGTGTGTCTGAGAGCAGTGATGGTGCTTCCTTGCATAGCTCCGCGCTTAGCGTAGGATCCCCGACACGCAAGGCCCGCATGAGCAGGGGTTCACTGCAGCTAGACACCGCGGACAGCCTTACCTCTAAGGGGAGTCAGTCTAGGGGTTCTCCCCAACACCGTGCTGGAGTGAGCTCCCCGCGCGGCGCCTCCCCTCAGACAGCGGGTAGACGGAAGGCTTCACTACAGCTGACCCCGTCGCGAGGTTCCGGACAGAAGCGGCCAGCGCCACACCCTGCCAAGAAGCGCGCGCACTCCGTGCAGCTGACGCCCAGTCAAACCAGAGGCTCGCCACGTCATCGTGCTGGCGGAAGCGAGAGCTCCGCGCCCCAGGGCTCGAGTAGGAGGAAGGGGGCGGGGTCTGGCGCGAGTTCACAAACCTCAGGCCGCAGAACCAGACGCTGTGTTTCAGAATCTGCTGAGTACCCAGACGACGTGTTCTCACCGCACACCGACAAGTCGCAAGGACCTTCTCCGCGTACAAGCGGAAGTAGCGACATCTCGCAAACGACCGTCGTAAATATCGAATCATCCCCCAAAAGGATCAGCGCCAGAGACAGATTAAACCTCTTGCGCATGCAGTCAGCCGCGCCGTGTAAAGCGCCAGTGGCCGCGAGTCCAAGGGGGTTAAGTTCTACACTCACCGTGGACATAGAAGCGTCCTCGACACAGTCTTCGCCAAACCTGGTTCCTGTTCCTTTAGGAGACGGGTCGATAGCTGCGGCGATCGATCCTTCTCCTTCGGAAGGGGAAAGAAAAGGTCCCCCCAAAGAAACCCCCGCCGCAGACGCCCACGCCTCTCCGCCTATCGGGAAAATCGAAGCTGTTACATCGGAGGCGGAGACACGTGTCGAGTCAAGATCGGCCCCGCCGCAAATCGATGTCACCCTGTCACGCACTATTAACAATGTCGGGCGGGCATCGCCGACCAGCGTTACCCGACAGCCGCCGGCCTCGCTTCCTTCTAGCGAGCAAAAGGTACTTGGTCCGCCGACGACTTTGTCGACGGCGGACCAAGTACCTTTTTCTCGCCGCACCTGCCATAGCGAAGCTGGTACAAAGGGCGAGGAGGACTCTCCGCCGAGTATTGACCCAAATCGGATGTCCCCGTCACAAGGAAGGATTACTGACCCCGCTGAGATCTCTACAGTTGCTGAGACAATCGGTAAGTCCGGTCACAGAGCCGGTGGCGAAACCGGTCGCAAAATTGCAGGCTCTTCCTCGCCGCGGTTCGCTGACGTATCACCGTCCCAACCGGATGCTGGCAAAGAAGAGAACACCTCCCCGGGCGACGCAGCTGCTGAACATAAAGAACGGCCTTTTCGCGAGAAAACTGACAGGAAAGAAGGGTCCCGCAGCCCAACTCTACCAGCTGATGCGAACAATGGTGATTCGCCGACAAAACAGAGTGGTGGTAAAGGCGAAGGGATCATGCCGAACAGGCCCGCGGCCCCGGTAATAAAGCCTAGTATTAGTTCGCATGGTCGATAGCAGAATGACTGTTGAGTTTGCAGGGGAAGATCTGGGGGTGGTGGTGGGGGTGGGGGTGTCCAGTGCTGCATAATGACGAACGTAACAGGGAAGTTGAATTCGCCCACCTCCCCCCCCCCCCCCACTCGGTCACGGATCCGCCCCTGGTATATGTTTGAAAATTTGATGCAAATCTTCAGCCTGACTGTCACGTGTGTAGCATGCATCACTCTGCTGTTCAGTGTTAACCTGACTAGGGCTGAGTTGGTATACCTCACCCTGCGCCTAGGTTAAACGCACCAGCCTTGTCGCTCGGACCGGTCATGTGCACCAGAACTGCGCGCCAGTTTTGTGTAGACTTGGAGATGGCGGGAGGCTTGTGTCACGCCCCACGCCCCCTGAATCAAGTCCATTGTACTTGTAGCGCGAGCATCTCTCGTACTTCAACTACGACGCTGCATGCAACAATGGCGTCGCTGGTGCGTTTAACCTAGGCACTGGGCGAGGTATACCAACTCAGCTAGGCCTATATGCTGCAAGATATTGATAGACCGTGATAGCTCAAGTGTAGTGCCAGAATAGCTTGGCTCCTGTAGGAACACGCTTCAGCAAGATAGGGATCGATCATGATAGTTCAATGCCTATGGGCGCCAAGCTATACTGGCACCACCCTTGAACTATCACGGTCAACATACGGCTATTCTGACCTCTAGGAACCACACTATTCCTGCGCCACCCTTAAACTAACATGACAGAGCTGCTTCCTGAACTGTGACCTAGTTTTGGAGGATTAGTCCAGCATTTGGGAATGTTGACAGTTAAGACTCAGTGTAATGAAAACTGGCCAACAACAAAACAAGACACAGGCGTCTGAAAAGAATAGCTTCGGTTTTTGTGTGTGAACAAGACGCATTTCAGGACATTTCAAAGAACAAAAAATGATCAGAAAACTTCCACCTAATTCATTTTAAAAATTTGCTTGGCTTCAAACCCAATAGTTTGGCCACACCCTCGGGAGGTCATGGGATTTGAAAACGTACCCTCTTCAGGCCTCGGTGATCACCGACCTGCATCACTGATAATGAAACTGTGACGGGCTATGCGCGGATCAGACGCATTGAACATCCTCCTTTTACAGGAATAAAATATGATATCACGCATGCCGACTGAGCTCCGTCAGGGTCTGTTTCGAGTTGGCAGTGGATGCAAGCTGTAACAATGCACAGTACATCAGATGAAAAAAGAGTGCGTCCAATATTTCTGGTCACACTCGCTGCCTTGACGTCAGTCCCATGGCTTAACCCATTTAGTCCCGAGTCCCTACAGCAGGAGACTGATTGACCATGATAATTCAAGGGTAGTGCCAGATTAGCTTGGCGCCTTCAGGCCTGCAGTTTGAGCCTGCAGTTTTGCGACCGGCTCTGTGACCGGAATTACCGATTGTCTCAGCAGCTGTAGAGATCTCAGCCGGGTCAGTAATGTCAGTCTCATGTCACGTCAGTCCCATGTCACGTTAGTCCCATGGCTTAACCCATTTAGCCCCGAGTTCACTACAGCAGGAGACTGATTTTCCATGATAGTTCAAGGGTAGTGCCAGATTAGCTTGGCGCCTTCAGGCGCCAAGCTAATCTGGCACCACCCTTGAATTATCATGGGAACCCACCTCCTGCAACTGGTACATAGTCGTTCAGTAACACTTTCCAAATTTGGGGAAACAAAACCACCCGTGGGGTTATAAGGGTTAAACATGGGGAAATAGGTCGTGTTCCAAGTTCCCCGAGGACAGCGGGTTAACCATTGTCGCCAGGAGTAAAGGAAAATGAAAATCAAATCTAGGTCCGAAACTGCACAGGTCTGTGGATGGGGCTACAGAAGACCACAGATTTCATTTTGAGAGCCAAACTGCAAGTCTACGGCGTTCGAGAAGAAGAAGAAGAAGTGCAGGTCGAAGTTTGATGATCATTTTTTGTTTTCTTCTCGAAACTGTCCTTAAGTCATCTGCGTTCAAACTGTCCTTAAGTCATCTGCGTTCAAACTGTCCTTAAGTCATCTGCGTTCAAACTGTCCTTAAGTCATCTGCGTTCAAACTGTCCTTAAGTCATCTGCGTTCAAAAGTTATTGGGGAAAAAAAAAAAAAAAAAAAAAAAACCACGAGGCAAGCCTTGCACAAACGGACTATACCAACCCGTTTGTTCCTTCGTCTTGTTGTGTTTGTGATGTTATTTGAAACCTGACCTTTTGAGTGATGGAAATGTTTATAAAACGCAATGCTTATATACTCATAACTCTTGTATAATATATACTTATGAACAAAAGAAATGCGACATTTTACAATCATGGGATGATTCCCGCCCAAACATGTCGCATTTCTTTCGCTGCTCAGTATACCTCTGTTTTGCACTTGTCGGCTTTTCAGATTCTGGGTTGTGTGTCTAGTTCTTGCCATAGACAAAGTATTTTACTGGCCGTTTTGCTTTATTGCTGTTTGTAAGACTGCTAAATTTGTGTGCATTTGTAAGAATGCTTATCACCATGTATGTTTGTAAGAGCGTGGGTGCTATAGTGTATGTTTGTAACAAACCGTATTTTGAGTGTATTAATGTAAGATTGCTTATTTTGTATGTATACTGTACAATACACTATTTGTTTTGGAATGATTTTTTTAAATATAAAAGTTTATCACAAAATGTATAACGTTTAGTATCATGTGCTTTTGCCGTGATTATATCTGGCTTGCATTAATGTCGATGATATGTATCCCGCGCAGGCTTTAGGAAACGTCCACGGACCATGACAGAGAGAGAGAGAGAGATGTATCCCGTCAGTGCTGGCGGACGATGGTTGTGTTGTTGGACTCGTACTACAGCTCCCCGTCAACAGTCAACAGAACGTGGACACACAGTGGCTTCAGCAAGAGGTATAGATCCTCATGAGCCCCCGCGACTGCGGGGGCTCATGAGGATCTATACCGCTTGCAGTTTTGTGTACATCACTTGTTCTGGTCAGTGCAGAAGTCAGTGCCACAGTGTCAATGTACCAGGTTATCTGAAAGTATGGCACGCCTAGACCACTGACGTCAACCCCCCCCCCCCCCCCCCCGCCATTTCTCCTCCCCCCCCCCTCCACCCTTCTACTTCTGCCCCCTTCTCTTTCCGCCCACCCTCCGGCCAGCCTGGGTACATTACAGCTCGGAGGGTCACGATAAACTACACTTTTCGTTGGAGTGTGTGTTTGTGTGTGTGTGGGGGGAGGGGGGGTGATTGTGGGGGATGGGTGTGTGTGTGTCATGGGGGGTGGGGAGGCGGGCATGGATTGGGTGTGTGTGTGTGTGCGCGCGCGCGCGTGTGTGTGTGTATGTGTGTGTGTGCGTGTGTGTGTGTGTGTGGAAGGGGTGAGTGGTGGTGGTGGAGGGGGGATATGAATGGGTTTGGGTGCGGCGGGAGGGGAGGGGGAAGGTGTTGGTGTGGGGTGGTGGGGGGGGGGGGAGGTCTAGCTTCTTAATTCAGACACCATGGCTATTGCCTGAAATGCAATGCATTTATATGAAGGTGTAAGAACTTGTCCCCAGCCAGTCTTAGAGCGGATCGATAACCAGGCCGAACCGGGAGCTCATGTCTGCAGACACAGTCCCCCCGCCGCACGGATCTCCCATCTACCACAGACACAGAGCCTGATTAGACCCTGCAGCCACACAGCTAATGACAACCCACCCACAAAAAACACAGAGTCTCACGGGTCTGCAAGACATAGAGCCTCATGATGACCTGCAGCTGCTGGGGGCTAATGACAACACATCAGCAAGAGACATAGAATCTCTTAAGCCCCGGCAGCTGCAGGGGTTCATGTGATTCAGATGTATCTTGCAAGCGTCGAGCTGTTTCTACTTAACTCACTGGTACCCCAAGACCGAAATCACCAAATGCTGCCGTTGGCGTCTGAAGACTGCGTTGCAGTGAAGGACACAGATCGACCATAATAGTTCAAGGGTGATGCCAGAATAGCTTGGCGCCCATAGGCGCCAAGCTATTCTGGCATCACCCTTAAACTATCATGGTCCACCTTTTTTTTTTTGCTGTGGTGTGTCTGGGGTAGAATGAGTTAAAAATGAACGTCAGGTGCGTGATTAGATCAGCAGGCGTCTGTTATGGCCTGGACCATCGTCTGCACTGTCCCTGCCTTTGTTAGCTGGCCGCGATGTCTTCAGTCACACAACTAGTGCATTTATCTGCCGTAGTGCATTTATCTGCCGATGTGTATGCCATTCGCGTTCTGCTCCTGTATAGTGCTGGTGTGCAGTATTTTATGAGCTGTTCGGTCAAATCTGTATAATGTGACCATTAAACAATGGCCGCCTTAGGCAGGCGGTCCGTTTACTCAGGGTATCTAAACAGTAACAGAAAGAAGACGTTGGGGCCAAAAGCGGTGGTTTTCTTAGGCCTTATGCAGGCGGTCGCTTTGACAGGTTTGACTGTGATATAATTACACACTAATGCTTCCAGAAATCCCGATACCTTGGTCCGTGAAGCCATTGCACGTTACAGCTTTTTACATGGCCATCTGTTACATGGTCATAGTTCAAGGGTGGTCACAGAATAGTTTGGCCCCTGTAGGCGCCAAGCTCTTCTGGCACCACCCTTGAACATGCATGGTCGATCCGTCTAGTGTGACGTAGTCCTCAGATGACGATGTGGAAATGATGGCCGTCAAGCTCAGTCCAAATGAGTGAGGCTGAGCTGCTCTACCGCGCCCTAGCCTGGGTGTAAATGTACACAGGACATATGTCCGACGCTTTTTGCACATTGTTCGTTCTTGCGGCGGTGTATAGTGTGTAAATGTACACAGGGCATATGTCCACACGCTTTGTGCACATTGTTCGTTCTTGCGGCGGTGTATAGTGTGTAAATGTACACAGGGCATATGTCCACACGCTTTGTGCACATGTTCGTTCTTGCGGCGGTGTATGGTGTGTCTGCTTAACCCATTCAACACTGTCACACCATGGCTAGATATAGGTCGACCATGATAGTTCAAGGGTGATGCCAGAATAGCTTGTCGCCCATGGGCTCTGTCTCCTGGATTGTAAATTCTTTTTTTTTTTTTTAATCCAAAATTTTGATAAGAGGCGTTAGTAACGTTATCTAAAATGTAAGAGTGGACAATTTGTCTGGTGTTTTCATAATCGTTTGTTTTGAAAATGTGTACCATCGCAAATAATTATGCCTGTTATTAATTTTAATTAACTTTATTTCTCTTTCTTTCTGTCTTTCTGTCTTTCGTTTTTTAATTATGTATTATTTATTTATTTATTTATTTATTTATTTATTTATTTATTTATTACTTTTTAAATTTATTATGTATTTTAATGCAATTTATTCCTGTGATATTTCTAGTCAATCCTAACTCGTATGTCATTTAACAGCGCCTATGTCTTGTTAATGTAAATGATGGATTATGATGTCTGTTCCGTTTTGTTGTATGATTGAGATTTTAATAGATGAAACCTTGTGTATCTTTATGTTGCCTTAGAATTGAGTCTGTCAGACAAACACCCTTAGTGCGATGAATAAAATAAAAATTAACTGAAGTGAAGTGAAAGTTTGTTTTGCAGCCTTCCTAAGTGGAACCCTCAGGTCCGAAATCACAGATCAAAACATATTTTCAGACTGACTATTTCTTCAAAGAAAATCGGAGCAAAGGAAGGAACACGCTTAGAAAGAACAATTACAACGCACGTGGGTTGTAATTGTCTTTTGTAACCGTATGTCTTATGGGAGTTTCTCTCCATTTTACAAGCGTGACGATCACTTTTTGTATATTATGACTTTGTTGTTGTTGTTGTTTGTTTGTTTTTTTAATCAAAGCCAGTATATAGCGTTCATTCCCCTGTTGTTTACGTATGTGCTGGTCTATGATTTTTAACCTTCCGGCTGGAGCCTAAAGGTTAAAGATCACAGTCCAGCACACAATGCCTTAACCCCTTCAGCCCTGACGCACTACAGCGGGAGATGGGTCGACCATGATAATTCAAGGGTAGTGCCTGTCGGCGCCAAGCTAATCTGGCACTGCCCTTCAATTATCATGGTCGACCCATCTCCTGAAACTGGTGCATAGTCGTGAGATGGCGCCTCCAAAATTTGGGAAACACGGCCGTCGGGCTGAAGGAGTTAAGATGTACCTAACCGTTTGAAAGATTGCACTTAGACATACAGGGAGTGTTTGTACTTAAACCATGCCTTAATTGTGAACTGTTTGAATACGTTTTACTTTTAACGTGAACTGTCGTCTGCTTTGAGTAGTCCGCATAGCCAGTGCATGCTAGTTTTGCTTGTCACGGTGCGGTAGAGAGAAACTTTGGTTTCTTTCGTAGATATACCTCTAGTACAGTTATACCACATCTCTAGTGCAGTTGTACCACATCTCTAGTGCAGTTGTCCCCCACGTATTTGCACCCAGAAATAGACCTATAGACTTGAAACGGCAGTCAGGCGTGTGCGCGTGCTGTTTCTGACTCAGAATTTGGATATCGCGAGAGAGAGTTAGATTACCAGGATGTATTGAAAGGTATTAACACATACACACACACACACACACACACACACACACATACACACACACACACACACACACACACACACACACGCGCGCGCGCGCGCGCGCACACGCGCACACACACACACACACACACACACAAAGCCTCGCTGGTTCGGTCCGGGTGGAGAAAAAGAACGGAAGTGATGCATGGTGACTCGTTCAGTGGATGCAAACAAAATGCGACTTGTGAGAATGCTCTAGGCATGGACCTATTTCTTTACGAGTGGAAATACGTGTTCGCAACTCTGCCCCATCCGTGTTAGTTAGTTACCTACCTAGCTAGCTAGCTAGCTAGTTGGTTAGTTAGTTAGTTAGTTAGTTAGTTAGTTAGCTAGCTAGCTAGCTATTTAGTTTAGTTAGTCAGTTTCCGCTGACAAAACATCACGCGTTGCCAGTATTGTGATAGGAACCGCATTTATCCAGCCGGCAGCATTTGTTTCTCTGATTTCCTGAACCCACTTCCAGTCCGTGATTTCCTGAACCCACTTCCAGTCCGTGATTTCCTGAACCCACTTCCAGTCCGTGATTTCCTGAACCCACTTCCAGTACGTGATTTCCTGAACCCACTTCCAGTCCGTGATTTCCTGAACCCACTTCCAGTCCGTGATTTCCTGAACCCACTTCCAGTCCGTAATTTCCTGAACCCACTTCCAGTCCGTGATTTCCTGAACCCACTTCCAGTCCGAGATTTCTACCTTTGAATTTAGACTGTGTTCACAGAGCTGTGCCCCTTGGCTGTGCGGAAACAATCTGAATATTGGATTTGCTGGTCTGTGATTTTGGACCTTACGGCTTAACCCGTTTAACCCCAAGACCGAAATTGGGAGGTGTCACCTAACGACTGGTACAAGTTACAGGAGATGGATCGACAATGAATGATAATTCAAGGGTAGGGCCGGATTAGCCTGGCCGGCCTTGGCGCCTGATGGCGCCAAGCTAATCTGGCACTACCTTTTAATTAGCTTGGTTGATCGACCTCCTGTTGTAGTGTGTCGTGGTTTAAAGTCCAAATTCACAGACTGGCACTCAGGACTATTTTGTAATCTGTACTACGAGTGATGTGGTTTGTTCTCGTGTTCAGTGTGGGCCATTGTGCTGACTTGACTACGCTCTTCAATATTCAGCACATTAAAAACAATATGAGGTGACTTCTTGCTTTGTGTGTGTGTGTCAGTGTGTGTGTGTGTGTGTGTCAGTGTGTGTTTGTCAGTGTGTGTGTGTGTGTGTGTGTGTGTGTTTCAGTGTGTGTGTGTCAGTGTGTGTATGTGTGTGTGTGTGTGTGTGTGTGTGTGTGTGTGTGTGTGTGTGTGCAAGTTCGCGTGTGCATGGCGTCAGTGAATGTGATCAATCTACACAGCGAAAATCTACCCCGCGCGAATCCACCCAGGCGTGTACGTGCACAGTGCAAAATTCCCCTTGCGATGACACTCACACCAGAGGTACACCTAATCATTGTGAATCCACAAAGCATAAATTATATCCACCCAGCAAGAATCTACACAGGCGTAAGTCCACCTCAGTAAAACTAAAATGAAATAAATACACCCAGCAAGAATCCACGCAGGCGTAAGTCCATCCCAGTAAAACTAAAATGAAATAAATACACCCAGCAAGAATCCACGCAGGCGTAAGTCCACCCCAGTAAAACTAAAATGAAATAAATACACCCAGCAAGAATCCACGCAGGCGTAAGTCCACCCCAGTAAAACTAAAATGAAATAAATACACCCAGCAAGAATCCACGCAGGCGTAAGTCTACCCCAGTAAAACTAAAATGAAATAAATACACCCAGCAAGAATCCACGCAGGCGTAAGTCCACCCCAGTAAAACTAAAATGAAATAAATACACCCAGCAAGAATCCACACAGGCGTAAGTCCACCCCAGTAAAACTAAAATTAAATAAATACACCCAGCAAGAATCCACGCAGGTGTAAGTCCACCCAAGTAAAACTAAAGTGAAATAAATACACCCAGCAAGAATCCACGCAGGCGTAAGTCCACCCCAGTAAAACTAAAATGAAATAAATACACCCAGCAAGAATCCACGCAGGTGTAAGTCCACCCCAGTAAAACTAAAATGAAATAAATACACCCAGAAAGAATCCACGCAGGCGTAAGTCCACCCCAGTAAAACTAAAATGAAATAAATGCACCCAGCAAGAATCCAGGCAGGCGTAAGTCCACCCCAGTAAAACTAAAATGAAATAAATACACCCAGCAAGAATCCACGCAGGCGTAAGTCCACCCCAGTAAAACTAAAATGAAATAAATACACCCAGCAAGAATCCACGCAGGCATAAGTCCACCCCAGTAAAACTAAAATGAAATAAATACACCCAGCAAGAATCCATGCAGGCGTAAGTCCACCCCAGTAAAACTAAAATGAAATAAATACACCCAGCAAGAATCCACGCAGGCGTAAGTCCACCCCAGTAAAACTAAAATGAAATAAATACACCCAGCAAGAATCCACGCAGGCGTAAGTCCACCCCAGTAAAACTAAAATGAAATAAATACACCCAGAAAGAATCCAAGCAGGTGTAAGTCCACCCCAGTAAAACTAAAATGAAATAAATACACCCAGCAAGAATCCACGCAGGTGTAAGTCCACCCCAGTAAAACTAAAATGAAATAAATACACCCAGCAAGAATCCACGCAGGTGTAAGTCCACCCCAGTAAAACTAAAATGAAATAAATACACCCAGCAAGAATCCACGCAGGCGTAAGTCCACCCCATTAAAACTAAAATGAAATAAATACACCCAGCAAGAATCCACGCAGGCGTAAGTCCACCCCAGTAAAACTAAAATGAAATAAATACACCCAGCAAGAATCCACGCAGGTGTAAGTCCACCCCAGTAAAACTAAAATGAAATAAATACACCCAGCAAGAATCCACGCAGGTGTAAGTCCACCCCAGTAAAACTAAAATGAAATAAATACACCCAGCAAGAATCCACGCAGGCGTAAGTCCACCCCAGTAAAACTAAAATAAAATAAATACACCCAGCAAGAATCCACGCAGGCATAAGTCCACCCCAGTAAAACTAAAATGAAATAAATACACCCAGCAAGAATCCACGCAGGCGTAAGTCCACCCCAGTAAAACTAAAATGAAATAAATACACCCAGCAAGAATCCACGCAGGTGTAAATCCACCCCAGTAAAACTAAAATAAATAAATACACCCAGCAAGAATCCACGCAGGCGTAAGTCCACCCCAGTAAAACTAAATTGAAGTAAATACACCCAGCAAGAATCCACGCAGGCGTAAGCCCACCCCAGTAAAACTAAAATGAAATAAATACACCCAGCAAGAATCCACGCAGGTGTAAGTCCACCCCAGTAAAACTAACATGAAATAAATACACCCAGCAAAATTCTGCATAGCCGTAAATCCGCCCAAGGGAAATAATAAATAATAATTTAAAAAAACAAAAACACTTGGGTGGAATATGTGCAGCCCGAACCCAATGCGCAAAAGGCCGTCGGGCCGACGTCGGCCGCCGTTGGCCCGATGGCTTTTGCGCACTGGGATATTAATCTGCACTGATTCACTCCTGAGAGAATTTACGACAAAATATAACGAAGTTGACCACTTCAGCGTAAAGGTGTGTGTTATTTACAGACTCGGTAGCAGATGTCATTCCAAAATATACCGGTATGCACAGGGTTTGCAAACGCTGTGGATGGAACGAACGACCATGACTGCTGCATGATAGTGCCTGAACAGCATTGCACCTGACGAGACAGCAGCGGGCACTTCAAACCGCTCAGACTCAGTAAGCGCATCGGAATATCGCGATCTCGGGTATAGCCCGGTCGGGCCTGTGGCTCCCGAGCAGATACGCTGTAAGGGAGATTTCTCTGACCGACTTCAGCCTTTATTGGCTTGCGCAGTGCACGAGCCAATTAAGGCTGGAGTCGGCCAGAGAACATTTTGCTTACCGTGTGCATTTGAGTCGTCATAAGCCAGTGTATGTGTAGTACCATATTATAACAATGACGACATCATCGATTTTCGATGGTCTACCCCTTATAGCAAGCCAGTTCAGGCAGTGAATGGCTAACCCCTTGACCGTCGGGGCCAGGCGAACGCTACCCTAGCTGCAAGAGACATAAACCCTCGTGAACCCCTGCTGTCGCACTAACTTACAGCAGTCGCACTAACTTACCGCAGTTGCACTAACTTACCGCTGTCGCACTAACTTAACGCAGTCGCACTAACTTACAGCAGTCGCACTAACTTACCGCAGTTGCACTAACTTACCGCAGTCGTACTAACTTCCCGCAGTCGCACTAACTTACCGCAGTCGCACTAACTTACCGCAGTCGCACTAACTTACCGCTGTCGCACTAACTTACCGCTGTCGCACTAACTTACCGCTGTCGCGCTAACTTAGCACTGTCGCACTAACTTACTGCTGTCGCACTAACTTACCGCAGTCGCACTAACTTACCGCAGTCACACTAACTTAGCACAGTCACACTAACTTATCGCAGTCGCACTAACTTACCGCTGTCGTGCTAACTTATCACTGTCGCACTAACTTACTGCTGTTGCACTAACTTACCGCAGTCGCACTAACTTACCGCAGTCACACTAACTTAGCACAGTCACACTAACTTACCGCAGTCGCACTAACTTACCGCAGTCACACTAACTTAGCACAGTCACACTAACTTACCGCAGTCGCACTAACTTACCGCAGTCGCACTAACTTACCGCAGTCGCACTAACTTACCGCAGTCGCACTTACTTCGCACTAACTTACCGCAGTCGCACTAACATACCGCAGTCGCACTAACCACAGTCGCACTAACTTCCCGCAGTCGCACTAACTTCCCGCAGTCGCACTAACTTACCGCAGTCACACTAACTTACCGCTGTCGCGGGGGCTCACGAGGGTTCATGTCTGTTGCTAGTCTCGTGTTCTGTGTGCTAATGTTTGGTTCCGTTTGACTTGTGTTTTAGCGCGCAGAATGTTGGTCAGTACACTAGTATGCAACGGCCGTTTCAGACGCAAAATTCAGTCGTCATCATTGGCAGGGCAGGGGTGAACAGCACTCGACATCTCCTTTACAGGTGTACTTAGTATGCTAAGGGTTAACTTCAGTTTATAAAGTGTGACTGTCGTACAAATGTGGTTAAACGAAGCGCCTTTCTGTTGCTCTTCTCCTTTGGACGCGGGAGGGTGCTTGCGCTGGGCAGAGGAAACTTCGTGAAACCCTTATCATTCTGAATACACCAGTGTGTGAAATAAGTTTGACTAAAATAGTTGAAGGGTGGTGCCAGAATAGCTTGGCGCCTCTAGGCGCCAAGCTATTCTGGCACCACCCTTCAACTAAAGCCGTTGGTCGGTATCCTTATCTGTAAGTACTATAATGTAGCTGGCACATTAATGTGAAGCTTTTGGCCTCAGTATAATGTAGCTGGCACATTAATGTGAAGCTTTTGGCCTCAGTATAATGTAGCTTGCACATTAATGTGAAGCTTTTGGCCTCAGTATAATGTAGCTGGCACATTAATGTGAAGCTTTTGGCCTCAGTATAATGTAGCTGGCACATTAATGTGAGGCTTTTGGCCTCAGTATAATGTAGCTGGCACATTAATGTGAAGCTTTTGGCCTCAGTATAATGTAGCTGGCACATTAATGTGAAGCTTTTGGCCTCAGTATAATGTAGCTGGCACATTAATGTGAAGCTTTTGGCCTCAGTATAATGTAGCTGGCACTGATTAATGTGAAGCTTTTGGCCTCAGTATAATGTAGCTGGCACATTAATGTGAAGCTTTTGGCCTCAGTATAATGTAGCTGGCACATTAATGTAAAGCTTTTGGCCTCAGTATAATGTAGCTGGCACATTAATGTGAGGCTTTTGGCCTCAGTATAATGTAGCTGGCACATTAATGTGAGGCTTTTGGCCTCAGTATAATGTAGCTGGCACATTAATGTGAAGCTTTTGGCCTCAGTATAATGTAGCTGGCACATTAATGTGAAGCTTTTGGCCTCAGTATAATGTAGCTGGCACATTAATGTGAAGCTTTTGGCCTCAGTATAATGTAGCTGGCACATTAATGTGAAGCTTTTGGCCTCAGTATAATGTAGCTGGCACATTAATGTGAAGCTTTTGGCCTCAGTATGATGTAGCTGGCACATTAATGTGAAGCTTTTGGCCTCAGTATGATGTAGCTGGCACATTAATGTGAGGCTTTTGGCCTCAGTATGATGTGGGTTAAGTCAGCATGTCTGGATTGTGAAAAGAAGGGTACACGCGTCTTGGCTGACAACATTGAGCAATGCATTTTACAGTGAAGTGTAGCAGTCAAAGCCCGCCATGGAGCAGATCGGTTTAACACCATCGCTCCCGGTGATCAGGAATTTCGCGTCTCAAACCACCACACACTCCCGGTGATCAGGAATTTCGCGTCTCAAACCACCACACACTCCCGGTGATCAGGAATTTCGCGTCTCAAACCACCACACACTCCCGGTGATCAGGAATTTCGCGTCTCAAACCACCACACACTCCCGGTGATCAGGAATTTCGCGTCTCAAACCACCACACACTCCCGGTGATCAGGAATTTCGCGTCTCAAACCACCACACACTCCCCGGTGATCAGGAATTTCGCGTCTCAAACCACCACACACTCCCGGTGATCAGGAATTTCGCGTCTCAAACCACCACACACTGACTGAGATTCGCGTGAAGAACACAAGAGAAATGAAACCGAAATTTGACACCAGGGGCGGATCTGAGAGGGGGAGGGGGAGGATTCATGGGTTGCTTCCCCCCCCCCCCCACACACACACACACATTCTTTAAAATGCTATAACAGAAACAAAGTCCCTTTTTAGGGTGTTTGGACCCCCCCCCCCCCCACCCCATCCCCCCGTTGTTTGATATTTTGGCGAATGGTCAGTCTTAACACGCACGAGCCTTCTCTCCACCCCCCCCCCCCCACCCCCCACGCTTTTCGAATTTTCGGCCGCTGGAAGAGGAAGGTCTAGCGTCGGGGAGGCCTTTTGTATGAGGTTGATGGTCCCACACAAAAAGTTGGAACCCCCCTCCTCCACCATTTCCCCCCCCCCCCACCCCGAAGTAACTGATCCGCCCCTGGCCACAAAGAACACCGGACTAACAAGTGCCATGAATCTTTATTATGACAAAGGTTGGGGATCATCTCTTCCTCTTGGAGTTGTCCTGAAGTCGTCTGCGTGCGAAAGTTAGTTTGCAAGAAGAAAAGACAAATAACACGAGGCGAGCCTTGCTCAAACAGCGAGCTCTATACACGCGAACATCGTGTGTGTGTAGCGGTTTTGCGGTTCACTGACAACTAACGTGCACCATAAGCGCAGACAACGCTCCAAACATCTCCAAGGGTCATAGATCCTCTATGATGATCCTCTGTATCCTTCAAGAGGATCTATGCCTCTTGGAGATGTTTGGAGCGTTGTCTATTAGCTTTTTGTTACAAGCTGGTGGTCCACCGTCCGTCACCTCGCTCTCGCTGGTTGTCGGTACTCGTTCGTCGCAAACGTAACCTGCCGGTTTATCGCAATACGACGAGGCTGCCTTGTGCTTGGAGTGCTGCTTTGTGACCGCAGTGCGACTCAAATTATGTGAATGAAGAAAAGCCTGACAGCTTTTCACTTCAGAATGAGCAATTAAAGATATAACCCCGTATCTACCGGGGCCAGGCGGACGCCTCCCATCTACAAGAGACATAAACCCTCATGAGCCCCCGCAGTCGCGGGGGCTCATGAGGATTTATGTCTCTTGTTAGTTGTGTGTTTGTATGCCACCCCTCCCCCCCCCCCCCCCCACTTCCATCATTGGGTTTCTTTACTCCAATGTCGACCAGGGTGCCGGTGCAGCAGTTTCTGACGCGTTTTCCGTGATCAGTGTCAGTAAAGTGGTTGAGAGGCAAACACCATAGGCGGCCTGCGCCCAGGAATATAAAACAGCGAGTATTGAATGGTGTCAAAGTCACGACACTTTTCAATAGTGCCTATAGATTTCCAGAGACATGTATATCAACGGATTTCGATTCAGCCGATCGCCTTTCAAAATCCGTCCCCCACTGACAGGCCCGGGTCGATTCCAAAGTACTGCGCCTCGGACTGGACAAACACGTCTGCAGGAGGCATAGATTCTCATGAGCCCTTGCATACGCAAGGGCTCATGAGAATCTATGCCTCCTTGCATTCAAGGAGCGACGTCATTTAACTCATTTGGAGGGAGTGTCAAGTTAAGGTTGATGACCAACGTAAAATCATTGGAAAGCCAAAGTACCGCAGAGAAGTTTGCTGTCAAACGCTTACATCTGCAAGAGGCATAGATCCTCATGGGCCCGTGCCCTGCAGGGCAGGGACTCATGATACTCGATGCCTCTTGCTGTAAGTAAAGCGGCCAACGTTGACTGTAACCCTTTGCGTGTCGGTAGCGGTTTTTGTCATTATGTCTCGATGATTCCTGACAGCCGAATCATCGCCACAAAAACCGCTAGTCATCATCATCATCATCATCAGTCCCTTGCCCGAACTGGGCGTTGGGGGGACTGAAAGGCAGCAGCAACAGACAGTGCTCTCCACTGAGTTCTATTTTGGGCGGTGGCAAGCAAGTCTGGCATCTCTAGTTCGGTCCATTCTTTTATGTTTGCGACCCAACTCTTTCTCTGACGACCTCGCCGACGACTTCCTTCGAGAGTGCCTTGGAGGATAGTCTTGGACAAGGTGTTGTGTCGGGTCACGTGGCCAAACCAAGCAAGCTTGCGCCGTTTCACGCTGTTGCCAGAAGGGGTTCATGTGGGCCCACCAGGGAAGTGACGATGCTCCGTACATATTCGTTGGTCTTGTGCTCGTGGTACGAGATGCGGAGCAACTTCCTCAGGCACTTGTTCTCAAAGGCCTGGATTTTCTTTCCTGAGTCTGCAAGCAGTGTCCAAGTCTCACAGCCGTTGAGCAGAATAGACACTACGAGGGACTTGTAAAGCCTGTACTTGATGGTGAAGCTGATGGAGTTACTTCGCCATATCCTGTCCAGCCTGGCCATTGCGGATGTTGCTGTACCTATCCTGATACGGATCTCTGCTATGCAACTACCGTCTTTGGACAGGGTGGCTCCCAAGTACTTGAAGCTATTGGCCTCTTCTAGCTTCTGGCCGTTCATGTGAATGTTGCTGCTGCTGTCGCCTGTGGTGTTGATCATCACTTTGCTTTTATCCGTACTGATCTCCATGCCATAAGACCCTGCGCTACTTGAAAGTTTGTCTGTCAGGTTTTGGAGCTCACTATTGCTGCCTGCCATGAGGTCAATGTCGTCTGCGAATCGAAGATTGCACAGGGATCTGCCACCAATAGAGATTGAAGTATGGTGGTCGTGGAGGGTTTCCTGCATGATCTTCTCCAGGAATATGTTGAAAAGGACAGGAGAGAGCAGGCATCCTTGACGGACACCGATCGTCGTCCTGAAGAACTCGCCTGACTGATTGTTAAGTAGAACCGCGCTGCAGGCGTTCTTGTAAAGCGCTTCTATCATTTGGATCAGTCCCTCCTCTATGTTGAACGATCTCATGACTTGCCAGAGTCCGTCGTGCCAGACGCGATCAAATGCTTTCCTGAAATCAATGAAGTTGTGGTAGAGTTCGCGCTGATGCTGCAGATGTTTTTCAATCAGGACGCGGCAGTTGAAAATCTGCTCTACAGTGCTTCTTCCAACTCTGAAGCCAGCCTGTTCTTCTGCCAGCAGTTCCTCGGCGAAAGTTTTGAGGCGGTTGAGAATGATTCTAAGCATTACTTTGCTAGGGTGACTTATCAGACTGATTGTTCTGTAGTTCTGGCACTGTTTCAGGTTTCCTTTCTTGGGGAGTGGGATCACTAGAGACTGTGTCCATTCTACTGGCCATTTCCTTTGCTCCCAGATCTTTTGACAGTGTAGTGAGTACCTTCGTTGTTACTTCTCCTCCATGTTTCAACAGTTCAGCAGGTACGTTGTCTACACCTGGAGACTTTCCTCCCTTCAGGCCGCGTACGGCTGTTTCCACCTCTTCAGCTAACACTGGCAGGTCTTCGGCCTTCCTGGCCCCAGCCTGGTTGTTTTGGAGGATGCTGGTGTCTGGCTCAGCCTTGTAGTTATACAAGTCTCGGCAGTACTCAGTCCATCTGTTTAGTACAGCAGTGTTTTCCGTAAGGAGTTGGCCGCTGCTGTCTTCGATGACTGTGGCTGTTCGCTGTTGAGTCTTGGTGAGGGTCCTTAGCGTTTCATAAGCCTTCTTGCTGTTGCCGTTTGCCATGCCCTCTTCCACGCTACGACACTGCGGTCTTCGATCCAATCTTCTTTGGCTTCTTTCATCCTCTTCCTGATCTTCTTGTTGACAAGTCTGTACTTGTTTGCTGATGTGAGGTCTTGGCCTCTCTTTTTCTTCCAGGCTCTCCTCTCATCACAGACCAAACCCACCATCAAAACCGCTAGTACCGACACGCAAAGGGTTAATTTAGGGCCTAGCTGCCACTGACTTCCCTTAGTTCTTGAGTCGATCCCTTCTTCGTTATCTTTTTCCTTTTAACTTTTTTCTCTTCCTCTCACTTTTGTTTTGTGTTGCTCTGTACTAACGTAGGGCAACAACCCGGTCCTGGAACTTCATACCATCCCTACCCCCCCCCCCTCCCGGCCCCCCTGCCCCCCCCTCCTTTCAGTACCACTTAATACCCCTCCTCACCATCGCACATCTACTCCTGAAGAGACTGTATCCATGGACAATAATAATAATAAATAATAAATAATAAAGAAATAAAAAAGAAAGAAAGAAAGAAATCAAATAAATAAATACATATTAATAAGAGAGGATCAAGACACTTCACCAGAAGGGAGATCATCTGCTAATTTTGGTTCATTTATATAAAGAATTACTTCCCTTAGTCTATTTCGGTGATTTCACCTTAAGCGGGTCATACTCAAGTTCTCGGGGACAAAATAACGGATGTGGAGATATCGGATGATAAAATCTATACGAATAATTATGCATGTTGTATTTGAATGCAAATAAGGATTACAGAACAGTTGCTGTGATTACGTTTGGTGCGTTCTAGAAAACCTGACTAGCTCTATATGGTCATGGTCACATGATTGCGCAACAACCACAGACCTACAAAACGATTTAGCTCTGTGAGCATTCAGGTCAGAAGCACAACAAACATGGCGCCGTACAGAGCGGCGATTCTGTTCTGCGCGTACGTATGGGGCATTTGCGGCGGTGCTTATGGGCGATCTTCAAGATTTGGTGCTCCTGCACGTACACTGCACATGCCTCGTTTAACAGAAGCTGAGAAATGGGGAGATAAGTTTGTGATTTTGCGAACCGAGAGTCTTGTTGACAAACTAGAGAGTGTCGGTAAACTGTTGACGGAACCGTTGCATCGCTCCCGTCGGCAAGCCCCGAGTCACAGAGGAACTATGGCACCATCATCAAAGCCCGAGAGAACAGAGGTAAGAGACGCCCCCCCCCCCCCCCACCCCCCCCCCTCCCTTTTACGCTGGCCACCTTCACGACTACTGTAGATGTTTCTCAACAGGAAAACGTCGTAGGGGTCATGCCGGCTGTTTGCACTCGGACTTCCGCGTGTCGACTCCGAACTGATTAGACACAGGTAAATGAGGAAGGTGATCAGGTAGAAAAAATGAACACATACTGTGTGAGTAACACTAACAGCATGGCATGAAAGGCGACAGAATAAAATACTTGCAACGCTTAGACTCTAGCCAAAACACAACTTGCAAATAGTAATCATAAAGATTTGTTTAAAAGCACTTATTCTAAAAGTAGTTCTAAGCGCTGATACAAAAAGAAAATACGAAAAAACGCGCACAAGTAATAGTGGTGATGACAATGACAATGGCTGGGGATATGGACGAGGCAAAGGCAGTGCTGAAGAGGTGAGTTTTGAGAAGTGATTTCTTCACTTCCAGAACACGGGTCAGGGTCAGTGATATGTGTGCTATTAACCCCTTAACACTGTACACAGTGTGTGTGTGTGTGTGCATGCTCAAGGGTTAAGCAGGTAATGGAAATTTGTCTGTACAGTAGAGTCCAGTTAACACAAACACGCTTTACACACATTTCTGCGTAACATGAAACATTTTAAATTCCCGGCTGAGAGCCCTCTTGTTCTCTATTAAAATTTCATGGTTAACACGAAATGCTTAACCCGAAATTCCTGCTTAACACGAAGGTGATCATGTTTCCCCAACTGAACATTTTATAATATTTTCACCTGTTTAACATGAACAACCACCCCACGAACCAAAACGATGCCGTCCTCCATGTAACACTGCATGCGGAAGCGTGGTTTACAGAAGTACCTGCAAACTCCGTTACACAACAAAATTACAACTAATACGCCATCAGGAATGACCGCACGTTAGCTTTCACACCTCCATCCGATCTGCATCGCCGATGGCCGAGGCTATCCACTGTTTTTAACTGCTAGTGCTCAACATGCGCGCTCACTTGTATCGGTACACAAGTGACGAGGGACGTTGACGGACACACATCCGTCACAGGTTCCGTACACACACTGCCTAGTAAGAGGGTGGGGGGTGGTAGTGGTGGGTCAGGGAGAGAGGAGGGACGGGTTATTCAGCACATAAGTTTTTCATTAACCCCTTCTACCCCAGACACCACAGCAAGATAAGGATCGACCATGATAGTTCAAGGGTGATGCCAGAATAGCTTGGCGCCTATGGGCTGACTCATTCTAATTTCTACCCCAGAGACACCACAGCAATTTAAGGAATGGATCGACCATGATATTTCAAGGGTGATGCCAGAATAGTTTGGCGCCTATGGGCTGACTCATTCTACCCCAGACACACCACAGCAAGATAAGGATCGACCATGATAGTTCAAGGGTGATGCCAGAATAGCTTGGCGCCTATGGGCTGACTCATTTTACCCCAGACACACCACAACAATTTAAGGATCGACCATGATATTTCAAGGGTGATGCCAGAATAGTTTGGCGCCTATGGGCTGACTCATTCTACCCCAGACACACCACAGCAAGATAAGGATCGACCATGATAGCTTGGGTGATGCCAGAATAGCTTGGCGCCTATGGGCGCCAAGCTATTCTGGCATCATCCTTGAACTATCATGGTCGATCTGTGTCCTGCACTGCAGTGCAGTCTTCAGAGGACAACAGCAAAATTTTGGGATTTCGGTGATGGGGTAGAATGAGTTAAAACACATAGTGACATACAGATCTGATTTGTAAGCAGTAGACACAAAGTGATACAGAGGGTGAAAACAGCACTGAGTAACAGTGAGTTCCAATGATCGTGACACTGATCAACGTGAAGCATTCATAGTATTGCCCATAGCATTGGTACACAGCACACTTGCTCTGGCCAACACTGCACGTGGTTACAGAGCTGTTGAATCCGATGGATTATTGTTTCCTGATGGATTGTACATTAAATTTGCGAGCTGTACGCATGTGGTTTATTGTTGTCCTGTTGAGATGAGAGTAAGCAGGTAAAGTACGATACTGTGCACTTTGGACATCGAGGGCAGGGCACACTCACATGCCCATCTCCCACACACATCTCCCACACACATCTCCCACACACATCTCCCTCACACATCTCCCACACACATCTCCCACATCTCCCACACACTCTCTTCTTTCAGACTATGAACAAGTTTTAGTCTAAATTGGTTAACACGAAATACGTTTTACACGAACTAATTTTCTCTGTTCCATGAAATTTGTGTTAAGCGGACTCCACTGTATTTGCTTGACAAATTTTAACAGGAATGGAAAAAGTGGAAGGCTGTCATTCACAGACACATCTTGAAAAAAAAGAAAAAGAAGAAGCATCTATGTCATTTAGGAACGCAGAGGCCGTGATGACACGAACTTCACCCCAGCACATGTGCAGCTTTGGGATCAGTACTGATGTTCTTACCCAGCTCATGTTTAAATCATGCAATGGGCGGTAGAGCGCTTGAGACAGATTTTTTTAATGCTAGCTGTCTGTTCCAACGGCGGGCAATTGTAAATTCTAACAGAAAGCCTGGTCAAGTCCTCAAGACAGACTGTGTTATTAACAGTGTTATTCCTGTTTATAATATTGTTTCATAAATTACTTTTTATGGCATTTGTAAGAAAAACAAAATTAAGAAAGTAAGTCCAGCTACACGCCCCTGGGTGTGACGTCAGCCTTTGTTGGTGGGTGGTATTCATGTGCAGACAAACTGTAGCAATGGTTCGCCCAGGGAGTTCTGCCCACTGGATATACCCTTGGTATACCAGGTAATTGTGAGGTTACGTTTACCCTGGACAGCTCCCAATAGCGAACGTGAGCAGTCACTGCAGGCAACCGGCTTGTAGTTGTACCATGAGCATAGACTACACTCCAAACATCTCCAAGAGGGTGAAATCACGGTGGGTGACTAGCATATACAATAGGCATAATTATGTATGCAGATACTAGCATACTAGGCTAATATACAGCTAAAACATCTCCAGATGAATCAGGTAGCTGCAGACTCCAGCATCTCAAGAGGGTGAAATCACGGTGGGTGACTAGCATATACAATAGGCATAATTATGTATGCAGCACTCCAAAACATCTCCAAGAGGGTGAAATCACGGTGGATGACTAGCATGATATATACAATAGGCATAATTATGTATGCAGCACTCAAGCATCTCAAGAGGTGAAATCACGTGGGACTAGCATACATAGGCATAATTATGTATGCAGCACTCCAAAACATCTCCAAGAGGGTGAAATCACGGTGGGTGACTAGCATGATATATACAATAGGCATAATTATGTATGCAGCACTCCAAGCATCTCAAAGAGGCATTCATCCTCATGAGCCTCCGGGCCGTCTTGTTCTATACCTGTGTATTTCTCTGTGGGCTGGCGATTGGGTGCCTGATAGGCGGGGGCAAGGGATCTAACTGTTTGTCTGTCCAGCGCTGAGTGATTCCCCTTGGTTTGTGTATAATCCTCATGAGGATAAATGCCTCTTTGATATGTTTGGAGTATTGCATAATTGGCTAATTACCCACCATGATTTCGCTCTTATTTGTTGTTTGGAGTCATTCTTTTAAAACGAAACCTCCCTGCTGTCCAGTTCAAGCCTGCGTAATACTTGGTGAGGTGGAGGGGGGGGGGGGGGGTATCATGTTATTTTGCAGGGTGTGTAGCTCCGTGTCCAAACACGCTGTTAATATGCACTGCAGCAGCGACAGATAATTTCAGTTGCGTGTGAGAAAACCAATGTAACAAATAGACTTGAGGTTAGCCGCGCCATGCCATACATGAGTCACTTGGTGCATTCAAGATAACGGTTAATCCTAAAGCCTGCATTCACACTCAGAGTGGAAGCTTAGGCGCACCAATAATGAATAATTCACAGACCAGTATAAACATGTACTCATCTGCTCTGTGGCACGTTGTTTCAGTAGTATATTGGCACACCGAGATGACTTCTGATCTGTGATTTTGGACCGTATGAATGTGACTTAGAGCCACACAGTCCAAAGTCATAGGCCAAATACACTTTTTCAAAAATGTGTCGTAAGCTTGGCCATTTACTCCCATGGATGCATTGCCAAAGTTTGGTGGTGTCGCTGAACCCCATCATACTGAGGCTAAAATGTGTCGTCAGCTTGGCCCATTTACTCCCATGGATGCATTGCCAAAGTTTGGTGGTGTCGCTGAACCCACATCATACTGAGGCTAAAATGTGTCGTAAGCTTGGCCCATTTACTCCCATGGATGCATTGCCAAAGTTTGGTGGTGTCGCTGAACCCACATCATACTGAGGCTAAAATGTGTCGTCAGCTTGGCCCATTTACTCCCATGGATGCATTCCCAAAGTTTGGTGGTGTCGCTGAACCCATATCATACTGAGGCTAAAAGCTTCACATTTGTACACTGCCACATGCAAGGTACATTATAGTACTTACATAAGGATATCGACCAATGGCTTTAGTTCAAGGCGCCAAGCTATTCTGGCACTACCCTTGAACTATTTTAGTCAAACTTATTTCACACACTGGTGTATTCTGAATGATGAGGGTCAACAACTGTGTACCCTGCCTGCCACGAGTGCTGAAGTTGGGCCGACGCTGGCTGTGAGTGGTTTGCCTGTGGCTGTCTGGGGCCTACGTCGGCCCCACCCCCGTACTCATGGGCTCGCAGGCTGGGTGATCCCCCCCTTCCCCATCCCCCCAAACCGCTGCAGGATATGGATTAACAGTTCTGATTCAAAGGTAGTGGCAGATTAGCTGGGCACCTGATGGCACCAAGCTAATCTGTCACTACCTTTGAATTATCATGATCAATCCATCTTCTGCTGTAGTGCGTCGTGGTTTTGATTGGCTAATTGCATTAGATGATGACCTTTTACAAACTTCTGTCTGTGTTAAACCCACACTTGTGTACATGAAGTCATTATGATGCGCAGCAGATGTTGTTTGTGTATTTGATGACTAGGGGAGACGGCAGATTAGAGTATAGAGGGACATGACTAGGGGAGATGGCAGATTAGAGTATAGAGGGACATGACTAGGGGAGATGGCAGATTAGAGTATAGAGGGACATGACTAGGGGAGATGGCAGATTAGAGTATAGTGGGACATGACTAGGGGAGATGGCAGATTAGAGTATAGAGGGACATGACTAGGGGAGATGGCAGATTAGAGTATAGAGGGACATGACTAGGGCAGACGGCAGATTAGAGTATAGTGGGACATGACTAGGGGAGATGGCAGATTAGAGTATAGAGGGACATGACTAGGGGAGATGGCAGATTAGAGTATAGAGGGACATGACTAGAGGAGACGGCAGATTAGAGTATAGAGGGACATGACTAGGGGAGACGGCAGATTAGAGTATAGAGGGACATGACTAGGGGAGACGGCAGATTAGAGTATAGAGGGACATGACTAGGGGAGACGGCAGTTTAGAGTATAGTGGGACATGACTAGGTGAGACGGCAGATTAGAGTATAGTGGGACATGACTAGGGGAGACGGCAGTTTAGAGTATAGTGGGACATGACTAGGGGAGACGGCAGATTAGAGTATAGAGGGACATGAATAAGGGAGACGGCAGTTTAGAGTATAGTGGGACATGACTAGGGCAGACGGCAGATTAGAGTATACAGGGACATGACTACGGGTCTAGCCCCAGGACCCTGCAGCAGAAGATAGATTGATCATGATAATTCAAGGATAGTGCCAGATGAGCTTGGCGCCTTCAGGCGCCAAGCTCTTCTGGCACTACCCTTGAATTATCATGATAATCGATCTCCTACAATGGGTACATAGCCCTTAGGCAACACCTCCAAAGTTTGAGAAATGGGACCTTGGGGTCAAATGGGTTCGTATAAAGTTTATTGACTTGCGGAAATTATGCAGGTTTTTGGCTCATGTGCGAAGGAAATGTGAGTCGTATGTTCTGAGCCAGTGGTCGTCCGTCCACCCGCCCGCCGTCGTCTGTGGTAATCTTTAACATTGGCATTTTCTAGGAGACTATTCAAGCCACAGTCTTCAAACTTAGCCCAAGGATACTTTGTGTCAAGACCTTTCTAAACATACCAATTTGAGTGACCTCACAAAGGTCAAGGTCACATGGGATTAGGGAATAGGTAAAAAATAGCTATATTTTGACATAACTTATTTTTTCTCAAATACTATTAACAACTTCAAACTCAAACTTGGTACAAAGATACCTGATGGTAAGACCTATATATGCATACTAATTTGGATGAGCCCTCAGAAAAGTCAAGGGTCACAAGAGGTTGGCAAATGTGTGTAAAATGCCAATTTTTGATAGCATTGTAATTATTATCAACAGTTTTGAAACTTTTCAATCAAATTTGGCACAAAGGTAGCTGATAATGAGATGACCTCCCTATGTATACTAATTTAGTCGACTCATCACAAAGGTCAAGGGTCACGAGGGTTTGACTGACGTGTGAAAAATGCTTATATTTTGAGAAAACATGAATTTCGCTGGTGCTGAAGCCAGCCCTTTACTTATTGTCACAAGGTCACACGTGCGTCGGTGATACACGTGAGTCATGAGAGCTTTGCTTTTTTTTTTTTTTTTTTTTTTGATTGGTGGGGGGGGGGGGGGGGGGGGGGGTTGGTGTTAGTGACTTGTATGTGTAATATTTTGTGTCCCTGTGTTCACAATGGGTTTGTTCGTTTGTATGTTTCTAAGAACTGTAAAGTCACATTTTAAAAAAAAAAGAAAAGCACTAGAAAGGATGAATACAGCACAGTTTATTGGTAAATTGTCGTGTACTTGTCCCTTTTTAAGCCTGTTTCTTTCTTTGTTGGGATTTGGTTTGTATAGTAATGAATGCACACTTGACAGTCGCCTCTTTGCACTGGATTGAGCAGGTGTCATGATCATATGATTGACGCCACTTTGACCTGGGCCTAGTCATGAACATACAATTGACCACTTTGACCTGGGCCTAGTCATGATCATATGATTGAAGCCACTTTGACCTGGGCCTAGTCATGAACATACGATTGACCACTTTGACCTGGGCCTAGTCATGATCATACAATTGAAGCCACTTTGACCTGGGCCTAGTCATGATCATACAATTGAAGCCACTTTGACCTGGGCCTAGTCATGATCATACAATTGAAGCCACTTTGACCTGGGCCTAGTCATGATCATACAATTGAAGCCTTTTTGACCTGGGCCTAGTCATGATCATATGATTGAAGCCACTTTGGCCTGGGCCTAGTCATGATCATACAATTGAAGCCACTTCGACCTGGGCCTAGTCATGATCATACAATTGAAGCCACTTTGACCTGGGCCTAGTCATGATCATACAATTGAAGCCACTTTGACCTGGACCTAGTCATGATCATACAATTGAAGCCACTTTGACCTGGGCCTAGTCATGATCATACAATTGAAGCCACTTTGACCTGGGCCTAGTCATGATCATACAGTTGAAGCCACTTTGACCTGGGCCTAGTGTTAACATGCTACTAACCCTATTCAACCCCAAGGCAACATTTCCAAATGTTGGAGGCGTCACTGAAGACCTGAGCACCTGTTGCAAGAGATGGACGGGTCATGATAATTTAAGCGTAGTGCCAGACTAGCTTGGTGCCTTCAGGCGCCAAGCTAGTCTGGTACTACCCTTGAATTATCATGATCTTTCCTGCTGTAGCGTGGCGGGGCTAAATGGGTTAATAATTTCAGATCAGCATCATTTGTGACACTGTGCAGCTGAGTCGGGCTGTTGCAGTATAGGTCGACACCAGTATATTGTGCTGCCTGGGCAGCGTACAGTCCGACTCAGACCACCTTATTCGCGATCGCACCATTGCACTGCTGAATTCACACAGCCTTGTGAAAGAAAACCACGTGGTCAAGGGTCTCTTGGGCTGACGTGAGCAGGAGCTGGCCTGTGCGGACCTTTTGCTCACCAGGCATCCCCAAGGGAGCCAGAGACCCATGCCTGGTACTTCAGATAGGCGGGGTGTGGTAGAGGGCCTGATATTGAGTGACACCTGTCGCTAAGTTGCTATGGGGCGGTCCGTGGTGCAGTGGTTAAGGCGCCTGCCATCAATGCTAAAGGTGCGAGGTTCGATTCCGGGTTCAGGCGTCGGACTTTTCTCCTCGAGTAAGTGTCACCGTTAATTCAGGCGGACCGTCGGGGGTTATTTCTCCGGGTACTCCGGCTCTTCCTCCCCCTCCACTTTGGTATCAGTTCAGCCAACTTAATAAATTTCAAAATCAAACGATTTCCAAAAACAACTTCAATAGCTCGCTCGAGCTTGCCCTTAGCACCACATGAATGTTTTGTGTTTACGTACAGTGTGTGAGTGAATGCGCGTGATTCACGTGAGCGTGCTTGTTGGGTTCAGTTCACGGCTACATTCTGTGCATTGAGTTATTTTATAAATATGAGAATGTGCCATATAAATACCATGTAATAAATAATAATAATATATGTAACAGATACTATTGACGGGACTTTGGCTTACAGACTTATGTATGTTCTTAAAAAAGAGTATAATACTTCAACAAATTACTTGCTTATTTGTTGATGGTAAATTCAGAACCAGAAAATGATGCTGAGCTGACGACGAGCAAACGGTTTTCCGCCTGCATATCCACAGTACAAGAGGCCATGATCCCCAGTCCATGGGCGGATCCTGGGGAGTGCGATTCCTGTGTGCACTGTGCAATTCCTGTGTGCACTGTGATTCCTGTGTGCACTGTGCAATTCCTGTGTGGACTGTGCAATTCCTGTGTGGACTGTCCGATTCCTGTGTGGACTGTCCGATTCCTGTATGGACTGTCCCATTCCTGTGTGGACTGTCCCATTCCTGTGTTGACTGTGCGAGTCCTGTGTGGACTGTCCCATTCCTGTGTGGACTGTGCGAGTCCTGTGCAAACTGTGCAAGTCCTGTGTGGACTGTGCGATTCCTGTGTGGACTGTGTGGGCCCTGTATGGACTGTCCAATTCCTGTGCGGACTGTTCCATTCCTGTGTGGACTGTGGAGGAAGTTGGTCTTCATTTCTTCTCACATTTTGTCTTGGACTGACTGAATGACTGTAACTCAAAGACCTAACTTTCTGTACATTTTTGTTGCAGGCGCGTCTGAACGACAGCCACACCATGCTGGTGGTGCACTGGGCCGGGGAGGACAGCGACATGATCATCGCGCTGGCCAAGTCCAGCTCTCAGTCTCAGCGTGCTGGATCCACACCGAACAGCAACATCTACGTGTCCAGAGACTACGGCAAATCCTTTCAGGACATTTCAAGCAAGTTCCGATCCCAGTGGTACCACGTGAACTCCGTGTCCATCGACAAGTACTACAACTCTGAGTTGCTCAACAGCCATGTAAGTTGTCAGAGGTTAGCCCATTGTCCGTTGGTAGCGGTTTTTGTCACGATGATTCCTGTCGGACATCGGGATATTGTTATTCCTGTCGGACGTCGGGATATTGTTATTCCTGTCGGACGTCGGGATATTGTTATTCCTGTCGGACGTCAGGATATTGTTATTCCTGTCGGACGTCAGGATATTGTTATTCCTGTCGGACATCATGTTGACAAAAGCCACTACCGATGGCCAAAGGGTTACAGCATGGCAGAAAAGCTGCACAAGGGATATTGGAAACTGAAAAGAACTTCAAACTTGTAATCTTGCTTCATGAAATTTTTTTTTTTTTTTTTTGAGTTTGTAAACATTTACACTGTCAGTGACACGCCCCAAGGCATCTCATGAGACTTGTGGTAACGTGGCTTCTGTTTGCTTTGGGTTTGTTGTTTCCTGGTCCACCTAACCATCCTAACTTATATCTTTTTACTGTCAGATACATGTACTGTGGTGTTGTATTTCTTCTGACCTTTTTATGATCATGAAGTGTAGACGAAATGACTGGTAAGACAAGGAGTGATGTCAGCTCAGTTCATGCAAAGATGATACATAATGATGTACATGGATCTCTGTGTTCAGAGAGGATGGGTAACGTGAGCCTGAACAGGTTGATCACGCATTGTCACAGTAAGTCTGACCAGCATCTGCTGCCTTTCTCCACCCCACTCACCTCTGCATACTACCTCCCCCCCCCCCCCCCCCTTTCCCACCCCCTCTGACAAAAATCAGGTTTGCTCAGGATGAGCCAATCTTGCCACTAAAAACGTGGACAGCAGCATACAAGTACCTTTTTTTTTTTTGGAGGGGGGTGGGGGGGGGGGGGCATTGGTTAACCCTTTTCATCCTGATAGACCCCATGCTTGAAATAAATTGGACTGATAGTTCAAGGGTGGTGCCAGAATAGCTTGGCGCCTCAGGCGCCCAGCTATTCTGGCACCACCCTTGAACTGAAGCAGTTGATCTGTCTCCTTGTCAGTAATGTAGCCTTTATTGGGCAATAAGCAATTCTTTTACAAAATCAGCCTCAGGATGTCATGGGCTAACGGGGGAAAGGGGGTGGGGGGGATTAATGGTACAGCGCAAAACACTTGTAGA
Source organism: Semisulcospira habei (assembly GCA_036245525.1). NCBI lineage: Eukaryota > Metazoa > Mollusca > Gastropoda > Semisulcospiridae > Semisulcospira > Semisulcospira habei. Next base: position 95,336,110 of record BTPG01000003.1, on the reverse strand, counting down.
CACTGTTGACAAGTCGCACCCAAGCGTTGAAAAGACTGACATGCACATTTTCCCTGTCCACACTGACAGTAACGGCCACTGACACCAACATCCGTGTGGGACTGAGAGCCAGGCCACAGCAGTGGAGTTTCGAGTGCCACTGCACTCGCGCTCCCACAGCAAACGCCTTTGATCCGTACGAGGTATAGACCCTCGTGTCTCCCCCGCAAGCTTTGGGGGCTCATGAGGGTCTATGGCTCTTTCTTGTGGCCCGTACTCGTGTGCCTTTGACAGAGACCCCTGTGTGCTCACTTCGCACGTTGTGCCCTCAGGCGGCCTGCTTTATATCCGGTTAACCATTTCATTGCTGGGAATACATCAAACAGCACCTACTAGTGCAGGAGGCATAGATCCTTGTCAGCCCCCGCAGATGCGGAGGCTCATGAGGATCTATGCCTCCTGCAGACCGCATTGAGCTCTGTTTGCCTGAGGCAGCGGTGATTTCGTCTGCATAGGTTTCACTTTCAGGTACGTCATCATTGTGGGTTCTATAGTCATCGGTCATAATGCGGTTAATGTTATGCGGGGTCTTCCCTGGTAAACAGTCACATGCTCACATGAAAGGTGTTGCCTCGCACTGGCTCAGTGAATCCCTCTCTGTCTGGCGGACATGGAGCCAGATGAGTCTTTGTAGACTGCAGAGACTGGTAGTGGCATTAAGAAACTCGTTTGAAATTTAACTCATTGTGCCCGTGGTACGAAATACCCCCATTTTGAAGTTATCCTCTGAGGACTGTATTACAATTCAGGTGACAGACCGACCTTGATAGTTCAAGGGTGGTGGCAGAATAGCTTGGCGCCTATAGGCGCCAAGCTATTCTGCCACCACCCTTGAACTATCATGGTCGAGCCATATCTTGCTGTGGTGTGTCGCAGGCAGAAAGAGTTAATTCTGTGAAGTGGTCTTCAAATGGCGTTTTTCAAAATTTAACATTGCCAGTCGGTGTCCATTGACAATTGACAGTAGTTCTGGTCAGTTTTGTCATCTGTCATGATACGTTTTGAATTTATGAAGCTATGGTATAAAAATATGGTCTGTAGCAATCTCTCGCACGTACACGGTTTGCTGAGAGTGTGAGGCCGTGAGAAGTCACAGACGGCAATTATATTATGATGATATATGGTGTACTAAATACCGTAATCTTTTCTTACAACAATGTCAGATACTGTCATAAATATTGGCTCTAACAGCGCTTTCTCCAAGGTCCTGGCCTCACTTCTACTATGCGTTGAGTGATGCTTTGCTATACTTAAAAACTCCTTGCAATTTGCAAATCTGGCGAAGGGACCCTGTGACTCAGTCTTGTGAGCTGAGTCACAGACACCGATCACGACACGATCACATTCATATGCGCGCTGAACGGACACATGTACGCCCTACAGCAGGAAATGGATCGACCATGATAATTCAAGGGTACTGCCAGATTAGCTTGGCGCCTGCAGGCGCCAAGCTAATCTGGCAGTACCCTTGAATTATCATGGTCAAGCCACCTCCTGGAACTAGTTGTTAAACGACACTTCTAAACATTGGGAAATGTCATGGGGTGAAATGGGTTCAATTGAATTTTAAAAAAATTTTTATTATGGTATTTTTTATCATATTTTTATTATTTTATTATACCGAAAGGGCTTGACTTAGAAAAAACTACCAAGTGAGTAGGAAAAAGCACTGTCAAGGGAGAGAAGTGTGCATATGTAGTAAAACTGTTGCCGCATAGATCTACTTTGGTCCAAGCACACCAAAAAAAAAAAAAAAAGATAGGAAATTTTTATATAGATAAAAGATAGGAATATTTATATTGTCTATCATTGTTATTATTATCAGCATTGTCATTATTATTATCATCATTGTTGCTGTGATTACTGTGAACCACTTTCCAGGTGATAAACTAACTGCCAGGGCATCGTTAAACTCAAACCCTGACTTTAAAGTGGGCCAAACACAGTATGAATTCTATCCCCATAAAATGGAAATCAGAGTGACCCCACCCCTTCCCTCAACAAAAAGCAGGATTGAGAATGTCTGCGTTATTTAGTTGACGTGTTTAGTTGCGTGACAGCTCGTGTGTATAATGAGGCGTGAAGAAAAGGACTGGGTTCAACGTAAGTTCAGTCCTCAGTTCATAGAATATTCCACACACTGTGACAGCTTGACAAAGTTAAACCCTTTTAGCCCCGGATCCCTACAGCAGAAGGTGGCCTGACCATGATAATTCAAGGGTCGTGCCAGATTAGCTTGGCGCCTGAAGGCACCAGGCTAATCTGGCACGGCCCTGTGACAGCTGTGACAACGTTTAACCGTTTCAGTCCCGGACCCCTACGCACAAGGCGGCCTGACCATGATAATTCAAGGGTCATGCCAGATTAGCTTGGCACCTGAAGGCACCAGGCTAATCTGGCACTACCCTTGAATTATCATGGTCATTTTTTATCTCCTGCAACTGGCACATAGTCGTTAGGCAACACCTCCCAAATTTGAGAAATGGGACCTTGGGGTTGAAAGGGTTTTAAAAACAATCTTTTCATGGGTGCAGTTTTACATTGCTCAAGGTTACATAAGTAGGCACAGGAAAGGGGTGACAGGACAGCTTGTGTATAGCGAGGGGCATGGGGAGGCGTCATGTCCAGAGTGGTATTGGCTGCTTGGTGCTCCTGTGTGGCTGTAGGTAGTCGTTTTTGTTACCATGATTCCTGCAGGAATCGTCGCTACAAAAACCACTCTATTGACACCCAAAAGGTTAATTTACATCAAATTGTGGTGGAGAAAAAAAAGTGAGTTAGCACAAGGCTTTCATACAATGAGGGCGTAACCCATTTCATCCTGATACACCCACTGCTTGACATCCATTTGACTATGATAGTTCAAGGGTGGTGCCAGAAGAGCTTGGTGCCTCTGGCGCCAAGCTCTTCTGGCAGCACCCTTGAACTAAAATGGTCGATCCATCTCCTGATCTGTAATGTAGCCTTCAAAGGACAATAAGCAAATTTTTTTTTTAAAAATCAGCCTCCGGATGTAATTGGTAAAGATGGCCTGTGCATGGCCGTGTGTAGGCCGGCCGGCCACGGGGGCTTTTCCTATTCAGTGGGGCATTTGCCAAAGAGCCAGAGACCCTTGTGTGACACATTCAATAACATTATTCTGGAACATTGAATCGCAATATTGGGGTTTGGCTCTGTTGTGGTGTTTGGCGTGCACTATACCGAGGCCGACCTGTCACTGAGTATGGGTGTTGAGCTTTACACATAGCACTTAAAATGGCCTAAATAAGGGGTATTGAATGTGTTTTTCGTATCAGGCAGTCCCCTCTCCACTGGTAGTCCGATACCATACCCCGTTTATTGCAGCACGGTTTTTTTTTTTTTGGTTGTTGTTGATACATTGTGCTGTTGGTGGTGGCAGAGGAATGAGGAAGTAGTCTCTGTCTGCAAATAGCATAGATCCTCATCACCCCCAGCAGTGCAGGGGCTCATGAGAATCTATGCTACCTGCTGGTCGGATTTTTAGCACTGTTCCTCCGAATGAGGGAGCCTTGGCACCAAAATGGACTGACGATGCAAGGTTTGTGTGCACGATGTGTAGAGTCTGCAGACGGCAGGGGCTCGTGGGAATTTGATGCTTCGTTCTGGCCCATTGTCAGCGTTGTTCCCCACAATGACTGAGGGACCATGAGTCTGGGACTAGAGGGGGAACGAGCGAGCAGGGGTTTGTGTGGTTATTGTGACAGCTGCTGCCCTAGAAGGTCAGAGCGACACCAACTGTTAGTGCGCTTAAAGCAAAGAAACATAAGCTGTTGGCCAGTTTACCCGCTCGATGCAGTGTCTGTCACACAAATAAGTTATCAATATGTAAAAAAAAAAATCGAACCAAAGCGGATTCAATAAACCCATTCAGCCCCATCGCCCTACAGCAGCCAGGAGATCGATCGACCATGATAATTCAAGGGTAGTGCCAGATTATCTTGGCGCCTGAAGGCGCCAAGCTAATCTGACACTACCCTTGAATTATCATGGTCTATCCACCTCTTGCAAGTGGTACATACTCGTTGAGTAATACTTCCACAGTTTGAAAAACTGATGGGACCTTAGGGCTTACATGGTTAAGCACACACACAGTTGGTGTCACTCTGACCGAGCTACGGCACCAGCACAGCAAATTCACCCGTGGCGCTAAAAGGGTGAATCACATGTACTGTTTTCTGGTGTAAGAAAAACGCAAACTCACACCAACTTGTAGGGATAGCAATAGACAGCATTTGATGTGGTTTATTAAATTATTAGTGATATGTTTTGATAAATCATGATTACAGCGGGTTGACAGAAGTGTCTACATTTATAATCCAGCATCCAATTTCAGCATTTTCAAAACTGAATCCTTTCTATGGGCAGAAACAGATACGTCACATCCGGATGACAGTGACAAACAAGATGGAACCCCAGCCCAACGTTGTTCCTATTTTCAAGCTTATCCTGATCCATCTCCTTCTACTCGAACCCACCCCCTGATCCACACACAATATAATAAATAAAGACACAGAAATAACAACAGACACACGGCGCTTCCCGCCGTTCGTAAGCTCTGTGCCTGTGGGCTGGTATAGCGATAGCTATTCTGAAGAAGAATGATGGCACGTGCAGTGAAATGATGTCACTTCAAGCTTGAAGTCATCATTAGGCCCACAACACCCTGTTCTTAGTGACGACTCAGTGTTATACATCACTCATCGTAGTAGTAGTACTAACATTTTAGTATTACAGGATCAAACTTGGCAATTTTCTTGCTGATTTTCACACCTAGGTGAAATGGGGCTCTTCAGAGCGCGTGCCATAGCGTGCAGGTCACAATTTGACCTAATCCTTCCCAAGAGCTGGGGCAAACAGCAGGTTTATACAAACACCATTTATGAAAAATCGTGCGGGTATTAATGAGCAGATTTTTTTTTTCATAAAAGAAAAATCAAAATTATGTTAGCTGTTTTAAAAACAACTGAAAAAGTGTTGCCAAAAATCACAATTTTATCCTAATCGTACCGACAGCCGAAACAAACTGTAGGCTTATATCATCATCATCATCATCAGTCCCTTGCCTGGTCTGGGTGTTGGGGGGACTGAAAGGCAGCAGCAACAGACAGTGCTCTCCACTGAGTTCTATTTTGGGCGGTGGCCAGCAAGTCTGGCATCTCGAGTTCGGTCCTATAGTCTTATATAAATACAGTTTATGAAAAATCATGCGATTATTAATGAGAAGTTTGATTTTTCCTAAAAAGATTCAATTGTTTTAAAAATAATCCCAAATAATTCCAGAAAAACGTGAATTGTTTTTTAAAGAAATATTCAATTATCACTCACAAAGTTAAAGAGATACAATGCTGGTTAACAAACTTATCCAATGTCTTCCTTTAATCTAGCTGTATGCAATATATCTAGTAAAAATAAGAAAAATTGCAGACGCCAATGTTGATTAGCCGGTTTTTGTGAAACGGATATTTTCTCGCCAATGTGTGAGAAAATTTATTAAAAATATGATGATTCTTTTGTGGACAATATCCCACATTTTCAAGCTTGTCCTACCACATACACGCGCATACAGCGCTTGGCACCCTAAAGACGTTTTCCAGCAAGGTTTGTGTAGCTAGACGAGACGTCATTTTTATCTTGTTACTTCTTTGCCAGAATGTGGGGTACGCCCGCCCAGCACATCGTGTACATGCTATGGGCAAGCGCTCCGACAAGCCCCATTTCAAAGTTGTTCCTATTTTAAAATAGGAACAACAAAAATGCACGGGAGTGCACACACAAACACACGCAACACAACACACGCATACACACATGCATACACAAACAGAAGAACGTCCGGACCCCACCGTGCTGCTCTGAATTTTCACAACTGGCATTGTTCAGCGTTATGATGTAAAATTCTGCCAAATAAATGGAAATTTCCACATTAATTTTGTGCGCACGGTATTATGTTTACCTGTGATTGCGCGATTATCTAGATCTTGACGGTACACCACATTTCTTAACCCTTTCAGTACCACGGGTGTTTTTCCCAAATTGTGGAACTGTTCCTGAAAGACTGTGTACCAGTTGCAAGAGGTGGATCGACCATGATAGTTCATGGGTAGTGCCAGATGGATGGGGCTCTTTGGAGCGCGTGCCATAGCGTGCAGGTCACAATTTGGGTATTGGGCCATCATGGGTAGTGCCAGATCGACTATGATAGTTCAAGGGTAGTGCCATATTAGCTTGGCGCCTTCAGGCGCCAAGTTAATCTGGCACTACCCTTGAATTATCCTGGTCAATGCGTCTCCTGCTGTAGGGGCCCGGGGCTACAAGGGTTAACCTTGTGAGCGGAAGGTGGGAGTTATCATAGCGTCCAGATGATGGGGCGGTCCGTGGCGCAGTGGTTAAGGCGCCTGCCACCAATGCTAAAGGTGCGAGGTTCGATTCCGGGTTCCGGCGTCGGATTTTTCTCCTCTAGTAAGTGTCCCCGTTAATTCGTGCGGACCGTCGGGGGTTCTTTCTCCGGGTACTCCGGCTCTTCCTCCCCCTCCACTTTGGTATCAGTTTCAGCCAACTTAATCAAATTTCAAATACAAAACGATTTCCAAATACCGTCACTTCAGTAGCTCGCTTGAGCTTGCCCTTAGCACCACGTGAATGTTCTGTGTTTACGTACAGTGTGTGAGTGAATGCGTGTGATTCACGTGAGTTGGGTTCAGTTCGCGGCTACATTCTGCGCATTGAGTTATATTATAAATATATGAGAAATGCGCCATATAAATGCTATGCATTATTATTATTATTATGATCAGGACCTGTCAACAGCGTTGTGTTGTATTGTAGACAATCTTGTAGGCAAAGTCAACGGTACAGCACAACTTGCTTTGAGCGAACACTCTAATGAGAGTCCACCTGTCATTAAAGACCATCATTTAGGTGGCTGTGGCTGTGGCCACCTAGATGATCTTTTATGACAGGTGGCACTGTTTGCTCTTGAGGGAGAACCTGTGTTGAAAGACCACTTTTTGTGTGTCTACTAAACAGAGCAGATTGTGCTGCATAGTGTATTAGTCATGTAACGATGGTAATCTGCGTCCATTTGATTCATTTCCATGGTTTCTTTACTTGCAGTACATCTTTGTGGACATCACCAACAAATGCCTGTTCATGACGAGGGACTACGTACAGACTGTCACCAGCCACTGCGACTTGCCCTTCCAGCCCAAAGTTGTCTCCATGAATCCAGCAAACCCGGAACACATCCTGGCCTTTGACCCAGACAGTTGGAGCTCAGATGTACAGTAGACTTTGTCTTGTTCTCATTGTTGTTGGCAGGATTTCCTGGCTTCACTCATTTACCGATGCACAGCGGGTAACACCCATATATATATATATATATATATATATATATATATATATATATATATATAATATATATATATATATATATATATATATATATATAATATATATATATATATATATATATATATATATATATATATATATATATATATAGATTGCTGGGTAACACCCATATATATATATATATATATATATATATATATATATATATATATATATATATATATATATATAGAGAGATAGAGAGATAGAGAGTGAGAGAGAGAGAGAGAGAGAGAGAGAGAGAGAGAGATTGCTGGGTAACACCCAGCTGCAACTTTGCAAGAGACATAGATCTTCAGCAGCACCCGCATACGCAGGGGGTCATCTCTATGCCTCTTGTTGGGTTTATTTATGTCTGTGACATTTGAAGGTAACCAGCATTGAAGCTGTGGTGGTTTCAGTGACAGAATAATGATCTGTTAACTTTCAGGAGGGGAAGGGGGGGGGGGGGGAGGTTGTTTGTAAGGGTGTTGTCTCACACAGACAATTGTGCACGGTCAATTGTGACCTACTGGGAACTGTGTGCAGGAAAATGATTCCCTCCAGTAAACTGTTGTGGCCAAAGCATCGCCCAATTTGGTGCCTCAAATAAATCTGTTTATTTAACTCATTCTACCCCAACACCAAAATCCCCAAATTTTCCCGTTTCCTCTAAAGACTGCATTGCAGTGCAGGACACAGATCGACCATGATAGTTCAAGGGTGATGCCAGAATAGCTTGGCGCCCATGGGCGCCAAGCTATTCTGGCATCACCTTTGAACTATCATGGTCGATCCTTATCTTGCTGTGGTGTGTCTGGGGTAGAATGCGTTAATCCAACGTTTGTTGTAACAAGTTTGACTTTATTTTCATCACAGAATTTGTCCAGCACCACGAGGAAAAGATCCTCATGAGCCGTGCATTTGCAGGGGCTTATGAGGATCTGTGCGTGTTGCAGGAATGTTGTGGGAGCCTTGACTCCCAAGACGTTTGTAAACTACGCTTTACTACGTAGCTGTATCAAGTGTGTCAAATTTCAGGTCATCCTTATAGTGTAGTGCTTCTTAGTACATGTAGACATATTCTGACATCTCCTGCATTTCTTTTTAATTTGATCAGGGTTTTTTTTTCCTGACTCATTTATTTGTATGATATTGTTCATTGTACGTGTGCATTTGCGTTTGTTAGTCTTGTGTGCTGCATTTTGGCTCTTGTTGTAAATTTGTTTTTTGTGTTTCAGCTTTATCTGTCGAAAGATTTTGGACAGGTGTTTGAAGTCATCCGTAGCGATGTGAAGTCTTTCTTTTGGTGAGTGTAGAAATCTGTGTGTCAGCTTGTGTGTACGCCTCTTCCTCAGGATTTGTCATAATGTGATATATTCATGGGTGACAGTCTTAATAATAATAATAATCAGTATTTGTATAGCGGATATAACCTCGGATTAGAGCTCTAGGTGCTTAACAAAAACTAATTGAGCAAAAATAACTAATTACAAAAACGCAATTTGCAAAAAAGTATTTAAAAATAAAAGATACAACGCACTCTATAAACAATCTGTAAAGTCACTATTGAAAATGACTCGCGTGCACACACACCACACACACACACACACACACACACTACTTCTAACAGAGATAGAGTTTTCAGTCCTGGAGACTGATTGAGTCTTTTCAATTTCAGAGAGCAAGAGGCAGAAATTCTCATAAGCCCCTGCATCTGCTGTCCTGTACCGGTGACATCCGCAGGCGCTCATGAGAATTGTATGTCTCTTGCTGGACATGGATTGTAGGGCATAGTTAGTCTGTGGACCATTTTCAGTCATTCTGCTGTCCTGTACCGATGACATCTGCAGGCGTTCATGAGACTGTATGTCTCTTGCTGGACATGGATTGTGGGGCATAGTTAGTCTGTGGGCCATTTTCAGTCATTTCACTTTTTCCAGTCGCTGATGCAGGTTTTAGGCTGAAAAATATTGTGTGTTTACTGCAAGAGTGGAGAAAAGAATATGATGGGTACTTTTTTCTGCCAAGGAATGAATGAAGATTGCTCAAACAACAGTTACTGTTTACAAAATTATGATAAACATGCCGAACTTGAGGCACATGATGTCATTGTTGTAAAGCCAGGGGAAGCTACTGGTTGCAGAGCACTAAGCAGTGATTCCATCCCTTCACATGACACGGTACTGATCTGTGGATCATTCACACATCTGTTTTTTGGTTTCTTTTTTAGTGGGTGGGTGGGTGAAGGGGGTGGGGGGGGGGGAAGATTCATCACTAAGAAAATGTTTAGCGTCATCATTTACAGACTAGGGTCAGCTACAATTATTTTGTTTTTGCCTGGTACAAGTCATCCTTGAAGGTCGATCATCCTGTGTAAGGAAAACCTTTCAGTCACAGGATCAGATGGTGTTATTTGCCTTCAAACTAATGCAGTGCCGTAATTACATACATGCTGATAAAGACAAACACCAGTAAGTTCTTCGGCTGAGGTCAGTTTTTGTCAGCCCATGCACAACATAAGGTGGCGCCAACCTGAGGATGTTCTACTCGATGGGGAGCAAGTGATCTCTGTGAGCTGATGCATGTTTTAGGAATATTGTGGCTAACCCATATAGCCCAGATTCCCTACAGCAGGAGATGGATTGACCATGATAATTCAAGGGTAGTGCCTGATTAGCTTGGTGCCTTCAGGTGCCAAGGTAATCAGGCACTACCCTTGAATTATCATGGTCAATTCATCTCCTGCAACTCGTACATAGTCTTCCAAAATGTGAGAAATGGGACCTTGGGACTGAAAGGGTTAAGTTGACATCATTCTGATTTAGGAACAAGTTTTGATTATTGTTGTTTAACCCCAAGGGCATATTTTGCAAATTATAGACAACTATAACGACTATGTACCAGTTGCAGCAGATGGATCCACCATGACAATTCAAGGGTAGTGCTAGATTAGCTTGGCGCTTGAAGACGCCAAGCTAATTTGGCACTGCCCTCGAATTATTGTTTGTCAATCCCGCTCCTGCCGTGGTGCTTTGGGGCAAAATGGCTGGATGTTGGCAGCGGTTTTTGTTGTGATGATTCCATGCCGGAATCATGTTGAAACACACCCCCCCCCTTCCCCCCCCATTACAGACGGCCAAAGCCCCACTACAGATAGCCAAAGCCCCACTACAGGTAGCCAAAGCCCTACTACAGATAGCCAAAGCCCCACTACAGATAGCCAAAGCCCCACTACAGATAGCCAAAGCCCCACTACAGATAGCCAAAGCTCCACTACAGATAGCCAAAGCCCCACTACAGATAGCCAAAGCCCCACTACAGATAGCCAAAGCCCCACTACAGACAGCCAAAGGGTTAACGGGGTTGCTTGTGTCACAGGGGAGTTCAGCCTTATGATGAGGTTAACACTCTGTACGTGGAGGAGAAGCGGGGAACAGGCGGGAACACGGTTCTGCGCACGTCACACTACTTTGAAAATGGTGAATTTAACACGAGCATCGAGGGTGTGGAAGACTTTGAAGTGCAGGAAGAATACCTCTTCGCCACCAAAAACGTGGTAAGGCATCTCCAGCAAGTTTCCAGCGCTTCCGCATTTCTTTACAGTACTCGACAAATCTTTTCATAAAAATTTCATTATTCATTCCAAAATCATCCCTTTGTTTGACTTTCTCTCTGCACATGCATTACATGGTTTTCAGCGTACATTCGTAAATCGTGTACAGTGTGCTTCAGATATACTAAAATGCCAGGGGACGCAACTTTTTTGTTATTAAATAACAAATAATTGTCTGGCTTTTCCAGATCATAAGGGCTGGCTTTTGTCGCTGTTGTGGCATGGCTTTGGTGGCTGTCATTAGGACGCAGCAAATAACCCATTCCATTCTGAGGCTTTTTGAAATTGCTGAGTGTCCTGTACAGTGAAGGTTACATTACGGATCTCGAGATGGATCATTACATCCTGAGGCTTTTTTAAATTGCTTAGTGTCCTATACAGTCAAGGTTACATTACGGATCTCAAGATAAATCAACCGTTTTAGTTCAAGGGTGGGGGCAGAATAGCTTGGCGCCTCCGGCGCCAAGCTATTCTGCCACCACCCTTGAACTATCATAGACAAGTTTATTCCCAGCAATGGGTGTGTCAGGATGTAAATGGTTAACAAACTTGCTTTCGTTACAGCGACTGTTCGGATCATACGACACCTCGACCCTGCAGTTCTGGGTGTCATACAAGAGAGGGCCTTTCTTCGGCGCGGAGTTCCCTCACTTTCACAACCACACTGTAAGCAGTTTTCTTTTTCCTCAGATTTGTGTCTTGTCTACCGTATTGTGCCTTGTTGTCTACTACCATATTGTGCCTTGTCCACCATATTGTGCCTTGTTGTCTACCATATTGTGTGTGCCTTGTTGTCTACCATACTGTGCCTTGTCTACCATATTGTGCCTTGTCTACCGTATTGTGCCTTGTCTACCGTTTTGTGCCTTATCTATGGTATTGTGCCTTGTTGTCTACCATATTGTGTCTTGTCTACCGCATTGTGCCTTGATGTCTACCGTATTGTGCCTTGTTGTCTACCATATTGTGTCTTGTCTACCGCATTGTGCCTTGTTGTCTACCATATTGTGCCTTGTTGTCAATAGTCATTTTTGTCACCATGATTTTTTTGCAACAAAAACTGCCAACAGCCAAAGGGTTCTTCTTTATGGTTTATTAAAAAAACAAATTATGATTGACATGATTGATAGTCTGCATCAATGTTGTGCACATCGGGTTTTGTTGCGATGATTCCTACAGGACCCTACTCTAATCCGTCCTACAGGACCATACTCTAACACTTCCTACAGGACCCTACTCTAACCCTTCCTACAGGACCCTACTCTAACCCTTCCCGCAGGACCCTACTCTAATCCTTCCCACAGGACCTTACTCTAACCCTTCCTACAGGACCCTGATTTAATCTTTCCTACAGGACCCTACTCTAACCCTTCCTACAGGACCCTACTCTACCCCTTCCTACAGGACCCTACTTTAACCTTTCCTACAGGACTCTAACCCTTCCTATAGGACCCTACTCTAACCCTTCCTACAGGACCCTACTCTAATCCTTCCTGTAGGACCCTACTCTAACCTACTTGGGTGGGGTTAACTACTTTTTAGTTCCCAGGGTCACCCTGGTCAGCCCCACAGGGTGGGTTTTCCTCTCTATTCTGGGGCATGCGTTTCTGTCTACCTGTGGTCCATTCACCTGTATTTTCCTATTTTAAACTTTCCTTACTGTCTGCAGCTCTTGATATTGGATGTGTGTTGCTAAATGGTCTTAGCTTTATTTAGGCCCAATATCGTAGGTTTATTTAACATATTAGACCGGCTGGCGACATACATTCAATATTCTGTTTAGTTTTTTTTTTTTTTCACAAGCAGTGCAGGCACGTCCTGAGAAAGCCTTGTTGCTGTCGGGACGTTAAGCAATGTACAATCAATCAATCAATCTAACCCTTTCTACAGGACCCAAACCTTTCTACAGGACCCTACTCTAACCCTTCCTACAGGACCCTACTCTAACCCTTCCTACACGACCCTACTCTAACCCTTCCTACACGACCCTACTCTAACCCTTCCTACAGGACCCTGCTCTGACCATTCCTACAGGAATCTTTGCGACAAAAGCCGCGACCAACAGCCAGAGGTGAAGACTATAATTTATGCGTTTAACATCATATTGATGTGCACACTCAATGCAGTATTATTAATGCAGTGCGACTTTGTGGCTGCCTGGTGTGGCGATATAATGAGGCTCACATGTATCATGTCATCCCAGTCCATGTAGTGCTGTATGTTTCTCCCCGCGACAGGACTTCTACGTTGCGGATGCCTCGGAAGACCAGGTGATGCTGTGCGTGACTCATGACGAAATGGACACCCACCTCTACATCTCCGACGTGCAGGGCTTGCGATTCTCGCTCTCCCTGGAAAACATCGTCTTCTTCAATCCAAAGAAATCGGGCAAAGACACATGGCTCAGGTAGAGAGTGTTGATATTGAGACATTCTGTACGTGTTAGCTCATTCTTCAATTCAAAGAAATCAGGCAAAGACACATGGCTCAGGTAGAGAGTGTTGATATTGAGACATTCTGTACGTGTTAGCTCATTCTTCAATCCAAAGAAATCAGGCAAAGACACATGGCTCAGGTAGAGAGTGTTGATATTGAGACATTCTGTACATGTTAGCTCATTCTTCAATTCAAAGAAATCAGGCAAAGACACATGGCTCAGGTAGAGAGTGTTGATATTGAGACATTCTGTACGTGTTGGCTCATTCTTCAATCCAAAGAAATCAGGCAAAGACACATGGCTCAGGTAGAGAGTGTTGATATTGAGACATTCTGTACGTGTTAGCTCATTCTTCAATCCAAAGAAATCAAGCAAAGACACGTGGCTCAGGTAGAGAGTGTTGATATTGAGACATTCTGTACGTGTTAGCTCATTCTTCAATTCAAAGAAATCAGGCAAAGACACATGGCTCAGGTAGAGAGTGTTGATATTGAGACATTCTGTACGTGTTAGCTCATTCTTCAATCCAAAGAAATCAGGCAAAGACACATGGCTCAGGTAGAGAGTGTTGATATTGAGACATTCTGTACGTGTTAGCTCATTCTTCAATCCAAAGAAATCAGGCAAAGACACATGGCTCAGGTAGAGAGTGTTGATATTGAGACATTCTGTACGTGTTAGCTCATTCTTCAATTCAAAGAAATCAGGCAATGACACATGGCTCAGATAGAGAGTGTTGATATTGAGACATTCTGTAGGTGTTAGCTCATTCTTCAATTCAAAGAAATCAGGCAAAGACACATGGCTCAGGTAGAGAGTGTTGATATTGAGACATTCTGTACTTGTTAGCTCATTCAGCCCGACGCACGAACTTCCCACATATTGGAGGTGTCATCTGACGACTATGCTCCTGTTGCAGGAGATGGATTGACCATGATAATTCAAGGGTAGTGACAGATTAGCTTGGCGCCGACAGGCGCCAAGCTAATCTGGCACTACCCTTGAATTAGCATGGTCGACCCATCTCCTGCTGTAGTGCGTCAGAGCTGAATGGTTTAAAAAAATGTAAAGAAGTACCCAATGGAGAAAGAAACACGTTTAGAAAAGACAGTTGCAACACAATTTATTAATATTTGGGGTAAATACCCTTTGTCAAAATAGACAAACAAACTAATAGAGAGATCAGTCGCTACTTATCTTCTTTTCAATCGCAGAAGGAATGTCGCAACCAACTTCAAGTGAATGAATTATTGATTTTTAACAAAATCTGTCACAATCTTCTTCTTTTTTTTTAACAGCACATTTGACTAAATGTCCAATTTTTTCCTTTCTGCTTAAACTGTATACTCCTATTTCACTGAGTTGATCGCATCCAGTTTAATCCGTCAACAATTCATGAACGCTTGATCCATTGCAGCTACTACACAAACGAGACGTTTGCGGACATCCACAAAGTGGCGGGACTGCGAGGAATCTACATCGCCTCACAGCTGACCGACAGCGCTCTGACGCCCGAGCACCAGCGAAGTCTCATCACCTACGACAAGGGAGGGGAGTGGGAGCTGCTCAACCCTCCCCGTGACCTGCACGGGGTGTCCAACATCAACTGCACCCTAGTAAGTTCAGCCCTGTCAGCCCTGACGCCCTACAGCAGGAGATGGATGGACCGTGATAATTCAAGAGTAGTGCCAGATTAGCTCGTCGCACTACCCTTGAATTATCATGGTCGGTTAGGTGACAGTCCTGAAATGTGGGAAAGGTGACCATGGTTAATTTGTCGTGGCCAGATTTTGCTTTGAAAGTCTGCGTGAATTTAACATGAGTAGTAGCCATGCATCCAAGGGGCAATGAAATACCAGCAAGAGGCATAGATCCTCATCAGCCCTCGCAGTTGCGGGGGCTGATGAGGATCTACGCCTCTTACAGTCGCGTTGTGTTCATTTTGTTTTTCGGCAGTGACGGGGGTTAATGTCACCCAGGTTACTACGTATGGTTGTGGTTGAGTA
Source organism: Semisulcospira habei (assembly GCA_036245525.1). NCBI lineage: Eukaryota > Metazoa > Mollusca > Gastropoda > Semisulcospiridae > Semisulcospira > Semisulcospira habei. The sequence goes on along the minus strand of BTPG01000003.1, from coordinate 95,320,626 downwards.
GGAGTCTGGAGTGACTGGGGTTAACCACATCCAGGTTACTATGGTCGTTGTGGTTGAGTAGGAGTCTGGACAGCAGCAGATATAGGGTTAAGGCAGTTGTTCTCTGGTACGATGGGCGGGCAAGGGTTAAGGCAGTTGTTCTGTGGGACAATGGGTGGGGGGAGGGTTAAGGCAGTTGTTCTCTGGTACGATGGGCGGGAGAGGGTTAAGGCAGTTGTTCACTGGTATGATGGGCGGGCAAGGGTTAAGGCAGTTGTTCTCTGGCACGATGGGCAGGGGAGGGTTAAGGCAGTTGTTCTCTGGCACGATGGGCAGGGGAGGGTTAAGGCAGTTCTCTGGCACGATGGGCGGGAGAGGGTTAAGGCAGTTGTTCTCTGGTACGATGGGTGGGCAAGGGTTAAGGCAGTTGTTCTCTGGCACGATGGGCAGGGGAGGGTTAAGGCAGTTCTCTGGCACGATGGGCGGGAGAGGGTTAACGCAGTTGTTCTCTGGTACGATGGGCGGGCAAGGGTTAAGGCAGTTGTTCTCTGGCACGATGGGCAGGGGAGGGTTAAGGCAGTTCTCTGGCACGATGGACGGGAGAGGGTTAAGGCAGTTGTTTTCTGGCACGATGGGTGGGGGAGGGTTAAAGCAGTTGTTCTCTGGCACAATGGGCAGGGGAGGCTTAAGGCAGTTGTTTTTGGTGTGATTAGTGGGAGAGGGTTAAAGCGATTGTTTGGTGTGATATTTCCTTGGACTTTTTGTGTGGTGGTTGCTAAACGTGTGTTTTGCCTTCTTTATCTGGGACGCAGCCGCGTAAAGAGTACTGGATTAAACAAGAGGTAACGCCTGCAGCATACACAGTGCGTGGAGGTTTTGCCTAGTCTAGTGGTTTGACCTCTTCACTGCCTGAACAAAATGCAAGAGGCACATAGCCTCATGAGCCCTCACATCCCTATTTATATCCATGTTCCTTGGACAAATCAGATGATTTAGTTCTTTCTGTCGCGTCCACTGGCAGCGAAGGGGGGTAGTGTTTTTGTTTCTTCAAAAACATTACCGATGACATGACTGAATGGAAGTGTCTACTACTTACTCATTCTAGCCTAAGAGCCAGTTGTGTTAAGACACAACCCGGGAGGCACTCGGGGAACCCCGAGGGGACCAAGAGTTGTCTCCCTATACCCACCACCCGGAAGCCGGGTACCCATAATCCCTCAGTCTAGTCTACTTAGGCGCACGATTCGGTCGTCTTGCGCTCGGCTCTAGCCTACGGACTTTGGTTTTCGACCGTTCTCGGGTTCGGACTTGCTGTTGGAATGAAGAGCGGGAGATAGGATCGTTTCGTCGGCCCTGCCTGTGCTGCTGCGTGGTTTTCTCGTCCCCACTGCTTGGCGCCTGCGCTTCGGCCTCTGGTGAGCTGTCCGGTGATCTTCGCCGGTCGTGCCAGGCGGGTTTTTGGACGTCTCCCCCCGTTCCCCTTCGGCGGAGAGGTAAGGTAGCGGGATTGACCCTCGGCTGGTTCCCGGGCTGGGCACTGGTTGTGCAGGTACGAAGTTTTTCGTCTTCTTCTCACTGTAATTGCGCCCCCACTCACCTTCGGTGAATCGTAGAGAAGTTTCCTACGCTTTTGTACCTTGGGTGTGGAGAATTATTTTACTCCATGGCCTGATTAGCTGAGTGGCACAGCTTGAGTCACGCCTTGTCTTCGCGTGGTTTGTTCGGGACCAGCGCCTGTTCTGTTGTCGCTCACGGGTGGTGGATTTAAGCGCACACTCGCATACGCAGGCATACGCGGTAGACAAGTACTCACGTACCTTAGAGAGTGGATATACGTTCCGGCGGGCAGCTGGGGGGTTTACGCTCCTTGGCTGGGCGGGCCCCTCGTGGCATGTCCACATAAAGTGGTGATTTTCTGCCCCAGATGTTTTTCTTGTCTTGATTGTCATTGCGTATTGAGTTGTACAGCATGCGGCCGGTGTTGGTTTTTTTTTTTTTTTCCACACACGGTCACCCTTAGTAATAATGTTTGGGGGCCTGACTCCTTTTGTCACAGGGGTTGGTACATATGTTGTTGCTCACCTTAGCACTTGACGGCGGTGAATCTACCTCGTTACTGCACTGCTAGATTGCAGACGTGCAGTTTGGTACCTCGCTTCCGTCATGACGTATTCGTCTTTTGTGTACATATGTTGTTCCCTCGCCTTAGCGCTTGGCGGCAGTGGGCCTGCTTGCTTACTGCACGGCTAGTTGTCGGCATGCAGTTTGCAGACCTGTTTACCCAAGAATACACTTTTTGGAGAAACTGACAACTCACTGGCTTGGGAATAATTACACATGTGAGGTCCAAAGTACACAATTAGTCAGTTGAAAGTACACTGACTACACCCAGGGGGTAAACAGGTCTGAGTTTGGTACCTCGCTTCTGTCATGACATGTTTGACTTTTGCTACATATGTTGGTTGCTCACCTTAGTGCTTGAGGGCAGTGAGTCTACCTTCTTGCTGCACTGCTGGCGTGCAGGCTTGACAGTCTGTTACCCCGCTTGGTGCTTGTGTGTTTTGTTGTTACGAAGGCTACCTTTCGTGGCTTAGTCCCACAGGACTCGCCCGCAGGCCTTCGGGTGTTATCTGTTGCAGGGATGCGCTACCCATTCACACAGATGACAGTGGCTAGTTCAGCCCCCAGGGGTCTTTCGCCACTGCACCGGATGCCCCGCCGACCATGCTTGCCTTGCAAGCGATCGGCACCGGTTTAGGCGCCTTCCAGACACTGCGGGTTTCCGCACGACAACGGACTGCCCTGGGAGAGAAGCCACACCGGATGTCGCGACTAGTGCGCGAGCATGGATCGTGGAGGCCGCTGCCAGGGGGAGCGCACGGGAACAGCCTCTGGCAAGGCCCGCTCGGAAAGACAATTACGCACACGTCCGACGTCTTAGGACGTTGCAGTACACTACCACCTTGAGAGGACAAGCAGCTTCTCGGCTGTAAGCCCCAGCCCGGCTGCTACTGGTAGGTGTGTTCTTCATGTCCAGGCAGCGCCCATTGGGACTAGGCCTGTCTTCCGACACGGGAGGTGCCTCCTACCACATTGGGTTGATTGCGTCACCTGGCCTCAGCAGCGCGGATGGCAGCATTGAAGCGTCTGCAGGCGGGAGCGACCTATGCTGTTGGTGCTTGAAGGATCCCGTTCCGCCCCGATGAAGAGGGGCATGCCGATGTCCTTCACGCAAGGCAGATGGTCCGGTGGCCGTCGGACAACCACTGGGTCGGGTCTCCTATGCGCAGGATGTGGATACGCCTTCCAACGTATCCTTGGCACCGGTCGCTTAAGACCAGGACGTCCCTGTGGGAATCCCCACACCGGATTCAGTGGACTAGTGCACGAAGTGGGCCTGGATCGATGAGGCCGCTTCCAGGAGGGAGCGCGCCCGGACTAAGACTTCCAAGAATCCATGTCCACTTTCTGCCCCACTTGTCTCCAAGAAGCCCGCGGGATCCCGCTGGGGGTCCCCCTTACCGGCAAGAAAGCCCGCCTCCCTCGGAGCCCGGCTCAGAGACATTCACGTGCACGTCCAGGGACTCTAGTAAGAATGCTCGTCTCCAAGGAAGCGGAGACTACTATCAACACAGTTCCGGGCCACCTCTCGTCCCGCTCGCTCTGCGCGGCGCCAGAGTAGGGACCACTATCGGACTGCTGAGGACATGCAAGCTATGCGGAGGCTTCCAGTGGCCGTCGGATAACCATACAGTCTGTCTCCTGTGCGCTGGGTGTGCTTCCGACCACTCTTGTAACGTCTGTGCTACCTGGCCGGAGCTGCGATGGTCTAATCTCTGGAACTTTAGAGGAGGGAGACTCCTACCCTCTCGGGTACTTGAAGATTGCCGAGACGCCTTCCGCTGTGCCCCCGGCACCGGACGTGCGAGACCAGCTGGATCCGACACAGAAAACGCCACTGAGTAATCGAGGGATTAGTGCAGTGTGGGAGTTCGACCGTCAAGACCGCCTCCGTTAGAGAGCGCGCCCGGATACAGCTGGTGGAAAGAACCCGCCTCTCCCAAGAGCCTGGTTTGGTGGGACGCTCGTGGCGTCCCTCCTCCACCGTCGTTCCCCACTCGTCTCTGAAGAAGCCGCCGGGATCCCGCTGGGGGTCCCCTGGCCGGCAAGAAACCCGCCTCTCCCAAGAGCCTGGTTCACAGAGACATTCACGCACTCGTCCGGAACCTCCTGGTGGTGAAGAGCGTAGACACAGGGATTCTACTCGACGTTATCGCTCTCCCTCGCAAGATCATAAGAGGACCTTCCCGCTCGGGTGCTTGGAGTTGCCCAAGACGCCTTCCGCTGTGCCCCCGGCACCGGACGCGCGAAACCAACTTGATCCGACACAGAAGACGCCACTTGAGTATTCAACGGATTAGTGCACAGAAACCCGCCTCTCCCAAGAGCCTGGTTCGTTCCCCACTCATCTCTGGCCGCAGGGATCCCCTTGCCGGCAAGCAACCCGCCTCTCCCAAGAGCCTGGTTCACAGAGACTTACACGCACTCATCCGGATCCTCCTGTTCGCGAGGATCGTAGGCGCTGGGATTCTACTCATCGTTATCGCTCTGCTTCGCAAGATCGTAGGAGGACCTTCTCCACTCATCGTTCGACGGATCAGGACTCCCTCGACTGGTTTCGCCTTCTTCGCGTTCCTCATCTCGTTCGGACTCCCGTTCGTCCCGTTCCTCTTCCCATCGACCGGCCACTTCCCCTTCCCTCGTCCTCTCCGTTCCGTTCCTCCTCGTCGCAGCCGTTCTCCTCGTCGGAACCCGCCTTCGGCAAACGGGAGAACCTCGCCGCGTCGCTCCGTCTTCGCTCTCCCCTTCGGAGGGAGTCTTCGACCTGCGGTTCGCCGTCAGCGGGATTCCCTCCCTCGGAGCCCTCCTCGGTCGCCGGTTCCAGACAGCGGGATTTTGACACCCTGAGTTTGACGGCTGACGACCCCTCGGACTGGTTGCTCGGACGTCTCAGCCGTTTCTCCTCTTCCTCTTCTTCGGCTTCCAGTGCTGCGGTTCCATCAGACCTGTTCTTCTGCGCGGATGGACACTCGGCCGGCGCTGGACGGGACATCCAAGCTCATCGCCGCCGCCCTGCTGCGGAAGTTGCCCGGCATCGCCCCTTGACTCACCGGGGGTTCTCATCCATCGTGGACACTGGGGAACCAAGGCGCAGCCCCTTCTCCCTGACGGCTAACCATCTCGACAACTCTCGTTGGGCACCCGGGGGGTGCCGTACTTCGGACAGGTGGTACCGCTTGGCTGTGCTCGGGGTGGAGGCCTAGCCACTACACGGAGTCGAATCTACTCACCTTAGTCGTCTCTAAGCCCGGCTGCTCAAGCTACGCTTCCTACTTCCGTGATTCTTCTCGAGGTCCAACCCTCCGACCTTCGGACTTCGCGGACAAGAGCGTGCTTAGCTTGGATCTGACGCGGACTACTAGGCCTGCTTCTTCTGCTCGTGGGGGGAAGGATAGGTCACAGGAGCTTCTCCTCTTCGGCTACGCGACAGCGGAGGTGTTCTTCCAGGATCAGGGCAGCTGGCGATCCTCCGACCAGTGCATACCCCCTACCCTGGTGCTTGGGGAAAGAACTTCATCTCCCTCCGTGCGTGACGCTACCTGGACCGACGGTAGATCTGGGCCAGTCTTCCCCGGTGGGACCAGTGGCTACACACGGAATACACCAGGACACCTTCGGAGGATCGGCGCATGAGACCAGGATGATCCTACGTTTTCAGTGGACTGGGGCACAGGATGGGGCCTTGACCGAGGCCGCTACCCGGACGGAGCGAGCCCGGACACAGCTTTTGAGAAGCAGAGAACTCGCCTCACAGAGCCCAGTTCAGAGAGTCGCGCTTGGCGACGTCCCACGTACAATCTCGGTACCCACTCGTCTCCAAGTAAGCCGCCGGGATCCTGCTGGGGGTCCACTTGCCGGCAGGAACCCGCCTCTCCTCAGAGCCCGGGTCGGAGAGACTTACACGCGCTCGTCCGGAGCCTCCTGTCGACTCCCCTCGGGAGGAGTCATCGAATGCTACGTCTTGCCCTTGCAGCCATACGGCGCCTGAGGGATGTTGCCGTGGTGGATTGGTTAACGAGCTTCAGGAGCTACGCCTCACCCTGTCTGCCTACAGTTCGAGGGAACAATTACGTACAGCTCCTCTCGGACCATACCTTACCTGGACCGCCGCGCCTTGGTCCACAGGTTCACCTTGCGCCCGCTTACGGGGCGCTATTCCACCAGGAGACCACGTAGCAAATCCCTGTACAAGCCTCACGGGTGCCTACGACATAGCCGTTCGCTTCGGACGCGCTCGCCTCTTTGCCGGTTCCGGCAGCACTGACGCTACATGCCGGACGTTCTTCCTGGTTAAGCTCAGTCATACGTTCTGAATTACAGGACCCCTCCCTCAGGGAGGTTAGAGGCTACAGGTACGTTATCAAGGCACTTGCAGGGCCACGAACGTCACATTCGTCAGGGACTGTACTGTCTTGCACTTCGTGGCTACTGGAGGCTGGCGGGCAGGATGACTTCGCCCGCCTCGATTGCAGAGCTCTGCCAGGCCAGAGAGACTCCTCGCTCTGGTGGAGGCCTTTTTGCGGGGGGCACAACTCCCTCCTGGCGCCTCAGCGCCGTAGGTATTCACCTACCTAGGGTCGTCGGGAGTTTGCGTTAGGGAGGACGGCCCTTGGGCCCTAAGGTGTGCTGGAGCGCGGCACCCACCTCCTGTTCGCAATTCTTCCATTCAGTCATGTCATCGGTAATGTTTTTGAAGAAACAAATTCATTTTTCTTTAAAAGGTATTTTTTCGAAAAATACTTACCGATGACATGACTCAAACGACCCTCCCACCTGCCCCGCTTGCCGCTCGTGCGCCAAGTATCCTGACTGAGGGATTATGGGTACCCGGCTTCCGGGTGGTGGGTATAGGGAGACAACTCTTGGTCCCCTCGGGGTTCCCCGAGTGCCTCCCGGGTTGTGTCTTAACACAACTGGCTCTTAGGCTAGAATGAGTAAGTAGTAGACACTTCCATTCAGTCATGTCATCGGTAAGTATTTTTCGAAAAAATACCTTTTAAAGAAAAATGAATATTTCTTTCTTTTATTTTTTGGTTTGGTTCTTTTTCTTTTCTTTTTTTTAAAAGTTGATTCACTTCGTTACACCATGTAGGGGTGGATCCAGCAGGAGGTGGGGGGGTGGGGGGGGGGAGGGTGCAGGGGGTCTACACCCCACCTCTTTACATGTAAAGGATCCACTCCTGCATTTACAACCCTTTGGCTGTTGGGAGCAGTTTTGTTGAGGTGATCCCTGCAGCCAAAGGGTTAATAGGTGAGACAACTCTCTCTGTATTAACCCCATTCACACGCTCTTCCATGTCTGTCTGCGCAAGTTCGTGCACATTTTGTTTGGTTTTGTTCCCTTTGTTTCACTCGGTTTTTCAAACAGTGGCAGTGTGTTCATGCTGATGTTCAAGCACGTTTTTTTTTCACGACATTGTGTCAAATTTGTTTGTCCCTTTGGCTGTTTGTAGCACTACCGGTATTTGTCAATGTGATTCCTGCAAAAATCACGCGGACAAAAAATAGGCCGACAGCCAAAGGGTTGTGATTGATGTGCGTTAATTTTCTTTTTGTTTGCATCGGTATGTCTTTCATTTTGCAAGCTCACGTGTGTTTGTACAGTATCTTCTGGCTGTTGTTTGTTTGCATGGTCAGAGCCGGCTAGAGTATTAACCGTCTTGTGCGACGGCCACCTGGAGTGCAAAACGTATCGGTGGGTGCGGCACAAAAGGGTTATGATTAGCCCACTCAGCCCGACGCACGTACTTCCCAAATTTTGGAGGCGTCATCTAACGACTATGCACCTGTTGCAGGAAATGGGTCGACCATGATAATTGAAGAGTAGAGCGAGATTAGCTTGGCACTACCCTTGAATTATCATGGTGGACCCATCTCCTGCTGTAGTGCATCAGAGCTGAATGGGTTAAACAGTTGATGGTGAACCAGACCATTAGTGAGGTGTGGACTGTATGATAGCATGCAGTAACTAGCAGTTGATGGTGAACCAGACCATTAGTGAGGTGTGAACTGTATGATAGCATGCAGTAACTAGCGGTTTCCTGTGATAGGTCAGTTTAACCCATTTAGCCCCGAGCCCTACACCAGGAGACGGATCGACCATGATAATTCAAGGGCAGTGCCAGATTAGCTTGGGGCCTGAAGGCGCCAAGCCAATCTGGCACTGCCCTTAAATTATCATGGTCGATCCATCTCCTGCAACTGGTACACAGTCATTAGGTGACTCCTCCAACATTTGGAAAATGCGGCCATGGCGTTAAATGGGTGAACTCGGCCCACACTAAGTACCTTTATGTGTCAGGTATTCTGCCACTAAGTCAAGTACCTTTATGTGTCAGGTATTGTGCCACTAAGTCAAGTACCTTTAATGTGTCAGGTATTCTGCCACTAAGTCAAGTACCTTTATGTGTCAGGTATTCTGCCACTAAGTCAAGTACCTTTATGTGTCAGGTATTCTGCCAATAAGCCATTTAGTGTGCCTGAGGTATGAAATACCCACATTTTGGAGTTATCCTCTGAGGACTGCATTACAATCCAGGAGACAGATCGACCCTGATAGTTCAAGGGTGGTGGCAGAATAGCTTGGCGCCTATAGGCTGACTGACTGACTGACTGACCACCTATAGGCGCCAAGCTATTCCACCACCACCCTTGGACTACCATGGTCGAGCCATGGCTTGCTGTGGTGTGTCCCGGGCAGAATGAGTTTAAAGTTAATTTCTGGATCCAGTGTGCTCGCCAGGTAAGGGTTTGCAAGCATACTTTCGGCACTAAAGATAGCCAAGCACGGGCACTGTCCGTCAACCTGGGATGGGCGGATCTCTCCACTAGTCGTGTTCTAGGGAAAGTAATCTTGCTGTGGCTGAAGTCGATGTCTCTGGGCAAAGAGTTAATCATTTTACCGCCAAGAAAACGTTAATATGTCCAACGACAGGAGACATAGACCCTCTTCAGGTCACATAGGAGGATTTATATCTCTTGCCATTGGGCATATTGGGCATGAGAATCTGTGTTGCAAGCTGATCCCACTCTGTGTAACTCTGTGTTCCGTGTGGGGAGGCGGGGGAGGGGGCGATCTATAGTGTGGGAGTAGTGAACATTCCCCTCCCCCCCCCCCCCCCCCCCCCCCCCCCCCCCCCTGGCCAGTGCGAGCTGAGGCAGACTGTTTCTGCACTCTTTGTTAATTCAAGACTGGAAATAATATGTAGGGATCTCAAGAACACGGATTCACGGTGGTGTATGCAAGAGGCATAGATCCTCATGAGCCCCCACAACTGCGGGGGCTCATGAGGATCTATGCCTCTTGCAGTTGGGTGGCGTTCCACTTTTTGGGGGGCACAGACTGGGTTGACAGCAGTCTGTGACAGGGTTAAAGAAACGCTGATTTGTGTGTTACTCCACCTGTACAGAACCCCAGCTGCTGGTTGCACGTGATGCAAGTTATTTCTCTCTTTCTCCGCCTGTACAGAACCCCAACTGCTCGCTGCACGTGACGCAGGAGTTCATGCAGCTGTACCCCAACAGCCAGGCCCAGCCCCTCTTGTCCAGGGACTCGGCACCGGGACTCATCCTGGCCAGTGGCACCGTCGGCCCCAGCCTGCGCAGCCACCTGGACATGTTTGTCTCGGCCGACGCTGGCAACTCATGGTATCAGGTGGGTGCAGACTCTGAGCTCTGGTTGTGACAAGTGTCAGGGGACCCAGATTGTGGATTGGTGCAGTGATTGAGTGCTGATGGACCCACATTTATTGTTGATATGCCCGAAGGTTATTGCCAGGAAGGTCATTTATGAAGAAACTAGTGCGCTGTGGACAGTGGAAAGAGGAACCAGTCAGATTGGATATCTGAGGCTCTTCTCACCAAAGTCACTGTATGTATTTATTGTGCTTTTATGGTCTGATCAACTTTTTAAAAAATGTGTCCATTGCTACGTTTGTATATAAACTGCTGTAAAGATTGGTGCATGGCTGCGGCATGAACTGTGAGAAAGTGTGTGTGAGGTGGGTGCAGGAGTGATGCTAAGTTGACTTTTGATTTGACAAACACAGGTGCTGGAGGGCAACTACATCTATGCCATGGCGGATCACGGTGGGGTTTTGCTGGCAGCCAAGCAATTCCAGCCGACGGACACTGTCTAGTGAGTGCTGCCCCCTTTAGTGATGCTGAGTTGGTATACCTCGCCCTGTACCTAGGTTAAACGCACCAGCGGCGCCATTGTTGCGCCAGACCGGTCGCTCGGACCGGTCATGTGCACCAGAACTGCGCGCCAGTTTGTGTAGACTTGAAGATAGCGGCGGCTTGTGACACGCCCCACACCCTGAATCAATCAAGTCCATTGTAATGCGAGCATCTCTCGTACTTCAACTACGATGGTGCAGCAATGGCGCCGCTGGTGCGTTTAGCCTAGGCACAGGGCGAGGTATACTAACTGAGCTTTAGTGATCCATCGTGTTGCCCCAGGGCATTACAGCAGTAGATCGATCTACCATGATAATTTAAGGGTAGTGCCAGATTAGTTTGGGTAGTGCCAGATTAGCTAGGGTAGTGCCAGATTAGTTAGTAGATTAGTTTAACCCATTTAGCCCTGAATCCCTACAGCAGGAGATGGATTAACCATGATAATTCAAGGGTAGTGCCAGATTAGCTTGGTGCCTGAAGGCGCCAAGCTAATCTGGCACTACCCTTGAATTATCGTGGTCAATCCACCTCCTGCAGCTGGTACATAGTCGTTAAGTAACACTTCCAAAATGTGGGAAATGCACCCGTTGGGCTAAAAGGGCTAAGATTTGTTGTGGGGTTTGTTTAACTTGTTTGTTTTCTGTTCCACCCCCCCCCCCCCCCCCCCCCCAAGGCTTTTTCTCCTATTTCTTTCTCCTGATCCACACACAACTGTATATTCATTTTGTCCCCATTTTTCTTTCGGCCAGCTACTCCTTAGATGAGGGGCAGCGGTGGACGGCGTTCAATTTCACACCAGAGCCGGTCCGAATCTACGGTCTGTTGACGGAGCCAGGGGAGCGAACCACGGTGTTCTCCGTCTTCGGGTCCAGAACTCAATTCCACAGCTGGGTGCTCTTCCAACTGAACATGTCCACGGTGCTAGGTTTGTCAGGTCGCATTTTGCCTTCGCTGCCCAGGAAAATGGCGTGTAACCCAACTGCACGAGTCATAGATCCTCATGAGCCCCCGCAGTTGCGGGGGCTCATGAGGATCTATGCCTCTTGCTGTCCCCCCACGTCGTGTCCATAATCCTGGGACAAGCGACGTGCCAACCGCACTTAACACATTTTCCCCAAAACTGCTGAGAAACATTAAGCGCCGTCCAACTGCCTGAGACACAGATCCTGGTGAACCCCTGTAGCTGCCTGAGACACAGATCCTGGTGAACCCCTGTAGCTGCCTGAGACACAGATCCTGGTGAACCCCTGTAGCTGCCTGAGACACAGATCCTGGTGAACCCCTGTAGCTGCCTGAGACACAGATCCTGGTGAACCCCTGTAGCTGCCTGAGACACAGATCCTGGTGAACCCCTGTAGCTGCCTGGGACACAGATCCTGGTGAACCCCTGTAGCTGCCTGAGACACAGATCCTGGTGAACCCCTGTAGCTGCCTGAGACACAGATCCTGGTGAACCCCTGTAGCTGCCTGGGACACAGATCCTGGTGAACCCCTGTAGCTGCCTGAGACACAGATCCTGGTGAACCCCTGTAGCTGCCTGAGACACAGATCCTGGTGAACCCCTGTAGCTGCCTGGGACACAGATCCTGGTGAACCCCTGTGGCTGCCTGCGACCATGAGGATCTGTGCCTCTTGTTGACAGCACTTAGTGGGTTAAGTGGGGTTAATCTGGAATGTTGATGACTTCTGCCTGCCTGTGCTCGGCTTGTTCAGTGCCACCACACTGTTATCATGTCAAGACCCAGTATCATACAGTCACGCCTCACCGGCTACACCCATGTAGTCCCTTCCGTGACTGTCGTGTGAAGGTTTGACTCTACTTGAAGCTGACCAATCTGCAAGAGACCTCAGTTCACATCAGCCCCTGTTCCTGCACTTGCACCAGTCCAGTACTGCAGTTGCAGGGCCTCATGTGAGTCTATGTCTCATGCAAACTGTGATGTGGATCTATGTGTTTGTCAGGTGTGTGGATTTTCTTTACCATACCTTCTTTTGCATGAAGGTGCACCCTGCTCCAATGATGACTACAAAGACTGGTCGCTGCCTGACGCCATCCCCGACAAGGGCTGCCTACTCGGCCGCAAACTTGTGTACAGTCGTCGTGTCCCACATGCTGTGTGCTACAACGGACGCGACTTCCAGCGACCTAAAAAAACAGAAAACTGTTCCTGCACACGTGACGACTTTGAATGGTAAGGTCGCGCCTCGCTTGGCATTTATATGCAGGCATCAGAATAGTCTCTGTGTGTGAGAAGACCATTAGGTTTTCTAGGGGGAAAAGGTTTTGTCCAAGGGGAAAACAGTTTCTTCCAATGGGGAAAACATTCATGGGTGAGTCTTGAGTGCTGGAGACTGAGTCACCTTTTGCAACATCCCAGACAGCTGTTGTTCAGGTTTTGGTTCAGGCAGCACAGTCCTTCAGCAGTCAGTCAGGCAGCACAGTCCTTCAGCTGTCAGTCAGGCAGTACAGTCCTTCAGCAGTCTGTTATATCTGACACTGGCATACATGACTGGCAGTAAGCAAGCCAGTGTGGAGTCCCTGTATGAACAGCGTGTGGTGAGAAAGGGTAGGCGGATAGCTTCAGACAGATCCTATGTCCTTGCCCACCTCTATGAACTCCTCCCCTCTGGCCGCAGACTCCGCACGCGCAAAGCTAGGACACTCAGACTACAGCACAGTTTCATACCCAAATCCATCACTCTAAGCAATCCGTAGGTACATCCACGCATACCCAAACCTAACTCCTCCCCCTATCCTCCTTTACCTGTGCAATCAGTAGGAATGGAGCTTGTTGATTTTAAAGAAGTGATTATATTGTGTTTTATTTGGTCGTGAACATGGATATATTGGGATTGTTGTTACTGAGTGTTTACCCACTAATTATTTTACTAAGGTAGATTTTAATTACGCAGCTTGTGCAATAAAGTGTAATAATGTATTGGGACATTTGTATAATAAGTAGTGAGGGTTAGGATTAGGTTGAAACACGCGTATTATGAATGCATGTGTAGAGGTGGGTGTGAATGTATAAGTGCCGCTCAGTTCAGTCCATAAAAGACGTTTATGTGTGAGATGTGTAAGAATTATGTGTAAAGATTTTGTGTGTTCACTTATGTCCATTTGGAATTTGTAGCTGTGCAAGTGCAGGGAGAAAATGTTCATAATTATGCTATAATGTTTTCATGTCTTGTTTGTACTATTTGTTATAAATGTACCACAACTGAATTTCTCTTTTCGAGATAATAAAGTACTCTTATTCTTATTCTTCTCATCAGCCCTTTCATCCAAAGTACCGTACTGGTGCATTCGCAGTACTGTACTGGTGCATCCGCAGTACTGTACTGGTGCATCCGCAGTACTGCACTGGTGCATCCGCAGTACTGCACTGGTGTATCCGCAGTACTGCACTGGTGCATCCGCAGTACTGCACTGGTGCATCCGCAGTACTGCACTGGTGCATCCGCAGTACTGCACTGGTGCATCCGCAGTACTGCACTGGCAGACCTGCCTACCCTTACGTATTCTTCCGTAATTTTACGGAATTTTACCATCCGTTACGGAAGTACGCAATTTTATGCAAAATTACAGGAAAAATAGTTGAAAAACTACGCAAAAATAGAAGCTGCGCGAGCGTGTTAAATTGTCGTCTGCTAGCCTAAAAATTTTGAAGCCGACAGAGTAACCGCCCTTGCTTGAGCTCTCGAGTGTTGTGGTTGGTCATTTTGATCCAATGAAAAGCCTTGATCAAACGCAGTGCAGAAAATTAAAATGGCTGCAAAAGGTTCATCGAAAGTGCGTGTACACGAACCCGATGATGAATTGGAAGATTCTTTAGAAGTTGTTCAGCCGAAGAAGAAAAAAAAGCAGCAGTTGCAAGCATTTAAGGGTCCACCTTGCACCAGGACACTCTTGAGGCACTGCTGGTCCTAAAATGTCGCCCTGAGGAGACCAGGGAGTTCAGGCCAGAAGAGCTTGACCACCTGAAGAGTGCCTACTCCATACAGCAGGCACAATACAAGTAACAAGGCCCAGTGAAGGAAACCTGTAAATGCTGTACATACCTTAAGTGTAGTGTTTAGTTTAATTAAATGAACCTCACAGTTTTTGGTGAAGCAACTTTTTAAAGTTGCAATTACTTATTTGACTGACATCTGATAGAACTAATAAAATGGCAAACTTTGAATTTATGTGTGGTGCCTATTCCTGTGAAAGTGCCAAACTGTTGGCTGAATCAGTCAGTTGTAGTGTAAATAAGACTCATGTGGGTCAGTTATCCTTTTTCACCAGCAGGTCAGTGATGTGCAATTCATTTGCAATTTTGCATGCCATGATCTCTTCAGACTCTAACCATTTAATCATTTTAAATTATTTTTCATATTTTCTTGTTTTTTTTCAAAAACCTTTTTTAACACACACAAATATAAATAAATAAATAACTAAATAAATGTATATATTTAAATATTAAAAGTGTTATGATTTTATTCATGCTTTCGTTGTTGAGAAACTCCGCGTTTCTTCGTGTCCATAGATTAAGTGTTACTGAAGGAAAATGCAAAATTACTGAAATTCACAGTGAAGACTACTGATGAGTAAAACATGAGGTAGGCAGGTCTGCACTGGTGCAAACGCAGGGGCTGATGGGAATGTATGTCTCTTGCTGGCCGTGCATTATGGAGCATGGTTAGTCTGTGAATCACTTTCAATTTCATCTTTTTGCACCGTCACCCATGAAACTTCTCCCAAAGGAGAATACATCCCGCCATTCCCGCCCAGGAGAAACAAATTTACAATGGTTTTCTTTGCTTTATACCTAACACTTCCCTTTTGGGGACAGACTGTGCATCCCTAAATGGTTGCAGTGTTTGTTAGTTGGCTTTGATTTTGACAGCCATCGATGATTGTGACGTGGTACAAGGTTTTTTCCATGGCGTTGGGTTTACATCGACAGCGAAACTACATCTAAAATGTCTGTTTGTTAGATACCGTAGTAATGTAAAGGCAGTTTGGTATTTCTTGCCGTAGTTTAGTAAACTCCATGTGGCTTTCCTTTCAGCGACTTTGGCTGGCGAACGTCTAACATGACCAACATGTGCGTGCTGGACAATGACATCTCGGACACGGAACGCAACGCTGTGCCAGCACCATGCCCACCAGGGACGTACTACATGTTCTCCCGCGGGTAATACGACACACGCAAAATAATCTTCCAGGATTCACTGCCAGAGCATGACAAATGATACCCAATAATTGCAAGATGCATAAATCCTCATAAGCGCCCGCCGTTGTGGGGGCTTATGAGGATCTATGCATCTTGCTAAACTACTTTGTACCTATGTCCCTTTTCCCCATCCCCCAAATCTCCCCCCCCCCCCCTCCCCAACCCTCCAGCCCCACTGCAACTTGATTGAGCACCATATCACATGGGCGACAGTCTTCAGTCCTAGTCAGATGCAGTGTTTTCAAGTTCGCAGAAAGCTGAATTTGGTTTGGAAGGAACACAGCCCTGGAGCAGCCAGCCTGTTGCAACTGCACGAGGCATAAGTCGATACCCTTGTGTCTGATCCCGGCCAGTGAGAGACGTACACTGTCACGAACCCCTAGGGAAACAGGCAGATTGACAGACTGAGTCGCTTTTCTTCATCCATGCTTAGGAGTGCACCTAATACGCCACAAATTTTACGTCAAAACTGAATTGCACATGCACCCAACCCTCCCTTTGCCGCTGAATATATACCAGAGCCGCTGCGGCAACTACATCGTGTTGACATTCGCAAGGATGAGTTTTATCCCCTGGGAAAATGGCAAAGTTGGGGTCGTCTGACACGGATCAGATTTAGCGGGTAACATGCAGGGTATATTCAGTGCACATTAACCGTTTTAGCCCTGGATCCCTACAGCAGGAGATAGCTTGACCATGATATTTCAAGGGTAGTGCCAGATTAGCTTGGCGCCTTCAGGCGCCAAGCTAATCTGGCACTACCCTTGAATTGTCATGGTCAATCCATCTCCTGTAACTGGTACATAGTCATTAGGCAACACCTCCAAAATTTGAGAAATGAGACCTTGGGGCTAATAGGGTTAACTGTACCATCTAGTACAGAATGTGTGTGTAATCTGACAGGTAGTGTTCCGACAGGTACATGTATGTGCGTCATGGTGGATGGATTGTTCCTGTCCTGCAGCAGGGTGCAGGTAGCGTGCGGACAGTCTGCAGTAACTTCAACTTGTTCACACTGTCGCCCATAAATTAACGGTGATTACAGTCATTTTAGTGTAGTGTTCTGGTCAGCGATTTGGGGTCTAGTGAAAGTGGTTGTAGTGCGTTGTTCTGTCAGACTTTTGTTGTCTGTCGGACAAAGCTTGATCTTGTTTGCTGGTTATGGCAGATATCGTCGAGTGGCAGGGGACACGTGCAGCAGTGGCCAGGAACACCTGTACGCGCCCTTGCAGTACTCCTGCCCCATTCAAGGTACACTCTCTCTCTCACCCTCTCTCTCTCTCTCTCTCTACTATAATAATTGAAATGTTTCCCTCTATTTTCATTTTGTAATATTTTGTAATACTGTTTATTTATTTTGTATATTATGTTTGTGTATATAATTATATATATATTGATTTGCTTACCTACACTGTATTTAAAATCTGCACACCACCGCCATGCAAATGCAAATGCAATTGATTCAGTGTCCAGATTATCCTATAAGCCTGTAGCTTGTTTTGATCGGATGAAAATTGCTGTATATCGTCTTATGCATTTTGCAAAGCAATAAACTATTGAAACCAAGATACAGTGTTTGTGGGTAACCCCTTCGCTGTTGGATGACAACAAAGCAATACCCAAATGCAAGAGGCATAGATCCTCATGAGCCCCCGCTTGCTGACACCACTTGGAATCCATGTTCCTAGGGTGGAGGAAGTTGTTTGGGTGTAACGACGGTGTTTTTAGTGTACTACTGAACTAAATTGTTACATATAAACATTTATGGAATGAGTGTGTGCGTGGGCTTTCTGCCAATCTGTATAAAGGTGGGTGTTCTATCTCTGTTTACTAGACTCTTTCATCCACCACACACGCGCTTACAAACAAGGACAAAGGCCACACAGTTATATCTCTTTGCCCTCTGTTTAACTATTAACATGCACTCATAACATACATTAAACCACACAATTCACATCATATAAACCAATCTACACCAATAACAATTCACATCATATAAACCAGTCTGCACAAATAACTAACAAGTGGCATATAGCTTATTCACAACTTCAGCGCTCACACATTCACTCGCTACCGTAGAGGTCGTTGTCTCTCTCGAGAGACGTCACTCGACTCCTCTTTATACTAGTGTCGACACAGTCAATATCACATTGACGACTTGACGGAGATTCCCGAACTGAATATTACTATTCAATGACTACTCACAGATTTAGAACATTCCTAGGCGTGAAATTAACGGCGCTAGGCGACAATAGCTACACTGACGGAACACTGCATGTGGTCCTGTAGCACGAATCTGTGGCTTACTTCGCTACCGTTGCTGCTCGTAGCACCAGTGATGGTAGGACGAAGGAGAGAGGAAGGCTTGATGTCCGCACCTGGTCACGTACGTGATGCCTTCAGGACAGCTTCATCGGCCCTACACCAGGGGTGTCCGCTCCGTACCGGCCCCGCTGTACACAACATTTATACACTCATAAATGTTCGCTCTTATACCCAAAAGTCTGAATGCGTCTTCGACACATTATTCTTCATAGCGCTCTAGATCATTTCCTCTGAAAATGTCTTCTTTATGCCACCATACTACAGTCACTATTGTCATAATTCTTATGACAATTCCTATAGCCACTTTAACACAGTGCACACAATTCCTATAGCCACTTTAACACAGTGCACATAATTCCTATAGCCACTTTAACACTTTACACACATTTTACGTACCTACACCCAATGGATTATGAGCCAAATATTACAATCACAGCTCACCTCCAATTCGTAACATATTACTGCACATTTCATCATTAGGTATACCTTAAATATATACTGAATTCTATTCCTATTTCAGTCCCACATCTTCACATATGAATAAATACAACATGACATCCTAGTTATAACTACATCACATAATTACATGACTAAACAAGTATTGACACGAGCCATCGCATTTCCTTCAAACATGGCTCTTCTGCACTCTAATAATAATTCATAAAACAATACTTTTTTTTCCATCTGAATAGCGTTACAGGTCATTATAAATACCGGTAATAAAAGAATAAATACCTGTATTCAATATACAGTTATCGAATTCTCTAGCCAGAATTCTTCCTCGGAGCCCTAGCGAAAACGACCGCTCGGCTCGACTGGTATAGCATCTCTAACCGGCAATTATTCCCGATACCTCACTGTCACTCCCACACGTGACACGTGAACATCGCTCACCTACATTACTGCACGTGAACATGGCTTATCTGTACATTACCGCTCGTGAACAATGCTTATCTCTACATTATTCGCATGTGTACATTCGGTCCAACCGCTAATGACGTCACACCATCGTCCGACCGAAACCTGCCCCAAAGGCGTTCGTTACATTGGGGTTGAATGAAGAAAGATTTCATGAAAGCATTCTGCGTCCTCTTGCATGGCAGGGTTTAATGTCCTCGAGCATGCTGTTTGCATTACCAATGGCCTCGTTGGAAAGGGGGTTCAGTTGATGCAACGCCGTTTATTGTGATGTCAAGATGATTATTCCTTCGCTCCGGTCGTGCACTCTCGAACATGACAAGTAGGATGCATTACATTGGGGGACAGAGTCGAGATAGAGGCAGACAGGTTTCCCTCTTGTTCAGTGCGAATTACTCACTTTAATTTTTGGTTGATTGGCCACAGCAAGCCCTAAGAAAAGGTGACTGAGCATGTTGAGGTGCAGATTAGAGTTGAGTGTGTCACTAATTGCTTTCACATTGTCATGTATGTTCACTATTGCCTGGACTAGGGAGCAAGGAAGATCTTGCAGGCAATACACATTGTCATGTATGTTCACTATTGCCTGGACTAGGGAGCGAGGAAGATCTTGCAGGCAATACACATTGTCATGTATGTTCACTATTGTCTGGACTGGGGAGCGAGGAAGATCTTGCAGGCAATACACATTGTCATGTATGTTCACTATTGCCTGGACTAGGGAGCGAGGAAGATCTTGCAGGCAATACACATTGTCATGTATGTTCACTATTGCCTGGACTAGGGAGCGAGGAAGATCTTGCAGGCAATACACATTGTCATGTATGTTCACTATTGCCTGGACTGGGGAGCGAGGAAGATCTTGCAGGCAATACACATTGTCATGTATGTTCACTATTGCCTGGACTAGGGACCGAGGAAGATCTTGCAGGCAATACACATTGTCATGTATGTTCACTATTGCCTGGACTAGGGAGCGAGGAAGATCTTGCAGGCAATACACATTGTCATGTATGTTCACTATTGCCTGGACTAGGGAGCGAGGAAGATCTTGCAGGCAATACACATTGTCATGTATGTTCACTATTGCCTGGACTAGGGAGCGAGGAAGATCTTGCAGGCAATACACATTGTCATGTATGTTCACTATTGTCTGGACTAGGGAGCAAGGAAGATCTTGCAGGCAATACACATTGTCATGTATATTCACTATTGCCTGGACTAGGGAGCGAGGAAGATCTTGCAGGCAAACACATTGTCATGTATGTTCACTATTGCCTGGATTAGGGAGCAAGGAAGATCTTGCAGGCAATACACATTGTCATGTATGTTCACTATTGCCTGGACTAGGGAGCGAGGAAGATCTTGCAGGCAAACACATTGTCATGTATGTTCACTATTGCCTGGACTAGGGAGCGAGGAAGATCTTGCAGGCAATACACATTGTCATGTATGTTCACTATTGCCTGGACTGGGGAGCGAGGAAGATCTTGCAGGCAATACACATTGTCATGTATGTTCACTATTGCATGGACTACGGACCGAGGAAGATCTTGCAGGCAATACACATTGTCATGTATGTTCACTATTGCCTGGACTAGGGAGCGAGGAAGATCTTGCAGGCAATACACATTGTCATGTATGTTCACTATTGCCTGGACTAGGGAGCGAGGAAGATCTTGCAGGCAATACACATTGTCTTGTATGTTCACTATTGCCTGGACTAGGGAGCGAGGAAGATCTTGCAGGCAATACACATTGTCTTGTATGTTCACTATTGCCTGGACTAGGGAGCGAGGAAGATCTTGCAGGCAATACACATTGTCATGTATGTTCACTATTGCCTGGACTAGGGAGCAAGGAAGATCTTGCAGGCAATACATAAAGGAACAAATAATAAAAGAAAAGAAAAGGGGAGACTGCCAGTGCTAATATTTTAGAAAGATTACAAAGTAAAGAAGATTAAAGCATTGTCAGGGGAGAGAAGTGTGCATGATCGACTAGTGATCAAAGATCTACTTTGGTCAAAGCTAAGCACACACAAAAAAAAAAAGATAGGAAAGAGGGGCTGCACTAAGAAAGTGACTGGAAGCAATGCATATGGAAGCCCTCCCCCCCTCACCCCTCCACCCCCCCCCCACACCCCCCAAAGGGGGGCGTATCACATATCCCACTGTTCCATCCCCTTGGTGCATGGAAATTTAAATCTAGGTCCCCCAAGGGGGGTCCAGATATTTAGCTGGTGTGGACAGCTGTTTCGGTCTTGGCAACCTCGTCAGCACACCATTCGGCATACTGGTGGAAGGCAGGAACTTTTGCCTACCGGCAATGACAGCCACATTTTACTGTGGTGTCTGCAGGGGCATACATTCCATGCCACCACCTAGAGCTAAATTTCCATGCACCCTAAAAGAGAACCTACCAAAAGGGGGAAAGAGGTTGCAGTCGATATTGTAGTAATAAATAAAAAGAAAAAAGGGAGACTGCCAGCGCTAATATTTTAGGAAGATTACAAAGTAAAGTAGGTAAAAACACTGTCAAGGGAAGGGATATTTTGCTGTTCTCACATTTTCATCATTAAATTTTGTGCAATTTTAAGGACTGTGAGACACATTCAGTCACAGCTTTAACACATCCTGACCCAGGACCGAAGTCCCCAGATTTGGAAGTTGCCCTCTGAAGGACTGTATTACAATTCTAGAGACAGATTGCACATATTCTACCCAAACACCGAAATCCCCAAATTTTGCTGTTGTCCTCTGAAGACTGCACTCTAGTGCAGGACACAGATCGACCATGATAGTTCAAGGGTGATGCCAGAATAGCTTGGTGCCCATAGGCGCCAAGCTATTCTGGCTTCACCCTTGAGCTATCATGGTCGATCCAGATCTTGCTGTGGTGTGTCTGGGGTAGAATGAGTTAAGGGTGGTGCTAGAATAGCTTGGCGCCTATGGGCGCCAAGCTATTCTAGCACCACCCTTAAACTATCATGCTCAAACCATGTCGTGCTGAATGACTTAAGACTTGGCTAACTGACTAACTTTTAAAATCTTGATGGGAGATGCTAATGGACATTGAATAATGTTGCTGTAGTGGTCAAATGTTCAGGCTGTGAAAAGGGACAGTCAGACCTGTGTAAGACAACCACGCAGGTTACGATCAGAAGGTGGTCACACTAGGCAGGTGGTCATCTAAGTAATACAATGCGAACCGTGGCCACTGAAACTAGGTGGTCTGCTTAGGCAGGTTACCACCATTACAGCGGCAGTGGGCATAGATTCTCATGTGCCTCTAGTCGCAGTACTGTACTGGTGAGGTCGCAGTACTGTACTGGTGAGGTCGCAGTGCTGTACTGGTGAGGTCGCAGTACTGTACTGGTGAGGTCGCAGTACTGTACTGGTCAGGTCGCAGTACTGTACTGGTCAGGTCGCAGTACCGTACTGGCAAGGTCGCAGTACCGTACTGGCAAAGTCGCAGTACCGTACTGGCGAGGTCGCAGTACCGTACTGGTGAGGTCGCAGTACTGTACTGGTGAGGTCGCAGTACTGTACTGGTGAGGTCGCAGTACTGTACTGGTGAGGTCGCAGTGCTGTATTGGTGAGGTCGCAGTGCTGTACTGGTGAGGTCGCAGTGCTGTACTGGTGAGGTCGCAGTGCTGTACTGGTGAGGTCGCAGTACTGTACTGGTGAGGTCGCAGTACTGTACTGGTGAGGTCGCAGTACTGTACTGGTGAGGTCGCAGTACTGTACTGGCGCGGTCGCAGTACTGTACTGGTGAGGTCACATTACTGTACTGGTGCAGTCGCAGTACTGTACTGGTCAGGTCGCAGTACTGTACTGGTGCAGTGGAAGGGACTCGTGGTAATTTACGTCCCATGCTGGCTATGGGTCAGACACAGCCTGATACTGCTACTCACCCAGGCTTAACCTTTGAAGTGCTGTGACAAAACCAACGCTACATGTCTACCAGAGACATAATCATGAGCCTCCGCAGTCGCACTAACTGACTGCAGTCGCACTAACTTACCGCAGTCGCACTAAGCTACCACACTCGCACTAACATACCACAGTCGCACTAACTTACCGCAGTCGCACTAACTTACCACAGTCATGGGGGCTGATGAGGATTCATGTCCCTTGTTAGTCCTGTGCCCTTGACGTCTGTTTTTGATCCCAGTTGCCTGTGTGCTTCACGCGAATGCTGGTCTGTGTTTAGTGACATGAAATTGATGATCACCAGCGGTGAAGGCGGGTGGCAACCTGTGTAGGAGATCACCAGGTTTTGGTCCTGTGGTCTTCCGTTTTGTACTTGCACTGACAGTTCAGCGTCAGTTCAACCGTGATCGTGCAAGGGTGGTGCCATTATAGCTTGGCGCCTGAAGGCGCCAAGCTTTTCTGGCACCACCCTTGAACCATCATGGTCGACCTGTCTCCGGCTTGACACGGTTGGCTGCTTATCTGCACCTGTTGTGCTGGTTCTCAATATTAATACTTTCCCTTTCAGAGAGAAGAGAGTTCCTGGTGGTGGCCGGTCGCAACATCATCAAGTCGTATGATTTGGGTGGCAGCTTTGGCACCAGCGCTGAGACGCTCGTGAGGGAATTTGACAAACAAATAACGGCCGTGGCCTTTGATTATGCTCACAACCGCATATTTTGGGCTACCTCCTCGCCGGCCACTATCTTTGTAAGTAAATAACACTGTTTTTGCCTTGTTCAAGAGAAAAAGCGAGGTTACGTACTTGGTCAGGGGCCATTTGTTTGCTGTCATTCGGGTAAACTTTAACGTTGGCTTTTGTGTGGAATTAGGTTTTGAATTAAATTCACTGGAATGAGATTCTCTTTTTCTTTTTGTCACTTGTACATTTGTTTAGATTTATGTTTCGGCTAGATGGAATGTTTGAGAATAAAGTGGACGTTTCTTTTCCTGTTGTGTGTATTATTACCAGTGGGACATAGACACATCATTGTAGATAATTCTCAGTGTCATTAGCCCATTACATTTTGAGGCTGATTTTATGAAATTGCTTATTGTCCTATGAAGGCTACATTACAGATCAACCACTTTAGTTAAAGGGTGGTGCCAGAATAGCTTGGCGTCTGAGGCGCCAAGCTATTCAGGCACCACCCTTGAACTATCATCATCACATTTTTTCAAACAGTGGGTGTATCAGGATGGAAAGGGTTAAAACAGCAATGTAATCCATGTCCTGTCTTGTCTCATCTTGTTCTGTCTTGTCTCATCTTGTCCTGTCTTGTCTCATCTTGTCCTGTTCTGTCTTGCCTCATCCTGTCTTGTCTCATCTTGTCCTGTCTTGTCTCATCTTCTCCTGTCTTGTCACATCTTGTCCTGTCTTGTCACATCTTGTCCTGTCTTGTCTCATCTTGTCCTGTCTTGTCTCATCTTGTCCTGTCTTGTCACATCATGTCCTGTCTTGTCTCATCTTGTCCTGTCTTGTCACATCTTGTCCTGTCTTGTCACATCTTGTCTTGTCAGTCCTGTCTTGTCTCATCTTGTCCTGTCTTATCTTGTCCTGTCTTGTCCTGTCTTGTCGCATCTTGTCTTGTATCAAACTCGCTGTCTCTCTCATCTTATCTCGCATCGTCTACTGCAACTCTCTCCTTTCCGGCCTTCCTCACTCCACCACTCTCACTCTCCAGCGCGTTCAGAACAATGCTGCCCGCCTCGTCCTTAGAAAGAAAAAATCCGACCACATCACTCCCCTGCTCAAGCTCCTTCACTGGCTCCCCATCCCCCAACGCATCCAATACAAGATTCTGTCTCTCTGCTACAAATCCCTGAACAACTACGCTCCTACCTATCTCTCCAACTTACTTCACCCCTACACTCCTTCCTGCTCCCTCCGCTCCGCCTCCGACCCTCTCCGTCTCCTCATCCCCCACACCAAACTCAGCACTTTCGGCCCCTGCTCCTTCTCAGTATACGGTCCATCCACCTGGAACACTCTCCAACTCTCTCTCCGTCAGAAACACTCTCTCTCCTCCTTCCAATCCGCCCTCAAAACTCACCTCTTTCAACAGTTCTAGCACTACATCACCACACTCCCCACCCCAAGCTGACCGTCGTAATGTATTTTCACTATTTGTGGTACGTGAGTCATTGTCTAAAGCGTGTGCATGCGCGTGCGAGTTGTGAGTGCGCGCTTAGAGTTATAATTATTATAAGATGAGTGCATTATAAATACCGTAATTATTATTATTAATTATTATCATCTTGTCCTGTCTTGTCTCATATCCTGTCTTGTCACATCTTGTCCTGTCTTGTCTCATCTTGTCCTGTCTTGTCGCATCTTGTCCTGTCTTGTCGCATCTTGTTCTGTCTTGTCTCGTCTTGTCTTTTCGCATCTTGTCCTGTCTTGTCGCATCTTGTCCTGTCTTGTCGCATCTTGTCTTGTATCATCTTGTCTTGTCGCATCTAGTACTGTCTTGTCGCATCTTGTCCTGTCTTGTCGCATCTTGTCTTGTATCATCTTGTCCTGCCTTGTCGCATCTTATCCTGTCTTGTCTCATCTTGTCCTGTCTTGTCGCATCTTGTCCTGTCTTGTCTCATCTTGTCTTGTCGCATCTTGTCCTGTCTTGTCGCATCTTGTCTTGTCGCATCTTGTCCTGTCTTGTCGCATCTTGTCCTGTCTTGTCGCATCTTGTCGCATCTTGTCCTGTCTTGTCGCATCTTGTCCTGTCTTGTCGCATCTTGTCTTGCCGCATCTTGTCCTGTCTTGTCGCATCTTGTCTTGTATCATCTTGTCCTGTCTTGTCGCATATTGTCCTGTCTTGTCTCATCTTGTCCTGTCTTGTCACATCTTGTCCTGTCTTGTCTCATCTTGTCTTTTCACATCTTGTTGCATCTTGTCCTGTCTTGTCGCATCTTGTCCTGTCTTGTCGCATCTTGTCTTGTATCATCTTGTCCTGTCTTGTCGCATCTTGTCCTGTCTTGTCTCATCTTGTCCTGTCCTGTCACATCTTGTCCTGTCTTGTCTCATCTTGTCTCATCTTGTCTTGTCGCATCTTGTCCTGTCTTGTCGCATCTTGTCTTGTATCATCTTGTCCTGTCTTGTATCATCTTGTCCTGTCTTGTCGCATCTTGTCCTGTCTTGTCGCATCTTGTCCTGTCTTGTCCTGTCTTGTTGCATCTTGTCTTGTATCATCTTGTCCTGTCTTGTCGCATCTTGTCCTGTTTTGTCGCAAATTGTCCTGTCTTGTCCTGTCTTGTCGCATCTTGTCTTGTATCATCTTGTCCTGTCTTGTCGCATCTTGTCCTGTCTTGTCTCATCTTGTCCTGTCTTGTCGCATCTTGTCCTGTCTTGTCTCATCTTGTTGCATCTTGTCCTGTCTTGTCGCATCTTGTCTTGCCGCATCTTGTCCTGTCTTGTATCATCTTGTCCTGTCTTGTCGCATCTTGTCCTGTCTTGTCGCATCTTGTCCTGTCTTGTCGCATCTTGTCCTGTCTTGTCCTGTCTTGTTGCATCTTGTCTTGTATCATCTTGTCCTGTCTTGTCGCATCTTGTCCTGTTTTGTCGCAAATTGTCCTGTCTTGTCCTGTCTTGTCGCATCTTGTCTTGTATCATCTTGTCCTGTCTTGTCGCATCTTGTCCTGTCTTGTCTCATCTTGTCCTGTCTTGTCGCATCTTGTCCTGTCTTGTCTCATCTTGTCACATCTTGTCCTGTCTTGTCGCATCTTGTCTTGCCGCATCTTGTCCTGTCTTGTATCATCTTGTCCTGTCTTGTCGCATCTTGTCCTGTCTTGTCGCATCTTGTCCTGTCTTGTCGCATCTTGTCCTGTCTTATCGCATCTTGTCCTGTCTTGTCCTGTCTTGTCGCATCTTGTCTTGCCGCATCTTGTCCTGTCTTGTCGCATCTTGTCTTGTATCATCTTGTCCTGTCTTGTCGCATCTTGTCCGATGTCAGCTCATTATTTTCCCGAATTGTTATTTAGCACTGAAAATGAGTTTTTGTTTCTGTGTTCTGACAGGCCCGCAATTTAACCCTTGACAGTGAAACGGTCGTATTGGCTCAAGGTCGCATGCAGGAGGTCACGTCTCTTGCATACGATTGGACAGGCCAGACCCTGTACTGGACTGACGGAGGGAGCACCCAGGGTGCCATCGAGGTGGTGCATGCGCTTGCCAACGGAACGTACCGCAGGCCCCTCATTGTCGGCAACAGCAGCCTGCTGATCCACCCCACAAACCTCGTGTTGGATCCACTTCATGGGTATGTCTCGTGTTGCATTAACTATGGTGGTGCCAGAACAGCTTGGCGCCTCAGGCGCCTATCTATTCTGGCCCCAAGTCTGAACTATCATAGTCAGATTTATTTCAAGCAATGGATGACAAACGCTAAAACATTTCCTTGACTTTCTTCGTTACCAGCATTATGTTCCGGGCGAAGCATCAGGGTGACATGATCTGAACCCATTTCATCCTTATACACTACTGCGGTAAATGAATTTGACCATGAAAGTTCAAGGGTGGTGCCAGAATAGCTTGGTGCCTCAAGCACCAATCTCTTCTGGCCCAAAGCTTGAACTATCATGGTCAAATTTGTTTCAAGCAACGGATGACAAATGCTAAAACATTTCCTTGACTTTAAACGTTACCAGCAGGATGTACCGGGTGAATGCAATCTGAACCCTTTTCATCCTCATACACTACTGCAGGAAATTAACTTGACCATGAAAGTTCAAGGGTGGTGCCAGAATAGCTTGGCGCCTCAGGCGCCAAGCTATTCTGGCACCACCCTTGAACTACAATGGTCGATCTAACTCCTAATCTGTAATACATCCTTCATAGGACAGTAAGCAATTTCATAAACATCAGCCTCAGCAATGGGCTAATGTTTGCTTGACTTTCTCTGCCATCAGCTGGATGTACTGGAGGACAGTAAGCAATTTCATAAACATCAGCCTCAGCAATGGGCTAATGTTTGCTTGACTTTCTCTGCCATCAGCTGGATGTACTGGAGGACAGTAAGCAATTTCATAAACATCAGCCTCAGCAATGGGCTAATGTTTGCTTGACTTTCTCTGCCATCAGCTGGATGTACTGGAGGACAGTAAGCAATTTCATAAACATCAGCCTCAGCAATGGGCTAATGTTTGCTTGACTTTCTCTGCCATCAGCTGGATGTACTGGAGGACAGTAAGCAATTTCATAAACATCAGCCTCAGCAATGGGCTAATGTTTGCTTGACTTTCTCTGCCATCAGCTGGATGTACTGGAGGACAGTAAGCAATTTCATAAACATCAGCCTCAGCAATGGGCTAATGTTTGCTTGACTTTCTCTGCCATCAGCTGGATGTACTGGAGGACAGTAAGCAATTTCATAAACATCAGCCTCAGCAATGGGCTAATGTTTGCTTGACTTCTCTGCCATCAGCTGGATGTACTGGAGGACAGTAAGCAATTTCATAAACATCAGCCTCAGCAATGGGCTAATGTTTGCTTGACTTTCTCTGCCATCAGCTGGATGTACTGGAGGACAGTAAGCAATTTCATAAACATCAGCCTCGGCAATGGGCTAATGTTTGCTTGACTTTCTCTGCCATCAGCTGGATGTACTGGAGGACAGTAAGCAATTTCATAAACATCAGCCTCAGCAATGGGCTAATGTTTGCTTGACTTTCTCTGCCATCAGCTGGATGTACTGGAGGACAGTAAGCAATTTCATAAACATCAGCCTCAGCAATGGGCTAATGTTTGCTTGACTTTCTCTGCCATCAGCTGGATGTACTGGCTGGACAACTGGGGAGGCTCCAGGGTGATGCGAGCGTTCATGGATGGGAATGAGTCGTCCATCATTTACAGAACAGGCGTCCAGCTTACCGGCTTGACCCTTGACCTTGCCATGGAGAGGCTTTACTTTACTCAATACGATGGGTCTATTCGCAGCATGAACACGGACGGCACTAACTTGATGCTCATGAATTTGTCCTCGTACTTGGTTGGTGTGCCTGGTGCTATGTTCATTTACAAGGTAAGTTTCGTTTTCTTTTTGGGCATTTTTTGTGCTGTTGAACATACTCTTTTTTCCAGGCAAGGAAGATGCAGCTTTTGAGCAAATTGTCCTGATAGGTACGCAACAGCCGTGTAGTAGGCGACACAGCCAAGAAGTAGCTGATCAGCAGGCGGGAACTCACTTTGTGTGTTTCCATATAGTGGTGTGACAGCCAGCATCACGCTTTTATTTATGTTGCTTAGAATTGTTGCGATTTGTTGTTGTGTGCTGAAAACCACTTTCTCTTCACAGCACAATCGCGTCGGAATCGGCTTTGAATTGCTGCATGTAACAATAACATTGTGTCCTGCCACTGTCACCTGTCGCACGGCAATTGTGCCACTGTCGCATCATGCATGTGGAACCACTACTTTTTTACTTCTGTGTCCTCAATTTGTGTCCCTGGCACCACCACCACCATGTCACTGTCATGTTGCTATATGAAAACACCCCCTAAATATCTGGCAAGTATGAAAGTATTGCTGATTCACCGTCAGTATTGCTGATTCATCGTCAGTATTGCTGATTCACCGTCAGAGAACATTGTCTGCTTCAGACACAGATATAAATAGTACTGACAAGAAGTACTGATCCTCATCAGCCCCCGCAGTCGCACTAACTTACCACAGTTGCACTAACTTACCGCAGTTGCACTAACTTACTGCAGTTGCGGGGATCATGAGGATCTATGCTTCCTGCTGACACCACTTTGTATGGACATCCCTATGACTTTGACAGCTGGGGATCTTTTGACACCTGGGGATCTTTTGACAGCTGGGGAGATTTTTGACAGATGGGGAGATTTTTGACAGATGGGGATCTTTTGACAGCTGGGGATATTTGACAGCTGGGGATATTTTGCCAGCTGGGGAGATCTTTGACCGCTGGAGATCTTTTGACAGCTGGGGATCTTTTGACAGCTGGGGATCTTTTGACAGCTGGGGATCTTTGACAGCTGGGGATCTTTTGACAGCTGGGGATCTTTTGACAGCTGGGGAGATCTTTGACAGCTGGGGAGATCTTTGACAGCTGGGGAGATCTTTTGACATCTGGGGATCTTTGACAGCTGGGGATCTTTTGACAGCTGGGGATCTTTTGACAGCTGGGGATCTTTGACAGCTGGGGATCTTTTGACAGCTGGGGATCTTTTGACAGCTGGGGAGATCTTTGACAGCTGGAGATCTTTTGACAGCTGGGGATCTTTGACTGCTGGGGATTTTTTTGACAGCTGGGGATCTTTTGACAGCTGGGGAGATCTTTGACAGCTGGAGATCTTTTGACAGCTGGGGAGATCTTTGACAGCTGGGGATCTTTTGACAGCTGGGTATCTTTTGACAACTGGGGATCTTTGACAGCTGGGGATCTTTGCCAGCTGGGGATCTCTGACAGTGAATTTATGATTGGGTAAAGAAAGACTTCAGCTCAAATCCAGGACAAATATGATCTGATGTAGTAGCGGGTCTGAGCGAGAACAGTTTGTGCATGTCAGTTTTTTGTTGGTATGTTTTCATTTGGCCAAGGCGGTCCCAAATTTCACATCCAACTGCAAAACATATGTGATAGAGCGAGGGGTGAAGGGATGTTGCAGGGTGTGGAAGTGTTGATAATGGAGGGAGTCAAACAAAGAGGTGGTAATGACTTTTGTTTATTTACTAATATCTATCAAAAACAGCTAAGAGGCTAATTCAGGTTTCAAGTCTTTCACAAACTCAGTATGCCATTGTTGAAACAGCCAGTCACAAAGGTCTAACAAAGGATGCAGGTTTACATTGTCACAGCATAGAAAGGCTATAACCAATCGCTAGGCCAGACTGTAACTGATCACTAGGCCAGACTATAACCGATCACTAGGCCAGACTATAACCAATCACTAGGCCAGCTGAGGGAAGAATGACTGGTTCAAAAAGACTCTAACCGATCACTTGGCCAGCTGAGGGAAGGATGACGGGTTCAGAAATACTATAACCGATCACTAGGCCAGCTGAGGGAAGAATGACCGGTTCAGAAAGACTATAACCAATCACTAGGCCAGCTGAGGGAAGAATGACCGGTTACTATAACCGATCACTAGGCCAGCTTAGGGAAGAATGACCGGTTCAGTTTGAAATTTCCACAGACCTCAGAGTGGACACACAGGCTGAACACTTCAAAACGACTGGCTACTCATTAAAGGTGAAAAATATCTGATTGGCTAATTTAAACTAGCAAGTGTTGCAGCACCCTCTCAACTGGTCACTAAGATAGGGTGAGGGGCAGACAACTGCGCTGTTATCCATCTTGCATAGGACTGCAGAGTTACCTACACTGACAGGTACTATGCAAGGCAGATGGTGCCAGGTGAAACAATATCCGGATTACAACTTAACTTGAGGAGTAAACAATGGATGAGAAGGCTGAAGGCGCTGGGTGCAGGGGGGTGACAATAACTGACAACAGGTAGACAGAGGGGGAAGGGAGATTCACTGCAAACAAAATCGCAGAACGTAGCACAAAATTATTAGATATAAAAATCATACATTAGCTAATAAAACATAGTCAAATTTTTGTTCGGTCAGATGAGCGGTTTGTTTTGGGTTGTCAGATGTGTTCAGACCGACAGTATGTCCACACTTTTGTCATCTGTCGCACATTCTCAAGTCTTTTTGGTCTTTGCGTCATATTAATTTAGTGGTTCTCACAAAGGCGATGCAGATGTGGGACATTTCATATCAAACATGCGCACCAAGAACAAACGTACATTGCAGTATGGGATTTGGATTGTATTCGTGTCGGATTGCAGTATGGGATTTGGATTGTATTCATGTCGGATTGCAGTATGGGATTTGGATTGTATTCATGTCGGATTGCAGTATGGGTTTTGGATTGTATTCATGTTGGATTGCAGTATGGGATTGGATTGTATTCATGTCGGATTGCAGTATGGGTTTTGGATTGTATTCATGTCGGATTGCAGTATGGGATTTGGATTGTATTCATGTCGGATTGCAGTATGGGTTTTGGATTGTATTCATGTCGGATTGCAGTATGGGTTTTGGATTGTATTCATGTCGGATTGCAGTATGGGATTTGGATTGTATTCATGTTGGATTGCAGTATGGGTTTTTGATTGTATTCATGTTGGATTGCAGTATGGGTTTTGGATTGTATTCATGTTGGATTGCAGTATGGGATTGGATTGTATTCATGTCGGATTGCAGTATGGGTTTTGGATTGTATTCATGTCGGATTGCAGTATGGGATTTGGATTGTATTCATGTTGGATTGCAGTATGGGTTTTGGACTGTATTCATGTCGGATTGCAGTATGGGATTTGGATTGTATTCATGTCGGATTGCAGTATGGGTTTTGGATTGTATTCATGTCGGATTGCAGTATGGGATTTGGATTGTATTCATGTTGGATTGCAGTATGGGTTTTGGATTGTATTCATGTCAGATTGCAGTATGGGTTTTGGATTGTATTCATGTTGGATTGCAGTATGGGATTGGATTGTATTCATGTCGGATTGCAGTATGGGTTTTGGATTGTATTCATGTCGGATTGCAGTATGGGATTTGGATTGTATTCATGTTGGATTGCAGTATGGGTTTTGGACTGTATTCATGTCGGATTGCAGTATGGGATTTGGATTGTATTCATGTCGGATTGCAGTATGGGTTTTGGATTGTATTCATGTCGGATTGCAGTATGGGATTTGGATTGTATTCATGTTGGATTGCAGTATGGGTTTTGGACTGTATTCATGTCGGATTGCAGTATGGGATTTGGATTGTATTCATGTTGGATTGCAGTATGGGATTTGGATTGTATTCATGTCGGATTGCAGTATGGGATTTGGATTATATTCATGTCGGATTGCAGTATGGGATTTGGATTGTATTCATGTCGGATTGCTTTATGGGATTTGGATTGTATTCATGTCGGATTGTGTTACGTGGTAGAGTCGTAGTCGTAGTATGATAAACACACCAGACGCACGCACGTAAGGTTCTTTTAAATAAACTTCATTCAGCTGTAACCCGTCACACGTGGCTTAAGGATGTAGACAATACTGGAATAACAGTTCCAACAATAATTTAATTCAGCGATGTGATCTCCACACAATGTATTTCCAAATGCACCAACACTGATACAAAGTCTCTTCTGCAAATGTCCACACAAAGTTCCTCACACGACGTACACCACTGTTACGCTGTGTCTCTCACAATGTACACCCTATACGGGCCAAGTACCTACGATAAACTGCGTGTCTCTACAACTGACAATGCAAGACGATGTATATTCGCGCTCTCCTAGCACCAACGTTATATAGTAAGACACTTTCTAGAATAATCCAAGAAAATCATTCAACCCAACTAATCAGAACGGAACACGTAACCGAAACTCATAAATATTAATACAAGAAGAACTTTCTTGAATAATATAATAGTCTACGAAAATTTGACTGCTCATTTCAGCCCCAAATCCCAATGTAAAATGACGTCTCACAAAAGTATGGTAGGCAGTTCACGACCTAGTCGGAATCTTTAAGCGCTCCGAGCTTGCTGTTCGTGGGGAAGGGCGCTATATAAAAACTATGTATTATTATTAATCTTCCAGAACTTTCACGATCTTTCAAAATCTGTACCGACTGGCTGCCAACTTCACGTGAACAGTAAACAACTATGACTCGTTCTATAAAACAAAGTAGCGAAAAGTTTCTTACTCTTCTGACGACACACGTACGCGGCCAAGAGACAGAGCGACCTGCTCGAAGGTTCTAATCTATATTCTGCGAATCTACGTAAAACAAAGATCGACCGCTATTCTCCGTGTGACTTTTTTAGAAGCTTCCGGTTAAACTTAGCGTATCATAACAAAGCCAATTCCGCTCTACGCGCGAACGAAAGAAAAACTTACTAAAAAGGTACGTGAATCGTAACCATGATAGCTCAAATAAATATCAGATCATTTCCTATGATTAACACTTGTATGCTCTCACAGGACAATACAACCACAATCATAACAGATCGCAGTATGGGATTTGGATTGTATTCATGTCGGATTCGTGCTTATAGAATCGTAGCTGTAGACAACACATTATAGTAAGCTTGGTAAGATGTTGTGCCGAGGTCTGTGCTGAATATGGCTCCCTTCTGTTCTGGTCACCTTCCCGTCGTTTGAACATTGCAGGGGGATCTTTACTGGTACGAGAAAGGCAACAGTGCTCTGATGATGACTCCGACACGTTACCCGGGGATCGCTGTGCGGCAAATGACCTTTCTCGACTCCGTCGTGGATATGCAGGTCGTGGACCACGTTTCACAAAGCGGTAAGTATGTTCGGACATCTTTGCTGCCAGTATGTAGAAATGGCGAAGGCACTGAAGTGTCCCTTTGTCTCTAGAAATACGTCCAGCGCAACTGTAGCAGAAGACTGCTGACAAACTGCCTGAGGCAGCGAACCACAGAGCCTAATAAGACACAGCACGCACGGAGGGCTCATAAAGATGTGTGCCTCTTGCAGTTGTTGGCTGTGCTCCCGCATTGAAGATGTTAACCCTATGGCTGTCGGTAGCGCTTTTTGTCGCCATGATTCCAACAGGACCCTACTCTAACCCTTCCTACAGGACCCGACTCTAACCCTTCCTACAGGACCCTACTCTAACCCTTCCTACAGGACCCTACTCTAACCCTTCCTACAGGACCCTACTCTAACCCTTCCTACAGGACCCTACTCTAACCCTTCCTACAGGACCCGACTCTAACCCTTCCTACAGGACCCGACTCTAACCCTTCCTACAGTACCCTACTCTAACCCTTCCTACAGGACCCTACTCTAACCCTTCCTACAGGACCCTACTCTAACCCTACCTACAGGACCCTACTCAAACCCTTCCTACAGGACCCTACTCTAACTAACCCTTCCTACAGGACCCTACTCTAACCCTGCCTACAGGACCCTACTCTAACACTTCCTACATGACCCTACTCTAACCCTTCCTACAGGACCCTACTCTAACCCTTCCTACAAGACCCTACTCTAACACTTCCTACAGGACCCTACTCTAACCCTTCCTACAGGACCCTACTCTAACCCTAGAGAATGAGAATATGAGAGCCCCAGCCCACCCCTCCCCCAAACAATATATTTATTCTAATTAACACGGTAATTAAGCAAGCCCACGTCAACAAAGACACCCAATACCTTTATTACCTAGCCATTTTAGTTCCACTCCAGAAATCATTCAAGCTACGTTTGGGGGAGGGGTAGGCTGGGGCTCTCATATTCTCATTCTCAGAATAATTAATTCTAGAATGAGAATATAAGAT